>JALHLI010000002.1:13299983-13867483 GCA_023349425.1 Anthopleura sola
TTAACGAGCAATTTTTATTTAACGGGTTTAGTGTTTTCACTTTACTACAGGTGGTTCAAAAAAAAAAAATGGATTTAGAGTCTACTATTAAACCATTAGACTCAGTCCAAACGTTGATCTTCTCATGAGCCGAACCTAATGACATCAAAGAAAATCATTTTCAATGCGTTCGGCTCATGAGAAGATCGACGTTTAAACTGGGCTTTAGTTTGCTATTTTTTTTACGGGCCAAGTAGCTGGGTCAAGTAAGATCCACATGGACTAGAGGGAAGTGACAAGATTTTCTGACAACGAAGCAATTAAAATTAGTTTAGTTTTTGGTACGAAGAAAGTTATAACCGTTAGAAGTTTACAGGGTCTTAAACCATTTCAAACTGTTAATGTTATACTAGTAAGAACTAAAACTGAATTTTATCTAATACCTGCAGCAACCTGTAGTCTAGGTTGGCTACGCAAACGCCCTAAGGCACAGTTCAAACGTTGAACTTCTCATGAGCCGAACGCATTGAAAACTGACAATGGATAATAAGGCCAAGGACGTTTGAACTGGGCCTTACTTTAACTAACAGATTTTATTTCAAGATTTTTGAAGCTGTAGGAACGAGGATGAATCCAGTTCAAAGTGCCTACAGTTTTCTATATAGAATGTTATTTCTTTCAGTATCATCACCATCATCGTCATTGCTCATTTATAGAATAACATCAGCCGTATCAGCAATGTCAACATCATTGCCATCGTTATCATAACACCACCATGACCATGATCATCATTATCGCCAACATAATCACCACCACTATCATCGTCAACATGCCCATGCCCATTGTCAACTTCATCACTAACGACTTCTGTGGCGGATCCAAATAAGTGGTGGTCACAGGGTTAGCATAGCAAAATGCGCATCTCCTAAATTTTGTGACCCCTCTATTCAAAATCCTGGATCCGTCCCAGAACCTCACCATCATACTATCACCATAACTATACCACCATCGTGTTCACCTCTAACAACACCATCAACATCACCACTGTTCATCATTCATTCATCAAAACTTCTTTTGAATTTGACCTATCGATTTATCCTCACTAGCTATTGAAGACAGAGTCAGTGATCATAATACCTTATTAAATAAACGCTCCACGAAATTAAGGTATTGGAAATTAGCGCGACTTAAATTAACGCGAATTGAGGGCAAAAATACGTCTAAACGAATAAAATTAACGCGAAAAACAAGCCAAAATTTTCATTTAAATAAAATTTACGCGAATGGACATACTTGATAACACACCTGAAAGTGAAAATGAAGAGCTTGTAGAATAGAAAACGAAAAGATAATTTCCGACAAATACTGAAATGCTGTTGTTGTGACTAGCTGTAATGTTCAGTTTTAAAATAAATATATTTTCAAAAGTAGATTAAAGTTGAAATTACTAGAAATTGATATCGTGAAAATTAACGTTCCACTTTCTTAATGATATGGAAATTAACATTAAAAGAAATTAACTTCCTATAATAAGATAGTTTGTTTGTTTTGCCCATTTTAGACCACGTGATAACACTGAACATTCCTGGGAGTTGATTCTTCCATGTGTAAGTATTTTAATAAAATAATATTTCTCAAGGGAATGTCATGTGGTCTGAAATGGGCAATAAAGAGGTCTATTTTCTGCATTTCTACTTTATGTATATTTTTATTGTCGCTTTTTTTTTATTTATATCGCGCTCTGATTGGCTGATTTCCGGTCTGAGATTTTCCCATCTCAGACCGTTACCGTGACAATTGGTGCGGATCGTATATCAAATTTACGAGTTTGTTTACAATTTTCACGTCGCGAAATTTGACATTTTTTCTCGTTAAACAAGAAATTTATAAGCAAAATATAACAAAAAGCGAACAAAGAAATTATGAGCTACGAAGAGGACCATTCTCCGACAAATTTTACTACCCTGACGAGCTCGAAGTGGACATGAAAATCTTGTTTTGACTTCGCGTGAGGTTCGCTGGCCGTCAAATATATTTTTTTCAAAGAACCAAGTCTTTTTACTAAGTCTTAGCCTTTTTTCTTGAAATGGGATCAAAACAAAAAATCAAAGCTTCAAATATCGGTTTTTTGGTTCACAATTAAAAGATGAAAAAGAAGAAAAAGATGATAAAAATCTAGAATGCAGTAAAAACGACAAACTATCCAAGTTTTTCTGATGTTTGCCGAACCAACGTCCTTGGCTTGTCTGAGAGTTTCTCCAGCTAGTTTACACATTTCTTGTCGATTTTTTTACGAAATATTAGTTAAAATTAATGAATTTACCTTCTATGAAGTGTTTTCTACGGAACTGAAATATCATTCTTGCAGTATAATCAGGTTTTTCTGGTCTACAGGCCACTTTTTCTCTCACTGAAGTTTCAGTCAAGAAACTTCATCGAAAGATTAAGAATCTTCCCTTGCTCATTCCCTCGCTAAATCTTCTTTAGCAAGTCGCT
This sequence comes from Anthopleura sola, assembly GCA_023349425.1. Taxonomy (NCBI): domain Eukaryota; kingdom Metazoa; phylum Cnidaria; class Anthozoa; order Actiniaria; family Actiniidae; genus Anthopleura; species Anthopleura sola. The sequence goes on from JALHLI010000002.1 coordinate 13,302,459, forward strand.
AAAGTCGAAAAATTGTTTTTGTTCACTTTAAATGTTTCTACTCCTAAAACAGCATTCTGAGTAAATTCTAGCTTTTTACTCTCTCTAAAAAAAAAACATAAATTAACACTACCTGATATTTTTGTATTTTTTTCTTATTTGTATATTTCCTTAGCTTATACAATAAATTAGCAACATAAAGACTGGGGGCTCCTGGGGGCTAACTAGAAAACTTACCAGTTAATTTAGCCCTCAGGCTCAACTTATATATATACAATTGTGAAAAAAACTATTTATATATACATGGTAACTAATTTACTGTATTTTTTCTTACTATAAAATTGTCAAACTGTTAATTTAATGAGCAATAAATTTGATTGATTGATTGATTGATTGATTTAAGACAGACATGACTTCGATTAAACGTATTTTTCGCATTGCAAAAATAAGAAAAAAATACTTCTTGATCCATCTTTGACTACATTATTGAAATCCAACAATATGAAAACACAGCTCCTAAAGCCAGTCAAGAACAGATTGAAAACTTCGTTACAAACCAGAAAGCTAAAAATACGATTAGAAAAACCAAGTCGGACATGAACATACTCCATAAATATTTAAACAGCCTTGGAAAAAACACAGATGAATGAGCTTAGTTCTATTACGATTGTTTTAAAAAAACAACTTAAAAACATTTAAAATCAGTGCTTGAACTTCTGTGACATCGGTCTGAAGGGTCTTTAAAGTTCTTCGTGTAAAAAAATAGCAGTTTCCTGATGTAATAAACGCAAGAGTTGGCAGTTTGACTTTATGTGTTTTGCTAGTTGGAAACGATCGATACCTGGCCAATCGATATTCGCTCGATACCGGAAGTTCACGTGTTTTTTATCGACGCAGCTAAAAAAAATCCAGCCATATAATAAAAGATTTATTAACCTCGCTTGCTCGGTCTTTACGAGAAAATATCAGAAAATATTTTCCCGTACAGACCTCGCGCTCGGTTAATAATCCTTTATTATTTTGTTGTTTAATTGTATAATAAGTGGTGTACATTAATAAAAAAGTTCAAGTTCAAAAAAAAAAAGTTCTATTGTTTGATCTGTGCCTGCCGCATGGCTTCATCCATTGGTGACAACCACGTCACCAAAGGCTGTTTCACCCGACCAGAAGAATCCGTCACTCCGATGTTTCCATATTGATCATATGCCCTACAGTTCTCGACATTCTGACACACAACTGGTATGTTTGGGTTTCTAAATATCAGAGAATAAAAGAACTCCACGAAGCTTCCTCTTGTTGCAATGTTCATGAAAAGAAGCAGTTTGTCTATGTGGTCGAACTTTCCCGGTCGCTTAATTTTACCGACCAAGATCGTTGTATCGTAGGTAAATAAACTGAGATTTCGTAATAAATACGACCACATTGTTAATAAATAAAGGTAATAAAATAAAACAGCCAGTCTTCGGTTTGAAAAAAGTAGCCTTTCAAGGGATCGCTTGACTGTAACTTTCTCGATAAACTTGAGAGCACAGCAAAACAAGCTCAACGATGAGATTTCGAGCAGCAAACTCACTCCAATGCCTACAACGATCTTTCCCATGGGGAAATCAAGGGACATCACAGAAATGAAAGTAAAAATTATCATTGTTGACCAAAACCAGAAGATTGGCAAACGATACAAAGCACGAAAAAAATTACGGCTGCAAAACCAACTCCAAAGAAAGATGGTCATGATGTAGGTGAAAGTACTTCCGCTTTCGAGCACTGTTCCAGACAAATCCAACATGTTTTTCACATCCTGTGAAAATGTTAAATTCCCACATTTTTCTAAGATGACTCGGTTTCTTAAGCAGTTGACAGAGGGTACCAGGAAAAGAACCGTGAATGTTAAACGAGCAAGAAGTAGAAAGAAGAACAGGACACCGAGAGGAAGGACAACCGCCATATTGTCGTGACTCGAACCCAGTCCAACCGGAAATGTTTCCAAGAAATCACGCCCCCAATTCTAAAACCAAAACGTTTCGGTTGTATTATTCCATAAGTCGACAAAATGGTGCTATATATCAAAATACTAGGAATTCTTGAAGCAGTTCTGGGAGCAACGAGAGTGATTTTTGACTTCCTAAACTTTATTCCATCAGCTCATTGTGTCTACAAAAAACACACTGTGGAAAAATGTCCTTACAATCATTTTCCTCCGTCTCTCAATGTTATCGGCGCAGGCATGGAAGCTCTCAACTCCTTTGCACTTCTAGTGGCGTTATTTTTGTGGGGACGCTTTTACCCTAAGAAATATGCCCTCGCACTTTATCGAGTAGGGCATTTTTGGGTCTGGTTTGTTCTTTGTATTATCTACGTTTGTTCCAACTTTGTGGTGGATTCCATCGATGCTCGAGATGAAAACGGCCAGCTATCGCTTCTTGGAGTGTTTGGTGTTTTAGAAATGATAACGCTAACGTTTCTGGCTGCAGCTTTAAACTTCGTAGCCAGAGAGACCTACCAATTCTGGATTGAACAGAAAATAAACTCTGCAAAGTGGCGAGGATTTTTTGATCATCTTTACTGCTTCGTTCTCTTTACGTATCTGTTCAGAAATGCTGGTTTGTTTTTGTACGACACGGCACTGGTTTCTTTGAGTATTTCTATCATAAAAGGAACTACAACAACTACTGGGGAGTGGGATAGCCTTTTGCTCGTGTTGGGTGCTGCTTTTAGGGGAAGTTTTGTGAAGTTTTTCTTCGCGAAAATCTTCCAAGGACAAGACTTACCGAAGGTAAGGTGCACAAGATGCCCCTTGTGGGGTTTCCCTAAAACCCGGTAATCGGCCGATGTAAATTCTTTTGTTGATTCCGGGTTTAGTATTAGTATTCCGTGTATTTTTTCGGATTCCAGACTCGGGTATTAGGCAAACCCATAATAGGGATGTATAGGGGAGGGGTGGGAAGATAAAAATATGGATGGGACGGGAGGGATGGGAACTTGAATATGCAAAAATGTCTTTTCATATCTCCACTGAAATTTAACTAAATCCTGCCCTAACTCTTGAAGGATTTTGAACTTGATTTTTTCATGGTCCTGTTATTTCCCAGATAATCTCTTCCTAAAAACAATAATTAAAAAATAATGCTTTGATGCTATTTTCCTTCAAGTGGGCTCCCTGTGGCACCAGTCCTTTCAATATACATGTCATACGGTATACACAATACCTACACTTCCATCCATACTTTTGAACTCTACAGGTGTGTGATAATATTGTTGAAAACAGAGAACCTCAACCTCAAGATAGAAATTACCACATTCTTGATCCCTCAACTTCTGGAGAAAGTACCTCTGTTCAGATTCACTGAACAGTTCATTCATATCAGCATCCATGGACCCATTACTGTATACCCAGAAGCAGTGGTCTCATTAAGTAAGAGCTTTGACCTGAAGCCAAGAAAGATAGTCTACTTCTTCCAATCAATTGCCAAGACTTTGGACACTTAGTTTGCTGGACATTTGTCTGTGGTGCAGGGCATCACAGGTTCAAAAGAAACCAGGCCAGAAAAACCCTGGCAGTCATGACCCTATGAGTGTTACACCTCATACTAACCACCTTTCACGATCATAAACAAAACTGCCTCCAATTTATTCCTATTGACAACCTTTATCAGTTACTACATGCTCTTTGTAACAAAGTGATAATCTTCAATATGTAAAAAGATATGGGAAATAAGTAGGACTGAGATCTGTGCACGAAAAAAAATAGAATTGTACCAAGAGGAAAGGAAAAATTTCCAAACATCACACTTCTATAGCAGTTGTTAGATAAACCAAACTTCTAAATAATGACCATAAAGAATACTGCTTTAGAAGGTAGGAGTTTATCAGTGCATTGATTGTTGGATTACCTTGAATGTTTTATGTTTTTATAACCCATACCTCTAACACCATAAAATGATAAATAAAATAGGAATTAACAGTAGATTCCACAGAGTGGCTCTTCTTCTACTGGATAAAGCAAACTACTTTTGAAGTAAGGAGTTTATCTGCACATTATTCATAAAGGTTTTATCGGTTTTTATACCGCTTACTGAATCGATGTGTCAATGGGGACCTTAACTTTGGCTCCTTTTTCTTGTAGTGTTCATTGAAATCAAGTCGGAAGCTCAGAAAACGTAGATTGTCATCCTGGTGACTCGTCAGCATCATTAGAAATTGTTGCACCATGTCCTATAAGAAAAAAGATTATGTGAGAAAGTCAATAGTAATACTTCCGTTTAATATGTATTCTGATAGTGTAGAACTTACAGTATTTCGGCTAAAAAATAATAAGCCCCCCCTCTCCAATAAGGCCCCCCCCTCAAACGTGCCTGAAATAAATAAGCCCCCCAGGGGGCTTAATAAAGGATTTATGGTATATATTTTTCATTTTTTGTCCCCAAGGATGGGAATTAGTGCAAGGGGTCTATAGACTGTTAGAAGTCCCTCTTTCATTCAAGTTGTGAGTCTTGCCTTTTCAGAAGTGAAAAAAAAAATTGGGACAAGTTATGCTTCAAACTTGTCATCATTCTGTGTGTTCCTGACAGCATTCTCTATTACATGAATGACCTATCTGTTTAGTGACCACTTGACAATTCCCCAGGGATGGCCCCTACTGTACTTACTGGGGGCCGGCCGGAGTCTGGATGGCATGGTAGTAAAACACTTGCATCTCACCTCTGGGGTTCAAATCCCAGTGAGTTGAGTTAATTGGTTCTCTTTCTGATGCCAAGGGTTTTTTCGGTCCTCCAGATTTTCCTCCCTCCTTTCAAATCGACCCTAACTAATTCAAACTGGTTAGAGCTGTGCTCTAGGGTCATACATGGACTGTATAGCAGCTGCCAGATGCACCTTTACATGCTCTCAGTTAGACCCTGAGGAGCTGTGTCACTGCTGTACTTGTGGTGGTCATTAGCGATAACGATTTTTTTGTACACCTGAGAATGAGAAAGTTTCTATTTCATTGGTGTTGACGTACCTGGTAGGACTGGAACAGTACTCTCAGTTGTGCTCGAATATCAGGAATGATTCTATCCACAAAATGAACTGATTTCCTTCTGACTTCTTCCTCGTCTTCTTCTGTCATTCCCCAGTCACCCTGTGTAGTTTCAAGAAACATGTTTTAACACACAGATTTCCCTTTAACTATAACTAAGGAAGCATGAGTTGGTTTTGTTTGGGAATCATGGGTGTGTAGTTCTTTACACTTTCCTCTCTCAGAATGAAGAAAGGAAGGAAGGAAGGAAACAAGTCTAGACATCTTAGCCATATAGCAGGTCCACAGGTAGGCCACCAACTGGGACACTAAAGCACAACTGGGTTCTCAGTTTTTCTACTCTCCTCATATTACCCAACCGCTAAATTCATTCAATTCAAGTTAACCATGCCTTGATTTATATCAGCTCAAATATTGTTTTCAAAGTTTGATAAAAATTGAGTGGGCTGATGAAGAACCCCTTATTGGTAATGCACCTGTAAAAAAAGCTTATTTAGAGCAGAGTTCAAATGAGTGTGAAAAGTCACCACACACTGCATGGTTATGGCACAGACATGGCATGAAAGTTTGAAAGCTTTTATACATAGCACAGTACTGACACAATCACAGCAAGTTTGAGTTGATGCTGTGAGTTTTTCATAGTGATACAAAAACTTCTCTATCTCTGTTGGTACCTTGTCAGTTTTTCTGTTAACAGATTCCTTCAGCCTCTGTCGGGACTGAACTTCCTCTTCTGCTGCAGTGTACAGGAAAGCTTGTGCATTTTGGAATTGAACAATCAGATCAAAGATGGCTCTTAACTGGGTCAGCATATTCTGAATCAAGCAAAACAACAAAAGTTTGAAAAGTGAAAACAAATGTGGCTAAGTTGACTAGTGTACAGCATCATTATTGGAATCAAGGGTCACATAACGGCAGTGCATTAAGCAAATTTGATCTCTAAGGTAGCTGTGCTCTTGTGTCCTTCCAGTAGTTATAAGCATTGATGACACATAAAAGATTGATTGAAAAAATTGAAGAAAAATTTAACCTTTTCCTATTCCAGGCATAACCCCATCATCCTTATGAATGAGTATAAGCACAGGATTTATAAATGGGATTTTAGAGTAAGTCAATTAATAACATACTTACTCTTGATTCAGTATCTAACAGAGATCTAGATATGACATGGTCCAGGAATGTTTCGTGTGCTGCTATAATGTGATCCAAGTCACTGGCTTCTGATACTTGCTTCTTTAGGTCTGCCCAGCAACACTCTAACACCTGCCCAGGTTGAGATCATACGAAAATAAGGAACATTATTCTTTATTACATTACTGTACTGTGGTATTGGGTTGTTGAAATATCACAGATATGAAGAAATGAAAAAAGAAATAAGAATTAACAGTGGATTCCACAGAATCCAATAGGAATTTAGAAGTTGATTTTTGCGGATGGAGGAAAAACAGGAGAAAACAGAAAAACCCTCAAAGCACAGGAGAGGACCAACAGGCAACTCTACTCACATACAATGCAGAGCCTGGGAATTCAAACCTGGGTCACACTTGTGAGAGGTGCATTCTCTCACTACTAAGCCACCTTGGTAACAGAATAGGCTGGGAGAAATACCATGACCACTACCTTTACAAAGCACAAATAAATCAATAAGGAGGAGAGTAACAATACCATGTACCTCAAAGGCAATATAGTACTGCATCTGATGGATGAAGTGGACCATTTCTATCCCCAACATGTGACACTGATGAAGGACAGGGACAAGCTCTGAAAGGCAATAAGGTATACTTATCTATAAGTGGTCAGGTGGGTGAGTGGATGGATGAATTGATGGATGGAAGGGAAAGAAGATACAGACTTTTTTCCTGGTATGGTATTGAGTAGTTAGTTTCTGGATGGATGGATGGATGGATGGATGGATGGATGGATGGATGGATGGATGGATGGATGGATGGATGGATGGATGGATGGATGGATGGATGGATGGATGGATGGATGGATGGATGGATGGATGGATGGATGGATGGATGGATGGATGGATGGATGGATGGACAGATGGGACAAGTGGGTGAATGGATGGGATTTATGAATGGGATAGATGGGTGGATGGATGGATGGATGGATGGGTAGATGGATAGATAAGATGGATGAGTGGATAGATGGATCAATAGATTGATGGGAATATAAAAATAAAAAATACAATAATACAAAAGCCTTACCTGGTATGGTATTGACCAGTTTGTTGCTAACCATCTGGTTTCTCCAGATCCCAGTCAGGCAGTACTCCATCCTTTTGGCTCTCCACAGGAAATTAAAGATTCTTAGATAGTGAATCATGCATTCTGGTGTGAAAACCTGTACAAAACAAAGTGGAAACATTTTTTTTCAAACCAGTCTTTCTATTCACTTTAAATATACTTTTTATACTCCAGATTTTTTTGGATAAAACTCACTAAAATCTGTAGTTGTAAGATATTAACTTACAGTGCTAATAGGTCCATCCACATGATAATCCAAACTGAAGACATCCCATCCAGTGTCACCAGGGGAGACCTAGACAAAAGATAAGGAAAAATAACTCCATTTTTTCTGAAAGAATCATTGATTGACTGAATGAATGAAGACGTTGGTAGGAAGGAAGGAAGGAAGGAAGGAAGGGAGAACAAATGAAAGACAAACAAAGCAATAAACAAAAGGAAAAAGGAATGAGAAAAACAAGCCAAAAAGGAATGAACGAAGGGACAAAGTAAAAAAGTAAGGAAGGAAAGGAGAGAGGAAGGATGGAAGGAAGGAAGTTATCTTCATCTTACCTCAAGTAACCTACAGTCAAGTCTTTTTAGTATTTCAGGGTTTTCATACTGGGCGTTAGTTGCTCTTATTGCAGCTTCTAGTACCCCCGTGAGGTTATGCATGTATAGAGTACTGGCTGGTTTGTCAAGGTCTGATCTAAAACATAAATGAAATAACCAAAAAAGATGTTAATGATATCAAACAATATTCCCCTTCACAGTTCCCTGCACCATCTTGAAAGGTAGCTGTAGCTGTACAATGCTCAACTCACATGTTGATTTTTATAGATGGAAGAAACTGAAGAAACTGTATAAAATCCTCATAACATAGGAGAGAACAACACATCAAACAAACTCAATTCATATGTAGTATCCACAGGACTCTAACCAGTGACCCAAACCTTTAGAAAAACTATGGTGAAAGATGATGCATTAGCAGCTTACACAACCTTTTGCTAATCAGGGCTGAAAATAACACCCGGTCAACGGTCAACGGTCAATGTCCGGCCAAATTTGGTACTTGACTGGTCAAATACAGGTTTGAATGGACATGATGAATGGTCATATTTGAAAAAAAAAAAAATACGCTGGACGTCTTGACCAGCATATGACTGGCTGTTATTTTGAGCCCTGCCACTTCAATTCTGCAGTATGGATAGGGTATGACAGATCATACTTACTCAAGAAGATCCATTAAATGACGAACAAAATCACCTTGGCCCAACAACATGTAGAGCCTCATAGCCTAAAGTACATTAACAGACAAACATACTAGAATTATAATGATGGAATTAACCCTTTCACTCCTACGGTGCCCGAAACCGCCCGTAAAAAACGCATCTTAAATGAAAAATTTCATTTCATTGCATTTTTATTCATGCAATTTTTATTTCTACTCAAACAATACCCTTACACAGGATAGTTTGGACCTAGTACTTGGCTTTTAGTGCTTTTTTCCCCAACAATTCCTTCCACACGGCAAGCTACAGCCTTTTTCCTCGACCCATTTCATCGCTTATCGATTTTCACTACTCTCTTGTGCAATGCATTCTGGGAAAAATGCCATTTTTTCAACAGGACAGTAGTCCGCCCCCACATTTCAAGATTTTTTTAGAAGTGTCGAGCCACTAGGTCCTACTGCCCAAATATCAGCTTCAGAGCATTCTCCACAAGCCAAATATTAAATAAAATCCCTCAGTAGGCCCTGGCTGTTCATCGTTTCAGAGCTCATAGGATAATCGCGCCAAAAATTCTAACTCGTACGAATGTACTTGATCTACAAACTTTTGACGCTAAAATCCCTTGCATACTCTCAGTTCTTCGAGATCATGCTGATTTAAGCTGTCTTAGGGCTTCATGATGCCCTCCAGCACTCCATAGATGAATAAAATGGCTCTCAAAATCTCTAATTTTCGAAAATAGTCGAAAACAAGGCAGCACAATTCCAAGAAAAACGGCTTCAAGCGGCAACTAATTATACAGCCAGTAAACGTCATCCCTCATTTACATAAAACACTGACAGTGTCAATCAAAACTCCAAATATGGTCTTGCTAGGGCTTGGAGAACGTTTAGGTCCAGAAAAACACTAAAAAACCTCAAAAACCTCCAGGAGTCAAAGGGTTAATATATCTATGCAGACATAAGGGATGGACAATTTATGTTTTCTTTGCTTAGACATACAATAACCAGCTGAGTTGATTGGCTTCCCCGAAAGGAATTATGGGTCACTATTTTTGGTTAGCATTTTTCGAGCATTTTCCGAGTATACAGTGTAGACTTTACTTGTTGATTGAAATAATATTCCGCCATGAGTTCAACTAGTGTTTATGATTAATTCAAAGAAGCAGGACTAATATTTTATGAATTCTCTTGGTAGTATAAAGGGAAATTCTAATCAAAATTTATAGTATGTGGGAATAAATTTTAGATCCAAATTTTGCAAATATTTCCAGGAGATTACCAATTTAGCATGAGGGTCTCATTAATTTATTCGTTAATTATTTAATGAAATTATCAGATCTACAGCTATCACAATTATCACCTTCAAATGGTCCTGGAATTGGTACTTGGTGAAGAGTATTTCCAGCAACTTCTTACTGGTATCTCTGTATGCTATGTCTATGGTTTCCTGTAATGCTGCACCAGTGAATTCTTCATCTGCTGTCAACTGTGCCGCAGCTGAAAAATAAAAAAAAAATCTTCTATTAATTTGCATTCTTTTTACCAGTATTCCATGCATACTTTTGTCTAGGGTTGAACTCAATAAGACCCAAGATATCCCATGATGCACTACTATGGTCTAGGGCTAAACTCACCTGCATTCTTTTCAGCTTTAGTCCTTTCATGTACCTTGTCTTCGTCCCTGATAATGGACCCACGGTCCTTACAAACATGTCTGATGAAGTTGATTGATTTGCCAATATTAAGGATTTTGGTTGCCATCTCGAGAGGAATGAATGACGGAAGCATTGGTTTTCTTATGCTGTATTTGTCGTACCATAACCTGTCGTCACCAACCGTATAGTCTACAGCTACAAAGAACTGTAAAGAAATAATAATCACAAGTTAAATACAAGTTAATGAATCATCTTCAAATTTTATTGATACCCTGAAACAAACTCTAGCCTATTCAAAGTCAAGGCATGGCTAACTCATAGATCGCATGGGAATTTAGTGTGTTGCAGAGGGAGGAAAACCAAAATACCTGGAGAAAAACTTTCAAATCAAGGGAGAGATAAAAAAAAAAAAACTGTGATGTCTGCCGAGTCTTGTAATTTAACCTGAGACACCAGAGGTGAGAGACAAGTGCACTACCTTGGATTCCCAGCATCACCTTCCTATCTGTTCATAGCATATGTTGCTTACCTCTTGATACTGATCTTCCAATTCTCCATCATAGATCCATCTGTCCATTATATTTCTAACAGGATGAGCAACCTGTACAAGAAAACACAGGGAGTCAGTGGTCCTAATATACGTCTCTGTGGTACACCACATAAACACATTCAAGACTTATTTGTTAAGCAATCATTTGTGACAAAAAAAATCAAGCAAGTTTTTCAATTAGCTTCTAAAATTTCAGTGGTCCCAAAACAGATCTCAGAGTTATACCACAGACAAAAATATTCATGACAAAAGGTTGAACAAATTTTTCAATTAGTCTAATATTCCCAGTGGTCCCAAAACAGAGCTCAGAAGTATACCACAGACAAAAAACATTCATGACAAAAGGTTGAACAAGTATTCAATTAGTCTAAGATCCCAGTGGTCCCAAAACAGATCTCAGAAGTACACCACAGAATCAGACTAGTGACCTACAGAAGCTTTCAAGAAGCTATTCCAATGAAGACAGTGGTCCCAAAATAGTTCCTGCAGTACACCACATAAACACTTACCAGATTTAAGATGTGCTTGACAAGGGATTTCACGAATGGATCTCCGTGCTGCATGTATGTGTGTAGAGCAGACAGAAGTGCACCACCTTTTTTCCCTGGTCAAAAGTGAAATATCATTTTACTCTTCTTTACTAACAACAAGGATAAACCTCCTACTTTTATTTTGTCAAAACTATTCTTTTCATTTTACAACAAGACTGTTTCAATATGGATAAAATTCTGAGTAAAATCAAAGCTCATTTTCTCACAAATACCAACCTTTGCATGTATCAACCAGTGTTGCCAAGGTTCGTAGTCTGATGAGAGGGTCAAAAGTCCAAACCACAAGCCTCCGAAGAGTCAAACTCCCACTAGCCCCCTCTCCTTCAATCCCCTGGTCACTAAGCTGTTGTTGACCCTCAAGTACAGCCATGAGGCGGTAGTACTCTGTTAGTTCCTGCTGGAGAGCAGCACAAAAACTCTGCCCAACCAAACCCAATGCTTTGTCACCAGTTCTTGCATCAAGATATTTTCGCACCTTTCTATACAGCCAGCCAAGTTCTGCTAGTTTGTTGATGAGGTCACGTACTGACTTTGGGACACCAACTTTGGGGTCTATGCGATAGGCATCATTTGCTTCATCAAGCTTAATGATCTTGCCTTCAATACCTTGGAAGACGTAGATTATTTCTCTTAGAAGAATAGCCTCAGACACCTCAAAGGATGCTGAAAAAAATAGAATATCAATTATATTTTTTCTCTTTTATTCATTCATTCATTCATTCATGCATTCAATACGTACTGTTTTCTCCAGTGCCATAACTCAGCAGTCTTGCTACAGTTTCAGGTCCAGGGGTTCTTCCCACACTGTCAAATTCCTGCTGCCTTGCTAATGTAAGTGACTTTGCAACCATAGAAGACAACTGCGATGGTTCAGTTCTATACGTATTGACATTATCTGCAAACCTTACTGATTGTGCACCAGTGTTTGGTAGATGCTGTGCCGAGATAGAAGGTGTCTGGGTGTCTGAGAATTGCCTACTAGATGGATCAGTGCTTATACCACTGCTGCTTTGGCTGGAATGAACTGTTGAGTACCCTGCAGTGTTAAGAACTGGTCTTAAAGCATTATTTGCTGGGGTAGATGTTGAAGTGAGTGGTAATCCTCTGCCAAAAAAGACATCTGCATTCTAGAAGGAAAAAGAGAGTCAGCAAAAAAAGAGCTGAAATGTAAAGTGCAATACAACAAGCAATTACTGCTATTTCCAGTTGATTGCACTGCTCGTTGCCAAATTTCAATGAGTTGAGAAACATTTAAAGTCATGGCATGTAATTTGATAACAACATTCATTGAACCAATGATAACCTGCAAGATCATCCCTGACATTCTAATCCATTCAAAAAGCTTGGATACAACAATGTTTTTTTTGAAATCTGCTCTAAAATGTCAAGATTAAGACAGTGAGTGACCTTGCACTTGCCTTGAAATTGAACTATGTTACTTCTATAGAAGCTTATACCTAACTTACCTGCCCTTGTGATGCACCACTCTTTCTGTTTTCACTGATATTTAAGAGAAAGTAGAGAATAGACCACTTGTTCTTAATTACACCCTGGAATAGGAGTTATTTTTTTAATTAGAGGTTTAAGATAAGTATTCTGTATAGAAATTGAAAAGCTTGGGAAAGAAAACTCTCGACACACCTGGGAAGATAGTTTTCTGTAAAGTTCTGCAAAAATGGCAGCATCAACTTCCTTGTTCTCTTTTACCACTTAAGAAAACAAAATATACATGATCAATCAATCAACCAACCCTTATTTTACTGCGATTCTTAATATTCTGCGAACTCAGTAGTTGCGCGTTTCCTGTTGGAATTTAGTTGTTCACTGCTGCCAGATGGGCAACTCAAAAAAAATGTATACTTACATTTTCTTTTAATCCTTTCAACTATTCTGAATTCATCATTGGCAACAGATGGTGCAAAACGACTAAAAAACATTGAACAAATATTTTAAGAATGGCTTAATGACTCTACTTGGCTAGTTTTATCTGTATTTCATGTACAATGTTTTCTGCATAAACCTAATTTTCAGGCCCATACCTAGGGGGTGCACTGGCCCCACATGCCCCAAAGGTCCCCATTTTAGTACCCAAGGTCCAATATTTAGACTGCAGTCGGTTAAAGTGTATGCTTTTAAGCTTTAAGTATAAGAAAAACATAGAATCTTCGACACGTTCCCAGAGCAATATCAACAAATGTACATGTACAAATATCAAAATAATAAAACATTAATACAAAATTCGTAGTACATCCACTAAACGTACCTTCCAACAACACGAAGTGCATACTGATAGTGTTCTGATACACTAGGATCTACAAACAGAATAACAAAAAATTAAAACTTATTTTTATTTCAAAAATCTTAATTTTCGTACAAAATATTACCTTGAGATTTAGGGTCTTTTCCTAGTGTTTTACAGCACAGAGCGTACAGAAGGCCTGCTGGAGAGTTAGGGTCACTCACACCCGACTCAACCATGCTGAAAAATGCCTAAATATGAGGAAAAAGAAGTTGTTTTTCCTCTGTTTCAACTTGTTTAGCTATTTTTCCGCCATCTTTGTTGCGCCCCGCCAAAACTCAAAATATTCTACGCATAGTTTTATACTCAAATCAGCTGTTTATGCGATTCACGGGCTCAGAAATTTTCCACAGGAAACCCAACCAAAAAGATCCACAAAAATTAATACCTCATCCCCCCCTCCCCTCCATCACAACACATCCAATTAGAAAAATACAAATTAAAAGAGGAAGACAAACATAGAAACTAAAATCTCATTAATGACTTGAAATATTTTCGTTTTTTTTAAACAAAAATGTTGGGTTTCCTGTGGTGTGAATATAGTTACCATTCTCTTGACAGTGCCCACGGTCAAGATGGCGGCTGTTTTGAAAGTTTTGCACGTCTTGTTGCTCCGAGATTCTTTACTGATTTCAGCCGTCTTAGGAGGTTGAGATGAGCTCTTTTTTCGCAGAGCTGGAGATTTAGGAAATAGCTGTTCATTGACAAATTTTCGGCTCGATCGATACCAGCTTGTAAAAGATACAAAATCTAGAAACGACGAAAGGGAAGCTAGAAAACAAGCGTGTCAAAACTTCAAAACTTAACTATGGAAGCTGAAACTTTCACCAAAAGTCAAACAGACAATGATGCCGTAAATATTACAGATAAAGAGATGGATGATAATACTGTAATCCAAATGAAGGAAGGCATTCCAGAAGAGCTTGAAAACGGAGATGAAACGCAAGTAAGAATTGAAGAAAAACCTTTACAAGGGAATGACTCGCACGAAGTATCAGAAACAATGAATACACAAACAAGTGAGTCTGCTGAGGACCTTCAAGAAGCGATGCAGCCTCAAGAAAATGAGAACAGAGAAAATCCCAATAATGAGATGGAAGTAGATGCTACACACGGAAATGTGGAGGAAAATATCGAAGAAAAACATTTAGATGAACAAGAAATCTGTACTAATAAGTTTAACATGCAAGAAGAAAATGAATCTAAAAACTTGATGGAAGATGCTGATGATAGCACAAAAACTGATGAGTAAGATTTTGTTTGACTCACCCCTCCCCCTCAAAAATTTTATGAATATCATTCCAGAATTAATGTCCTATTAAATTTAGGGATTAGTAATATTCTAAAAATTCATGAAGAGGATTAATGTCAGACACTACTACCCCTAAGATGTCTGATAAAAATTATTAGTACCCCACAGACTCTCCCCACTCCTTGAAAATTCCAGCCTACCCCCCCCCCCCCCCCATGTGGGAGGTATGGATTTTTTACTGAGCTATCTTTCGTATTTGATTCAAAGGGTACCAGTAATTCCAAGCATCCAATACAACTTTGATAAAATTCCACAACAACTGACTGGTGCTTGGCAAGAGTTTGAATCAAAGCCTGAAAACTTCTTGAAAGGCTGTAAATGGTGAGTCTTATTTCCTTCAGAACTCTAGATCTAGAATAGAGCCTTGGGTTTGATTCCTGCATTGAGTAAAATTTGATAGGTCCCTCAGGACCTTGATTTGAGGATTTTTCTTCATGTTCTCAGGCTTTCATCCCTCAGCAAACACTAAATTCCAATTAAATCTGTAAGTTAGCCATGCTCTAGTTAACTTAGGGTAGCCCAGAAGTTGTTTCAGACCCTGTTTCAGGGTATCATTAAAACTGAGGTTTGAAGACCCTTAAGTTAGTCTGTATATTAATCTTGTCTTACTCTTCTAGGTCCCCTGATGGTTCCTGTCTTTTAACAAACAGCGAAGACAACCATCTCAGGCTTTTCAATCTTCCAAGTGAACTATACACTGCACAATCATCTGAAAATCTCACAGAAATGGTAACAATGATAATAATTGAGAACATGGTACAGTACCTGGCCATTTCCTGAACTTATGCTTCTGTGTTTTTCTTTAGAGTTCAGTTTTGAAAATGAAAGAAGGAGAGACAATCTATGACTTCTGTTGGTACCCTTTCATGTCATCAATGGACCCTGACACTTGCTGGTAATAAATATGATAATAATATTATTGATATTTTCATATATCTGCCTCCTTGTAATTAAGAGGCTCTTTCATTCTCTCATTAGTTTTATAAGCACAAGTAGAGATCATCCTGTTAACCTCTGGGATGCTTTTACTGGTGAACAACGGGGTTCATACAGACCATACAATCACTTGGTATGTATTATAGATATATGACGGCCCACGTAATGTAGTTTATTGGAAAGCATAGGTGGTGTAGCAGCGAGAGCACTCACTTTATACCAGTGCGACCCAGGTTTGAGCTGCATTGGAATCAGTGTCCTATGTGAGTTGAGTTGCTTTCAAAGATTTCAATGAATAAAGAGGGAGCCACTCTGTGGAAAGCCACTGCTAAATCCCACTTACATTTATCTGATGAAGTTCTACTTATCTTTATAGGATGAACTGACATCTGCTATAAGCTTGGCATTCAGTTCTGATGGTGGGAGCATTTACTGTGGCTTTAACAAGATGGTTAGAGTGTTTGATACCAACAGACCAGGAAGACAATGCCAGGAAAGACCAACCTTTGGTGAGTCATTTTTACTATGTTTCATCTGTTTGTTCTTTCAATTTGCACTATCAATTTGCTTGTTGGTACATTAATTCATTCATTTCCTTGTTCACTATTCTCCCTTCCTCTAGCTTTGGGGAGCCATTTCCTTTATTTTTTGCCCGTTTAAATCATTCATTCCCTTTATTGTCATTCTCCCTTCCTCTCCTAGCCTGCAGTTGTTATATTTTAGAAAACTACAGAAAATAAAGCCACAAAGGCTCCAAGCCCCGACAACCCTCCCTCCATCTCTTCTGCCCTCCTATTTCCCTTAAGCCTCAGCAACATCCAAATTTATGTCTATTCTTAGCCAAGAAATATGGTCAGAGTGGATTGATATCATGCATTGCTGTTTGTCCTGACAACTCAGGTCTTTATGCATTAGGATCGTACTCCAAGTCAGGTAAGTCTTTATGCTCCATTGCAGTGAGGGTCTACAACCTTATTTGTGGTATTTCTACTTCAAATAAAGATGATAGCTCAAAGATGAAATTTGTTAAATTTCATCAAGCAATCACAAGCACATCTTTTCTCAGATTGCAAAAAGCAATTCCTTCGAAACAAAGAATCATATTTGGAATCATAGTTCATATCTGGTTAAAAGTTATCAACCAATAGACCTCTTTAGCTTGGGCATTTCTTTTGCTCATTCCAGACCATGTGTGATTCCTTTGAGAATAGTACTCTTTGTTTCATTTGCATCTAAACAAAGAAATTATACTCAAGGGAATAACAATTGGTCTGAAATGCACAAAATATTAGCCCAAGCTAGAGGCCTACTGGCAAAAACATATTTTCAAGGTCAAGGTAGTATACAAAAACAGAATGATGTACTAATTTACATTGTTTCTAGTTGGTGTATACAGTGAACCAGATGGTGAGATGATGTGCCTGTTGCAGGGTCAAGAGGGTGGAGTCACCCATGTAATATTTTCTCCAGATGGAACCAAACTTTATAGTGGTGGCAGAAAGGTAAAGGTGTACTAAAAGTTTGTTAACTCACATAAAACCAAACCCTGAAACACCCTCTGGGCTGCTCAAAGTCATGGCACAGCTAACTCACAGATTGAATTGGAATATCCCCAGGGGATAGGCATCGCTCAACCAAATTGACCAACCCAAACATCAAACAGTGACCAAGGGAAATACAGGGGCTGCTGGCAGTCTAGGCCTTCGCTAAGTTTTAATCTTTGTTAGGATAATGAGATTTTATGCTGGGACCTGAGGAATCCAGGAAGTGTGCTTTACCGGCTTCTTCGACCAGTGGATACAAACCAGAGAATCTACTTTGATCTTGACAGGTACCATTACTCACTAATAGAAACTACCTGTCGTTGCTTTGTCAATACTTCAAAAGTCTTTCATAAGAATTTCAATCCCCCATTATTTGATCTCCTGCTCTGCCAAGAAACAAAGAACTACATGGGTTTCACATAACTCAAAGGGTCTTTCTGATTTTGTGTCTTAGACCTTTCCTAAGAAAACAATCATAGTGCATTGTGGTCTAGCTTGGGTACAAAAATCTTTTTTTTACTATACCTTTGCATGTTTGTAGCCAAGCTAGACCAGAATGCACCTTATTTGTCAAACTCAGAAAAGGGTTTCTTTGACAAAGACCCTCCCTAATAAATGAAGGCTCTGAAACCAGGAATGTCAATTTTAATTTTCTGCAACCTAATGACTGATTTTTTTTTCCCACAGGAGTGGTCGATATTTAGTGTCTGGAACAAGTGATGGTAGTGTTCTGGTCTGGGACACAACTTTATCGGCAGAGAATGAACCAGAATCCTCAGAACCAACCTTGAAGCCTTATCATATGTTTGTTGCCCATGGTGACTGTGTCAATGGTGTAAAGTGAGCAAAGCCTAGTGTATCTTTTTACTATTTTTTTCCAAATGGAATTGTTGAGATGTGATTGTGCTTCTCATAGCACGCTTTGAATTGTACAATTTGCCATCAAAACAAAACAGGGCTTTGGTGTCAGAAAACACAACATTTTCAAGGGCATGTCATCATGATTGTGGAACCATTGGGCATGACACATTGCAAAGAAAGTACCATCACCATATATGTGACCTCACATCGAGAGATAAAATGCCATTTTTCTTTTTTTTTTCAGTTTTCATCCCAGTCTTCCAATTCTTGCAACCTCATCAGGTCAGCGCAAATTCCCTCTTCCTACATACTCAGATAGTGAGAGCAGCGATGTAGAAGAAGCTGCCACTATTCAAGATCGTGACGACATCATAGACAACAGTATTAGATTATGGAGTCTTGTATAGTAATTTACTGTTAATTTACTAGGAACCCTGTCATTCTTACTGCACATGTTCCACAACATTCTAGAGTGAAACTCTGCCACATACAGACATCACCTGAGATCCAACAAGAAGCTCTCGGTAGTACAAGAATGATGTCAAAAAAGACTGGTAATGACCTCATGGTGCAAAGGATTATGGGACTCGATTTGAGGATGACATCAAGAAGCACTGACATTTAGTGTCCCCTGATCACTCCCATAATCCTTTGCATCATGGCGTTCTTACCAGAGACTCAATTTTCATGGTTGCGAATTATTCGGTCCCAGTATTCCTCTGCCAATATTGGACAGCAGGTAGACTGGACTATCTTACACTTGTTTCATTCTCACTTTAAAAAACTCCTTGATCAGCTAAAAGTTTTTATTCTGTTCCTCAAATTCCTACTAAATATTTCATAAACAACTTTAGAATTGGGATTCCTTTATCCTCATCCACAGGAAGCCCAATTCTAGAATTGTCAAAATTGCATGAGAATAGTCCAGTGGACTAATAGAGAAATATTAACTGCTTATAATATTTGTAGAATTGTTGTAGCTTGTGTCATCTACCAAGTTCCAATGCCTTAATCTCTTTTATTAATGATGCCTCTGTCTTTATTTTTTCAAGCTGGAAACAAAAAAATAAAGATAAGTGTTAATAGATGAAGTTGTTGTGCTAGGTATTGTTGTAAAAAACATGTGCGCGACCAATAACAAACATTCTTGTTTTTATGAGGGTAGCACTTAATAGCCAGTGGCTAACAAACCTGTGGCCCTCTATGATTAAAATTAATTGGAATTTAGAAGTTGATTTTTGCCCATTTTTTTGTAAAACCTTTTTACCTGATTTGCTTCCAGCTTCTCTCCAGATTTTTGACTTTCTTTAAGTTCCTCAACTTGTCTTAATTTCTAAATAGAAAAAGAAGCATGACCATAACAATTGTTGGATTAGTTCAGAATATTCTTGTTACATGAGTAGTTTTAAAAATTTAAAAGACTAAAGTTTCTCTGTACAACATTGTCTGAGAAAACGTTTTGCGATTACACCCATTTTCATAAGCAACACAGCCCAAGAGTTCTGCAGATTGTTGCTTCCTTCAATCAAAAAAAGTACTAACTCAGGTGGTTAATAATTTAAGTGACAGAAGCTAAAAACCCTGACGTTCAGGGGGAAAACAAGTGTAATAAGTCAATTCTCAGAAAATAGAAATTCTTTTGTTTTGCCCTCCAAATTGAGCTGTTTTGACGTCACGCAAGGGGTCTACAAAACTTTTTTTCAGATAATAAAATATTCTATCTTTAATTTCTTCCTCACCTTTTTTAAATTTCTAAGTTTCTTGTCATCAGCTACAGAACCAGGTTGTGATGCTGTGCTGGCTGGAGCTGGTGGTTCTGAGACCTGGAAAAATCGGAATTAAGAAATGAAAAGAATGAAAATCTTCCCTTAAATTATTTAGAGAGGCTTACGCTGAACAACAACAGCTGATCAACTTGTGGCCTTCTAGGTTTCATGTCACTAAATGAGACATCATCTAAGCCATGAAAAAGACAATATTTTTAGAGGAAAGGCAGCACCTTCTACTTGCATTAAAGCTCTTGAGTGTTGGGAACCATGCTCCAGCCATGGGAAATTGAATCCACAATCTGCTACTCAACCAACCAACACTAAACAAACTCACTGAGAACTCATTTTTCACATAGGAAAAATTACTAGGTATAGTTTGCACATTCTTAAAAACCTGTAACTCTTGACAGCCTAAGAACTAAAACCTAACAAGATATTCTCCTAATAAAACATGTTCCATTGCAAGTATTCTTTGATACCTGATTTGCTGCTTGCTCGGCTTCCTTTGCTCTGGCTTTTGCTTCTCGCTTCTTCTTGTTCTTTGCTGCTGATTTGGAGACTGGTTCTTGGTTCTTCTGGTTTTGAGGGGGTTCAATTTCATGCTGTTCATTTGACAAAAATACAACAAAATTACTAAAAGGGTCATTTCAAGACGCGGGACAGCATCAAGACTTCATGGCATTTCACATAACATGGTGCAGGCAATTTGAAAAACAATGAGGTTTCGTCTACCAGTTTCAGTGGTTTTCTGCCTGTTCCTCTCAGATGAGGAGGGATGTATGCAGGCTTGGCTGAAAATAAAATAAAACAGCATCAGAATAATATTCTTAATCCTCATTTCAATAAACTTTATGCTCAACAAAAAATTTAGAGTTTTATTTTCAGTGGCTCAAGAGGTGGGTTGTGGAGTCCCTTCACTTTTAGCAAAAATGGTTTCTCATTTCAGACTTACTATTACGAGCCAAGATCAACTTACGTTTTGATTCCTGAGCAACAGCTGTAGATGAAGCAGATTTATAAGAAACAGGCTTCTCAGGAAACACGCCAACTGGGAATGGCTGCCAAGATGCCTGAAAGAATGGAATGAAATAGAAGAAACAAATGAAAAAAAAAACTGAAAGAGAAATCCAAAAAACTATAGGAAAATTATGGTCAGATCTAAATTTCAACAACAAAAAAGTTATGTAGAAAACTATTTTCCTACAAACACATTTGGATCATTGCTATTTACAAAACAGTTACCTGATAAAGCTCATGGAGATCTTTTGTGTAGAGGAGATTTCCACAGTAGTGCCATACTTTAAAACTGAAAACGGTTTGAGAAAATTCTAAAATAAGTATGAGAGCTAGTGCATGGACACCCATTTTTACAAACACTCTTGGTCCTGTGATAAGCATTTACTTGACTGTATTAAAGATGAACCAAGTTAATAAAGACACTCTACATGTACTTATGCACAGGAATCAAGAGTGGTGTAGCAGTAGTACCATTCGCCTCTCACACCTGGGGTCTCAGGTTCAATTCCTGGATCACTCAGCATCTCATGTGAGTAGAGTTTGTTAGGTCTCTTCTGTGATTCAAAGGTTTTCCTCCAGTTTCTCTGGTTTTCTCCCTTCCCCCTCCAATTCAATCTGTCCTGACTTTCATCAGCCTAGAGGTTGTTTCATGGCATTGATAAATTGTGAAGATTTTTTTTAAACTCACCCATTTCCCTCCCTGAGTCTAGGTGCAGTCGTAGCTGTTAGGATATGCTCTCCATCAGGACACCATTCAAACGTTGTTGTATCAGAAGCCTGTAAATACAAATTACTCAAATCAGGACATAAAAAAAATTAAGGGTGCTCAAGGCTATTATTTTATTTTGCATTGCTATGGTTACCTGGAATTTGTTGATCAATTTCAAATCCTTTCGAGACCACATTTCCTAAATAATGAGAACAAATGAAAGATCAAACATCCAACCCATCATAAAGCTTGTTTACAGCTACTAATTAATGAGCAACCTTACCATCCAGCCTTGTAGATTCCCAAACCCACAGACACAGATAAGTACAAAGTGTTAAGGAGAATGTGAATCATAAATCTACACTTTAACAAAGTATGCAAATTGCCCATTTCAGACCTACAAAAAGCCCATTTCAGAACATGTGACATTCCAGTGAGAAATCTTTTTTTGTGTTAAAATATTTATGCGTGAAAGAATCAACTCCCAAGAGTATCATCATGTGGTCTGAAATGGACACAACAATTGCTAACTCAGGAATCAAGTTTGAACTTATTGTGTTGGGTTCTGGGGGATTATATTTCTCTTTGCCTGCCACAGCAAACACTTTGTTCATAGCTCAAAATTTCCTAGTTCCAGTTTTTCAGCCTGACAAACAACAGCTGTTAATTGAAAATAATGAAAATAAAACTCAACAAAGGAAAGATTCACCAAATTTCTTTTAACAATAATTAAATATCTTGTCATTGATGGTGGAAAATATTTCATTTTAACGAGAGAAATACTGAAATTTTCTTAGAATGCCGAACCACCTGAATTTGTGGAGGGAGGAAAACCAGAGAACCTGTCATAAGAAAGAACCATGAATCAAGAATAGTTTACTACATGTAAGTACACCACGATCACGCTCTTCTAACCCACATATAGATTGATGTTAAAGGATATTATTTCCATGTGGATTATAGTGAATTTCATTTCTTGGTCCAGTACCGAAGTCAAACACAGGCTCGCACTTGATGTCAAACAGGGTGGCCTTGGCTGGCATAACTATCATGGATGTCAAGGAAAGGAAACCAAACAAACACAGCTTGGACTAGAATCCAATTTCATTCAAATTTCATTCACCTACATTTTTCATAGCTATGCAATGTTTGGGATAAGAGTTGCAAAAGGTTAATGGTTAATAGACACATGTCAATCAAATACAGTCGAAGCTCTCGTAAGCAACCACCTTTGCTGATTAACCTGTCATGCTTTTTGTCCCAATCAGCAAGTAGCAAACAAAATAGTTGTGACACAGGTAAATACAAGTAATAATGTGAAGGATACAGCCATATACGACACAGAATTCTTTGGAATTTGGGCTCCATTTGACATCATATATAGGACCTCTCTTAGCTGTAAAGAAATATCATGACAGTGCCTGCGTTAATCTACTGTATATGTATGATCATACAAAGCATTCACTTGTTCACTCACTCTCTCCCTCCTTACCTCATTCATTTATTTATTCTTTGTTCGTTTGTTCATTCATTAGGTAAATCAAACAAATGACAATTCATTCATTTAATCATTCATTTATCCATCCATCCACCTATTTATCCATTTATTCATCCATCCATCCATTTATCCATCCATCCATCCATTCATTCATTCATTCATTCTGTCAATAAATCATTCATTCATTCATTCATTCATTCATATTACCTACCTAGCTGTACCATACTGCTTTCTCCATTAGTATTAATGTAGTGTAGAGTCTGTTCACCATAGTATGATGCACCAGATTTGTCCACATCAGTGACAGCAAGTACAAGAACTGCAGTACCTGACAAACACATCCAACCAGTATTCAAAAATATATCCAATCAATCATTCAATAATTTATTTGCACCATAAAGTTAAGAATAAATCAATTTACAATATATTATACATAAGTTGGAATTCAATGTATGATCATAGAATGCTAAAGAACTTGGTTTCACATACCCTTATCATTCCATTTAATATTCACACTGTCTGCTTTAAAGAAACTTTTGTTTGCAAGAACAGCTCCAGGACCATCAAACTGTGGATGGCGGTAAAGCCTGACATACGCTGGAGCTCCCTTCACATGAAATAAAATTACTCAAAATTAAGTTTATCGATCAATAAATGAAAGAATGAATAGAAAATAGAATAGTTGGGATGGATGGGAATGTATATTTGCGATGGATAGAATGGATGGGATGGATGGATGGATGGATGAATGAATGGATTGGTGGATGGAAGGATGGATGGGTGGGTGGATTAATGAATGGATAGATGGATGGGATGAGATAGATAGATGGATGCATAGAATGAATGGGATGGGATAGGTGGATGGATGGATAGCTGGGATATATAGAATGGATGGGATAGATATAATTGATGGATAACTGGATAAATGATCAACCAACCTTTGCTCCAGGAACATAGGCAGCTATCGCGTATGGTGCTGGGCCTTTAGAAATCTCAAAGCTTCCAACCCCCTGTAGCCTTAACTTGGCAGCAATGGTACCTACAGTATGGTAAAATAAACAAAAAAAACCCACATGATTGACAATAAGGCTTTCTCTATTACTGAATACTCTTTGCCTCTAGCTTAATGTAGCTCATTTCAGACCATGTCCTATAGTATCATTTCTTTGTTTGACGGCTGCGCACGAGGGAACACATGAATATGGATACAGCTCATACCAAGAATCTAATCCTCAAGAGGATGACACATGGTGTGTAATGGGGAAATATTACGCCCAATCCTCGAAAGGATTCACTCACCAAAGTTCCCATCATGAAAACAATGAATCTCATTGGATACAGATCTTGCACAGACTTTCTCATCATCAGTCCAGCGAGGTTGCCTGAAAACAGTTAATTAATATTATCAAGTCAATTTATAACTTTAATAATGACTACAATAAACAAGCAAACAAGCAAACAAACAACCAACAAAAAAGGAGAATCGCTAAACAAATGTTATAAATAATTGGAAAATAAATATTTTTACTGGTAAGTACCATGTATCAAGTTTCTTCTGTGAAAATGATGTCACTAGATTCCCAGTTTTCACTTCCCATATTTCAAGATTTTTGATCCCAGCAGGATTTTCTTTTGTCACTGAAAAAATAAAAAGGCCATCAATCTTACGCAATATAATACCAGGATAAAATGGAAAGAATATGGAAAGATTATGGCAAAGGTTGACTTTGATTTTTTATATACCATGTACTTTTCTTCTCTTAACTTTTTGTCAAAATACATGTTTGTATAATTGGGAAGATTTTGTGAGCTAGAGCTTGGCTAAGCATCGTAGTACTCTGTGATTGGTCAGTTTGTGCACAGACCGAACACCTGGTAGGGAGTCATGTTATCATCATTTAAGATTTATATTTAAAAGACAATTACCTGCATACGGTTCCCATGACGATAGGTATGTACCCAGTGGGGAGAAGGCGAGTTGGTTTGTTTTGGCTTTTGGGATTTCGTGTATCACTTGTCCATTAGCTGTGTTCACAATGGTTATGCTTAAAAAGAATGAGAAGAAAAAAAGAAAAAATGGTTAAATGCAATAGAAGATTGGAAAATGAAGAATAAGATGGATAAGAGATAGAAGGGAAATGGATTGGTGAATGGGATAAGATGGATTGAAGAAATGATTCATGGATAGGACGGGATGGATGGATGCATAGATGGATGGATGGATGAATGAATGGGATAAATGGATGGGATGGATAGACGGATTGAAGAATTGGTTGATGAATGGATGAAGTGAATGGCTGGATGGGATGGATGGATGAATGGGATGGATGAATAGATGGGATGGATGGATGGAATGGATGGCTGGATGAACTAGTTGATGGATGGATGAATGGAATGAATGGATGAAGTGAATGGCTGGATGGGATGGCTGGATGAATGGGATGGATGGATGGATGGATGATTATATATATATATATATATATATATTTTTTTTTTCACTTACCATGACGTGTTACACCAAGCAAACAAAGTCCCATCCCTGCTAAACGTCATCACCCTACATTTTGGTGAACTATCCCTGAACAAACAAACAAAAACAACATAAAAACCACACAGTAACATAACAAATAAACTAATAAACAATATCAATCAAGATAACAAATACTTTTGTCATTATTTCCTAAAGTAAATGTTTTTCAAACCTCTCGAAGTCTTTACACTCGTTGAACGGAGAGCTTCCATCAACCATAAAAACTCCTTCAGAGCTCCTAACTGTCACAAGAAAATAAAACATAACTTAATGTCCACAATTATGACTTCCATTTGTTATCACAAAAAGGTCATTTTAGAAAAAATACGTTTATTAAAGATAGAAAATATAAAAAAAGTTACTCACGTGTAATTTTTGGTACTTGAGCCGCCATTTTGAATCCTGAGAATGAGAGAAACTGGGTATGAGCACCCGAGTGAGGCTATTAGTCCCCAGTCTACTGTCTCTGTCCCGGCCATTTTTTTAAGGAAGAAAAAATGAAAAACAAGTGAAAATTAAGGCATGGATGTTTGTGGACTCGGAGTTTTATGCTGTTTAAGACGATATCAAAAGCCAAGATACGACAGAGAAGTCAATGAGGTCCAAGTGCAGCTAGATACGACTCAAATGGGTATGAAAATACCGTTCAATCTCTCGAAAATAAATTCCAATTCAACGGAATTTATAAAGTATTCATGGACTCTCTAGTAAACAACTCAAACTTTGTTATTTTTGGATTCATTTTTTGCAGGTCATGAAGTTGTGATTGTTAAGTCGGGCAGGAGAATATGTGGATCAGGAGCTGCTCTTGCTAATGCTCCGTTATTACAAAATAAATGTTATTTTGAAGCTAAGATTCAAAGTGGAGGTATGTCGAAACATTAGACACACGCTCAACCAGCTGTTGATGGTCAATAAAGACCGCTTTGTTTTTCGCGTGATTTTAATAATATTGTTAATTTTATTCATCATAATAATTATACTTAGTGTGGAAGTATGATTCTTCTATTATTTTTGATTTTCTCATTGCGATCACATCAGATCTATACCGAATATTTCTTGGAGTTTACTAGTAAAGTTGAGCTGATGTGGCGGTACATCCGCTCTGATCCATCACGCATGGCTCACATTACACTTTTGATATATTCCAGTAACTGAGATGCCATAGAAACTGAAAGAGTGACAACATTCGATATTTATTCTAAGATAAGACGTCGAAATTTACCTTAAAATCCCTTTTTATATAATGGTACTTTCGATTTTTTTAACATCTTAAATTCCATATTAGTTGAGGTACAGTACTTATTTTTGAGCTGATTTTGTACACGTACGTGTAACACACTTCTGTTGGAGATTTTTTAAATTTTCAATTCAGTAAAGTGCATAACCAAGGTCTGGTACAAGGTTTTTAGGTTCTTATTTCCATCCTTTCCCTCCTCCAAAATAAGATCTGAATGGCCCTGAATGAACTTTGTGAAACTGAAGGAAATTTTATTTATGCTTTATGTTGAAACTTACTTAATTATTGCAGGTATTTGGGGAATCGGCATAGCAACCAAAAAGTGTGACCTTAACAAGCTTCCTCTTGGTAACAGCCCTGATAGCTGGGTACTAAGATCTGAAGGAACAGTAGCACATAATAGTATAATACAGCATCATCTTACTACAATACCACAAGAAGGAGATATAGTTGTAAGTATACTTCATGGACCACATAATTTTGTCGATATCATGAAACATTTTCTGGGCTGATCTAAGTCAGGGCACAGCTAACTCACAGATTGAACCCTGAAACAACAGCTGGGCTGATCAAAGTCAGGGTGGCTAACTCACAGATCGAACCCTGAAACAAACTCTGGGCTGATCAAAGTCAGGGCATGGCTAACTTACAGTTCATGTTGGAATTTAGTGTGTTAGGTTGTGCATTGCATTAAAACTAGAGAACCTGGAGAAAAACCCTCAAATCAAGGGAGAGTCTTAACAAACTCTACTCACATGCAATGCCAGGTCTTGGAATTATACATGAGACCCTAGAGGTGGGAGGCGAGTGCACCAACCCTAAGCCACCCTTGATTACATTGAGTTGTGGATGAATGTGTGTTTTTCATATTCATATCAGTCTCTATATGTGGGTTTGGTAGGAACATTATTCTTTGTTATATTGTATGATTTATATATTTTTCAGGCTTGCACATTTGATCATGTAGAAGTAAATTTTTATCATAATGGAAAACATCTTCATAGTCCACTAACAGGATTCAGAGAAACTGTTTACCCAATTATATATGGTAATTATAAATACATCACTTGACTACCTTGACTACAAAGGTCAACACTCTTTCACATCAGCCAAAAGGACCTTCACTGTCTTATAAAACAATTGAATGAGGCATAGATCTATTGTGATACTGCCTCATTCTATTGTTTTATAAGACACTGAAGGTCCTTTTCGCCCATTTGAACAAGTGTTGACTGACTACAAAATAATGTTATGAGGGAGTTGGCTATTTTGGAATTGGGAAACCTGTGGTGAGGCATTTGCCTGAAGGAAGATTTGGTAATCGGGCTACCTGTGCTGACCAGAAAATGAAGAGCACTGGACAAATCCTGCTGATTGGTTGCAGCTTTTCATTACTTTATTTTCCAATCAGAAAACAGCAAGTTAGGTTTCCCAAAAGCACTCCATTACTTGACTGCGACCAGGAAGATATGCAGGCTATGCGAATGTGAATATACGAACCTATAATGAATTCTTTTTTTATATTTTCATTTTCCAGTTGATGATGGTACGATAGTGGATGTAAATTTTAAAGACTTTGTCTACGAGCCACCTAGTGGGTTTACAACAATAATGTTTGAAAAATCTCTACTTTAACTCTTAATTAAGAACTAGATCTTTTAATAACATGTAAAATAATTATGAATTATTATTATAATAAGCATTTATATCTGCAATCCACATGGGCCATAAAGCAGATGTGATAAACCCATTTTATTCTCAAGGAAATGACACCTTGTCTGAAATGAGAAAACATTGCACCTAAGTGGAATGTGTCTATTGTTTCAAACATTGAAAATAGTTGGAAAATGATAAAGCTATCATCTAAACTTATGCTAAAAATGAAATTGCAAAATGCTGCACAAATCGGCTTTATATCATTAGGCTAAAGTCAAATGTCAAACTTCACATGAGCTGAACCTAATGACATCAAAGTAGACCGCCTTATTATCCATTGTTTTCAATATGTATGGCTCATGTGAAGCTCAACGTTTGACCATAATAGACTTATTTCTTTCTTTTGCAAAATTGACTGCAAATATATTATGGGTATTACAGAGATAAAAGAGCCTAAATATAATAATTTTGCAATCAATGTTAGCTAAAAAATGAAGAAAAATTAGTTTATTAAATTAATTAAGTTTTAAGTTTAGAATGCATTTTTGCTACATAGTTTACCATTTCATATTTTGTATGTTTCTTAGCTAAATTTATTTGTCGATATGAATATTATATTAACAAATATGATCGTCTTTATATTATTTATCCTTGTGTTATTCTTGGAGTGCAATCACTTGACTCAAATATCCCTTGAGATATAAATAGCAATGAAACAGCCACCATCTTGGTTGATAAAACAAGAGAATTTTAATGAGGAACAACAAAAACAACCAACCAACCAACATGGCAGCTAATGACGTAATAACAACCCAAGAAATTATAAATATCACACATAGGGATTGTGGGAAGAGAATTCAAAGTATGTAAGGAGGGAGTGTATGATAAAAAGAGAATAAAATACTTACTTTTTCTTGAATCTATTTTTCATTTCTAAAGACTCCAATTTCAAAGAGAAGTGGGCCAAGTATTGAGCTTGAGGCACACCAGAAACAATGGGCTCAGACTTTAATAATACTTCTTGAAATCGGACAACCTGAGTTCTACTACAAAGTAGTTTCCAAACCATTCATGCTCTCGGTCCAGAATTCCTAAGACAGATAACTTGTGCAATAACATTACAGAATGATCAATACTGTAAAAAAAACTAGCGGTGACTATGTATTTACGCTCAAATTTGTTTGATTTCTTTATATGTTGTGAGCGATCGATACAGTGTACATTTACATGCAAAATCAATTTTGAAAATTTTTGAAAAACCGATCTTGAAAACATTTATTTAAACCTTTACTCAGGTAACGCCGATGGGCGGGCAATGTGCATCACAGCTTACAAAGCACTCTGGGAAAGTGAGTTCTTTAAAAATGTGACAGGGAAATCAAAGAAACTACCAAAAAAAATAATAATAAATGTGTTATTGTCGTCTGCTGAAATCCTTTTATTTCCATAGAAAATGTTGAGGGAAAAATTGTCAGATGAATTTTTAGAGGAGCCAAAAAAGCGTAGAACTCACTTCAGTTCCCATCATGCCCTGTGTTGTAGTTTCGCGCCCCTCATGCACATCGGCTATTCAGTTGATACGTACATCATTGTAAACTTTCCCCCTATTCCAACAAGTCGGATCGATCCGGTAAAAGAAGAACTAAATAAATGATAACTTAAAAATCAGAGGTGTGGCCAGAAAAAAAATTATATCAAGAGCCACGTTAACTCATTACGAGCATAGTACGAGTGAGCATGCTGGTTTGTCACGTGACGAAACACTCGACGGAAAACCTATTACAGAATGAAAATAGAATGAACAGTAATTCAACGATTTTCATGAAATAATTACGTCGCTATACATTAAAAAAACACCGAATTACAATCTGCTGAGAAAACCACTTTCCAAAGAAAATTATTCGACGTGCTAATGAAAATGTTTTTTTATATAACCTGAACTTTCTTTCACCTCATCTTTCCATGCCTTGCGAATATTTTCACGCAACTATTCAACACCTCACACCTTAACAATGAAAAACAATTAAATCAAAGCATTCCAATTTGCACTATAAATCCGATATTATTCACATTTGTAAGCTCAGAATTGCACTTGCAACAAGAAGTGTCGCCACGCCACGAGAACTTCTCTTTCTTGTGACCAACAAACACAAAGAGTGTTGTTGTTTTACCTATAAAAGTGCTTATTCTCAACTCTCAAAAGTTTAGTTCGTTCCTGTTCACCAAGATGGCAAGAGTCGTGTTGTTGTTTCTTGTATTTATGTTCATTCTCGTTGACCTTGCACATGGAAGACCAAAGAAAAAAAGGTCTAGATCAAACGGAGGAAACGGAGAACAAGGTAAATGGCTTTCAGAATGTTTTTTATCTATATTTCAATCGTTTTCAGTCGTTTTTCGTCTTTAAACATGCGTTGAGTTAAAACTACTTTGCATGTTACGAAATGCTGAATTCAGCCTTCAAACACGTGTATTTTTAAAATGATATTTGTAGTTTCTTCTTCTACATTTAAGGACTTTAAGAATATATATAGTAAACGAGCCGAGCTTTTTCTCTTTTTCTCCACAAGGTTTTGTCGCCATGAAGACAAAACTCGAAAATGCTTTGAACGAGAATTCTGCGCCCCTCATCCTGTCCGTCCTGAGATCCTTGCCAACATTGAAGCAGAATATCTGCAGTTCCACGAGTCAACCGCCCGTTACACCGACAACGCAGGCAGCTAACACCATGGCTAACGAACAAGGTAAATAAAATAGAGAGAGAGAAAACTCGACAAAAAACGATGAAAATGGAGTGTTGTACGTCCGTCGTGGTTTTCTTAAAATTTTTAATCTCATGCCGGTTTAAAATTGGCATGCAAATTTTCTTTCTTTGAATGTCCAAAAGAAATAAAAATATACTGAAAGGGAAAAGAGAGCTGCAATGTATACGAAAGAGACAGGAACCTATAAAAAAAAAGAGACTGAAATGCAGTTTAAAGGTTATCCTAGCACGTTTGTAGAGAAGTGTACTGATTTTCACGTCCATTTTGATGTACAACGCCTTTTTGTGCTAACCTCTTTTAATTCCTTACATTAATTTTAGATTTTGGTTGGCTCTTTGATCTTGTTAGCACTGCACTGGCCCAAACAGCAGTACATGAAATGAAAATGGTCCTAAAGTCCAACCCCAAACTGCGCAGAGAGCTTTGCGGTGCTAGGCGATCAACACGCCCGACCACCCCTTCTACTCCAACACCACCAAAGACCACTCCGACACAACCTCCTCCTCCTCCACCAGTCGTAGCGACAGAACCTAAAGTAAAGACAGCTCCTGGAGTTTCAAGCTTTGTAGATGTAGCTTTACGAGATGAAGGGAAATCTGGAAAAAGAGCTATGCCGGCTAGACCAACTGCTCCTATAAGACCGGCAGCTTCAGGTCAACCAGCTACACCAACCCATCCTCGAGCTACCGAGCAACCACCAGCAGATGATAATGTTAATGACTACAGCGATGAGTTTTTGAGCATTCCAGCCATGAGAAAGCGAAGGTCTTTGGCGTCGAATGAAGTTCAAGAAGCTGAGGAAACTGCTCCTACAAGACCGGCAGCTTCAGGTCAACCAGCTACACCAACCCATCCTCGAGCTACCGAGCAACCACCAGCAGATGATAATGTTAACGACTACAGCGATGAGTTTTTGAGCATTCCAGCCATGAGAAAGCGAAGGTCTTTGGCGTCGAACGAAATTCAAGAAGCTGAGGAAACTGCTCCCCTGGAACACGAATCGATGCCCAAACGAGGGACCCGCCATGAAGATGATGAAAGAGAGTTCCACATTGCGACAGTCATTCCAACTGTCTTCCCTACTGAAGATGTAAATGCAGCGCCAAGAGCGATCATATCAGCATCTAATGTACTCGAAGATGGGCAGTTTGATGAGACCATTACCGTCTACTCAGACCCTCACGATCAGGCCATTGCTGCGATGGATCACGAAGAGCAGAAACAAAAAGAAGAAGAAACGCAAGACCAGCAATCTCTGCCGTCCAACGCTGAGACTTTGAGCCAGCAAACTGAAGCTTCTACTCAACAGCAAAGAGAAGAAACTAAACTTGAAGTGACTCAAAGTAAAACAGAAGAAGGAATGAAAACCGCAGAAGACCCTGCTCCGCTAGATGATAACGATGTAATGATAACTAAGAAAGAGATGTTTACAGCAGACGAAATGCCAGAAGAACTCACTTCGGATGCAGAAAAGAAAGACGTCAAAAACGACAACCAACTCGCCATGACTGAAAACAAGAAAAACCTAGAACTACCGAATGAAATAATGTCTAACGAGGTGGACGAGCTGAAGCAAGAAGATTGGGAGACGAAGAAAGTAGCCCCAGAAGGAGGACAGATAAAATATGAAGTTGACGACGACCCTGCTGATAGATTAACCAAAAGAGCTGCGAATATAAGACTGAAAATGAAACTCGGTAAATTAAGAAAAAAGAACATCTTTGCATAAAGATAAAAAGATTATAAATGTTTATATTTGGAAATTTATTTTCACCGGACTTGCGGTTCTGATAGTTGTAATGCAACATTACTTGGATTTGAGACTGAAATAAAGAGATTTATTTGACTTGAATGTATTTTTCTGTAAGTTGAAGGGAGGCTGGATGACTGGGCGGAATAGGATAGGAATATGAAACAGGGGAGAATTACTAATCCCCCTGATATGAATGCAATATGATTTTCAGAAAAATTACAGACTGTGAAAGACTAAATTACGAATGACTAGAATATTTTTAGAACTTTGAGGTACGAAAGCTGGTTTGATCATAACCCTGAATCAACACGCGAAATTAGAGGGTGCTTAACAGTTGAAGGAAAACATGTACGTGTATATACTAAAATCTTGAAGGAAAGCTGGAAAAACTATTGACAAGAGAAATATAGCTCTACATGAAATTATTCTTAATCGTTTCTTGACTAGATGTGGAAATAGACTGGTCGATTGCAGTGTTTCAATTTTCGATTCTGATTTTTCACGATAAAAAGTATATCAAAAAATGGACTTGTGAAGCTAACCTTGGCCAGCATTGCAGACGCCTAAAGCGCTCTCGCGAAGTGTGCGCAGACCATTTTTTTCTTAAATTTTCCTCGGTGTGTCAGCCAAATAAATTAAATTGCAAAAAAAAGGTCATTTGAAGAAAAGCGCGGGAAAAGCGCGGGAAAAGCGCAGTTGCTGGGTTTCCTGTACATACAAACTGGGATTCCTGTGGTGCATAACCAAGATGGCGGCCAGCAAGGTTGAAAAAGGCAGTCTACGAAAAAAGGCTGGCATAAAAAACTCACTGGGAAATCCTTACGTATTAACATGGTACAGTACTTAATATGCAATAAATAACGTAATTGTCCAGTAAAATTTGCAAATGTTTTTAAAATTGAGCATTTTTTCATGTTTTTGTATCATTTTCTGCAGGCCCCAAATCGAAAAACCAGTGTATTATTCGATTATCAACGGAATAAGAAGGTAAAACTCGAAGATAAGTTATTAATGCTATTACATAAAGCTAATATTGTTATTTCTATTATGTTTCTAGGGAATTTCCGGCTGTTTTGAGTCAGAAATCTGTTTCTAAAGCGCGAAGGAAGCAACTACAATCCACTGATAAAGATGCCTTGACTGAAGAAGATAAAATACTGATAGAACAGATGAAGGAGAAGCAGGAACTAAGGAAGTGTCTTGCTGTTGGGATTAATGAAGTTACCAGGGGATTAGAAAGAGATGAGTTGAAGTTAGTACTGGTATGTATAAGTCTCCTTCCACTTCGTCAGATCCCCTCCCCTCCCCCCTCGTTTCAGAGTCAGTTTTAGATGTCTTAAAAATAGTCCACTTCTGAGATATGCTTCATTTGTCACGAATAAAGGTTTTAGTACAAGGCTCCATGCTAAATTAAATTTCTTCTTTTCTCCTGTCACGAATCACTAAGCATTGAGTATGAAGCCTCACTTTGAAACCTTTGTGTGTAACGAGCAAGGCATATCTTGGAAGTGGGCTATTTGCAAGCACAATCTAGGATTTCCCAGGTTAGGTTCACTGGCCTACTAACCTCAACAACTTTTCTCTCCATCCCTCCCCTCCCCCCCCCCCCCCCCCCCACACACAAAATCATGTGTTACAAATGTACTGCCAATTAGAATGGGGTTGGATCAGTGTACGTAGTGAAGCAAGCTTTGCATGACTCCAGCTACAGCAGGACCACAATACCATATTTGCAAATATTGTAATTACCTACAAAATTGTGTTTAAAGGCATGCAGATCCGTGAAGCCAAGTACAGCGACAGACCATCTTATGTTGCTAGGGGCAACACGTCAAGTTCCAACCATTGGTCTTCATGATCTTGGGCAAGTCTTGGGTCCATTACTGCAGTGCAATAAAACTGCTGCTCTAGGTTTCAAGGTAAATTATCATTAATTGTAATTAATTATAATTAATTATCACTGGACGATGTAGAGCAAGATATCATAAATCCTCAAGACTGTAGTCTCTGTCGCTCAACAATACTGCACTACAGACTGCTGAGCAATGTAGGTAGGGGTTAATATGTCACCCTCTTTAAATAAAGTTTATTGTATTGTATTGTATTGTATTGTAGGGATTGAAATAATAGCCCATCAGTCGCTGGTCATGATGACCAGCCAAATTAGTTTTAGCTCAGACATACCTTGTTTCTGGATCAATGTTACTGGTCAAAATGACCGGCAAGGCAAAGATTTAACCAGACAAGTTCCAATTCTCTCTGGACATTGTCAGGTGACTGGCTGTTATTTTAAGTCCTGGTAAACTGAGATTTTGATAATTTGTGATATTATACATTTTGAAGTGAGAATTAAGATTTGATGTCCTGTTACGGAAAAAATAGCAAAAGTATTTCAAAATCTGTCATGACTTTGATTGAACCTGACATGATAAATGTGATATCTGCAGAAAAACCTACAGATAATACATTTATCATGTCAAGCTCAAATGATATGAGGGATAGGCTGAATGTTTTCAGCCAATCAGAGGCAAGATAGTGAGTAAAATTCATAATATGAAACAATGTAAAATAGTGTGAAAAAGAATTTGATATTTTCTCACTAACGAAGTTATCACTTTCTCGATTGACAGAAACAAGATAAAGAAACAGCATTTGATTCGCTAGTGGAGTTTATAACCCCAATGGTCCCTGAAATAAATGTTCCTTGGCTGAAACCATTTGATGAAACCAAACAGGAGACATCCAGTAACAAAGTTTGTACTATGGAAAGTCAAGCAAACAAGGATGGTGAACAAGCGGGGGTGAAAAGAAGGTATTCTGATGAATCTGGGGTTTCAGAAGACTGTGTTGTTACTAAGAAACAAAAAGTTGAAGATGATTTGGAATCAAGTGGAGTTGAAGAGGAAAAACAAAAAGAAAATCTGTTGCAATCGGATCAAAAAGTACAAAATAAGGAAGATCCACAAAATATTGCAGCTGAACAGACAAAACAAAATACAAAAATGGAAAGAAGGGAAGAGAATTTAGGACAAGATTTTTCACCAGAAGACGGAAAAAATGTGTTGCATAAAAGTGAACTTGAAAAAGTAAGAATTTCTTTTGAGCCTGTTGTTATAAAACAAATTATTCCTGACCCAAGTAAAAACAGGACTGGTAAAAGAAAAAAGACAAAATCTAAAACAACGTAACAAAAAAATAATATTTTACATAGGAAGTAAAAATTATACTGGAAAAATTACTGGAAGAGCAAAGAGCAACTTGTCTGGAGTGCATTTATTTATTCAAATTTTGCTTTCAAAAATTTATACATTTAAGTTAAATATTACTTATAATATTAATAATAGATGTGCTTTTTGTATGGCAGACTTGTTTGAGTTCGAAAATATTATCATAATTGAACTACTTAATTAAACTTTCTTTGAGCATTTTTTTGGCGGAATTCTGTGGACGTATGGTTTTCTTTAGGCTAGTGTTGCTTTTCCCTCTACTGGAAGGTTCTTTGTGAAGCTACCACCTCTTGATTTCACAAAAGATCCGTACCTAGATGGTAGATAAGATAAGAGAATGGACCTTTTTACCTTGGTGCATGTTTTCTTTCATTTGTATCCATATTCATGTGTCTTTTCATTTGCAACCATTAAACAAAGAAATAGTACTCAAGGGAATGACACATGGTCTGAAATGGGAAAACATTACCTCCAAGCTAAAAGAGGTCTATTGATTGTGGAGTACACAAATTTAACCCCACCAAGTAGTAACACCAAAACTTACAAGTTTTCGTAGGCAAGTCTTTCTTTCGGAGACACTGATGGTCTCATTGTAGAAGCTGCTTTATCAAGGTCGGATTGGGTGATATAGATTACATCTTCCTTTTTTCCTGACTTTTGCTGTTGGTTTAAAAACACGTATCAAGCTCAAAATTTTACATAAGCTAATTTCCGATGAATAAAAATGAATTTATAATCAGTCAACTAAAATGATTGATTGATCAACTGTGGGTGGTGTGTGCCACCTCATTAAATGCAACCCTTTTCTGTGCTGTGCTTCCATGTATTTTTCCTCCAGTTTTTCCTCCCTCCACAAAAATCAACTTCTAAATTCCAATTCGATCTATCAGTTGCCTTATCAAGTGGATTGTAAAACCTGTTAGGCTTTCCACTATCCATCCTGGAGTGGTAAATCTGGTTAATTTCTAGATTGTTAAATTAAATGAATTATCAAATGAAATCAATTCAGATTCACTCACCACAGTCTGCAGTGATGAATGTTCCCCAAGGCCAACAATCTACAAAAATAACAACTTGTGAGAAGGACTGATGCAAAACATTTATACAATTTCTTGTTTCTTTAAAAAAAGGACTGCAGCCAAAACACTACAAAACATAGTATTATTTATCAGTAAATTATATCCTAATAATATCCTCAAACCTTTAAAAGTCTATAGCTATCCTAACCTCCATCTCAATGGTGTCGCAATCTTCTCTTGATAATAATTTCTTTCCTTCGCCGATACTAAAAGCCAAAATATTTTCCTGGATTGCCGATGGTTGTTCCTTCATTTCTTTTATGTCTTCTTTGGGATCTTGTTGCTGTTTTGTTTCATCTTTTGTGTTGAATATATTTCCATATAGTTTGAGCTTGCTGGTAGATCTGTGGATGGCCTCTAGTTGTGCGTTGTATAGAAGAGCTTTTAAGTCGGCTCCAGTGAAGTGATCACATTTGTCTGCTAATGTTTGCAGGTTAACATCGTCAGCGAGAGTAAGGTTATGTGTTAATGCCAGAAGAATCTCTAGTCTTTCAAACTAAAAAAATAAGTGTATTGTATTAGTATGATTTTTTTACAGGATTTTGGCTCGAAAAATCTTCACAAATGGAGTGATTGACTGAAAGTATGAATGGATGAAAGAATGAAATGAATGGGTGGGATTGGAAAAATGAATTGGATGGATGGATAGAATAGAATATAATGGGTATAATACCTTGTTAGGAATAGGACAGTATACAGATTTATCCAGTCGGCCTGGTCTTAACAAAGCTGGGTCAATAAGCCCTGGTCGACTTGTTGCAGCAAGTATGTATACTCCATCTAAACCTTCCACTCCATCTAGCTGCGTCAATAGTTGATTGACAACACGGTCTGTCACCCCTGTACTGTCATGACCACGACGAGGAGCAAGAGAGTCAAATTCATCAAAAAACAAAATACATGGCTTGGCTGTCTGAGCTCTGAGGACAAAAGTAAAATATATTTATTTTATATTAGGAGAATTGGTTCTGTTTTTCCCAAGGGAAGGGCATCTTACTCTTGAAGCTCTTGTTGCCAGAATAAAACAAGGTACCCTAATTTTTCAGGGGATGGGTGGAGGTGGCACTATTCTCCCAGAAGAGTGGTTTATTGTATCCCTATTTTGCTAGGGATGGGCATTTGGCACCCCATTCTCTCAGGAGAGCAGTAGAGAGTATCCCCTTCTACTAGCACACAGGTAAATGGTACCCCATTCTCCCAGGGAGGGCTTACTAGTACCCAATTTCCTTTGGGATGGGAAGGCAGCAACCCATTGTCCCTTGGGAGGGGAGAGTTGGTAGTTAATCCTCAAAAGTTGTACACTGTGCAAAGAAAATAGAAGCAGATAATGATGTACCTTGTAAAAACATCTCTGACAGCCTGTTCACTGGCTCCAATGTATTTACTCAGCAGCTCAGGTCCTTTGATGCTAATGAAGTTCAGCCCACTTTCTTTAGCTACAATCCCTGCCAGCAGTGTTTTCCCAGTTCCAGGGGGGCCATAGAGAAGCAGACCAGAACGAAGACGAAGAGGACACTTTGAAAATATCTTCCTGTACTAAAATCAATGCAAATCAACAACAAGTTTTGTTAGGATTTCATTTTTTTCTTGAAAGCTGACAAAAAGCTTGAAAAGTAGTAGTAGTGTTAGTAGTATTAAGTCTTGAGTCATGCAGCTTACTTTTGACGGCCAGAGAAGAGTCTCTTTGAGAGCTTCCTTTACATCATGCAGTCCTCCTACATCAGACCAACTCAGCTCCCCAGCCTTGTGTAGGTGGACACCTTGAAGAGATGCTGGTATGAATCCTGATAATGCTTGGTTAAAATCATCCAGAAGAAGGTATGGTTGACTTGGCTCTGTAAAAGAGAATTTTATCTTATTTTGTAATTGTTAACTTTGAAGTAGGGGCATAAAGTTGACCCAAGGGGTGTGTTCAGCCCCTGTACCCCTCTCTTTGATCCACCCCTATGAACCATAAAGACTTTCCCTACCTTTAGTTTTCTTGATTTTTCTCACAACTGAGAAATGCAGTGCTCTGTCAGTAAGTCTACTAAGATCCTTGGGTGAAAATCCCTCTGACTTTTTAGCAACAGATCTGCAAAAATATTTAAAACTCATCTATCAAGGTGCCCTTTATAAGAGATTATACTCAATCTTTTTTGAATCACATGTTTTCACAGACTTACTTCAATACAGTGTCTAATTCTTCTTGGCTGACTTTCTCAAATCTCTTTTTGATCATTACAGAGAGTACTTCTATTCTTTGTTCTTCACTCAAAGCACCAAGCTCTATACAACACTGGAAAATATGAGAACCATGCCCTGACTGTAATGCCGTATGGAGGGTATCACGTGATCTGCTTGTTGCTATGATAGCTATTGAACTATTGTTGACAACCTCTGCTGACAGGAGGTCCTTGAAAACTGAGGAAGGAAAAATGTTAAATATTTCATTAATAGTATCAATTTTATCAAACCCTGAAACAACCACTTGATGCACTCACAGATCAAACCCTAAATCAGGGCATGGCTAACTCACAGATTGAAACCTGAAACAACCTCTGGGCTGATCTAAGTCAAAGCATGCATAACTCACAGATCAAATTGGAACTTATTGTATTTGGTTTTGCAGAAAAAATTTTTTGAGAACCTAGAGAAATACCCTTGAATCAAGGGAGAGACCTATAAACAAGCTCTACTCATATTATGACTGTGATGTCATTGAACCTGAGACCCCAGAGGTGAGAGGTGAGTGCATCATTACTATTACAGTATTAGATATATGAGGTTGGAATCTTAACATACCTTCGACAAGCCTCTTTCTGTAAAATCCTTCTCCTCCCATTTCTTGGGTAAGATTTGGGGCTGATATCACATGATCAAGGTTATCCAATAGGATGACAGATGGTTGGTACCAAGCTGCCTCTGTGAATGCTTGCTGCCATTGCCGCTGTATTGTCTCTACTCTCTTAGCTTTGATAAAATATGGATAGAATATGGGATGAAATATGAAGCAATGGGATGGAATGGGATGTGACAAGATGGAAAATGCTGGAATGCAATGGAATGAGAAGAGAAGGGATACAATTGAATGGGTTGTCTGGTAGGATGTAATGGGATACAATGAAACAAGATGGGAGAGAATGCAATGGAATGGGATAGATGTATTCAAAAAGATATAATGGGATGAAATGGGTTTTTGGCTGGAAAAATCTTTCTAGCCTTCCCTATAGGATATTCTCTTTCTTTCAGGGTTTTCATCTGGATGGAAAAATGAGATAAAATGAGAATGGGAACTTGAAAAATGGGAATGAAAATTGAATGGGATGGAAGCTGTTGAGAGATCTCACCTCGTAGAGGAATGCAATCTATGATAGTAACATGCGCACACACAGGCCATTGTTGTAGCTGATGACACAAAGCATGCGCAAGAGAAGTCTTGCCGCACCCCTCTCCTACATGGACACCACTGCCACATATCAGAACAGCTCCATTTCCAAGACCAGCTGTCAAACCACCACTCAGGAGAGTAGATAGGGGATCTTTTGTTAAGGAGACTAACAGATGACTCATACACTTTTTGAATGGTTCATCAAACCCTCTGAAAACACAGAATGAGGAGTAGAAAAAAGAAAACTCTTAAGAAAATAAAATAGAAAAAATGAGAGCTTTTAAAAACCATCAACAAAATAATAAAATCACTATCAATAGTAAAAAAAGTTTGACTGCCACTCACCCTAGATCCTTGATACCACAGCAACACTGTGTCTTGTTGTCAGACTGGACCTGCAACAGCTCTGTCACACCTTTAGACATAGATTTCACTTCACCTAGGACAACCTTTATTCTATCCACTGTGCTCGGCATAATGTTATAGTAAGGTATGTTCTCAGGCTTGGATGTACTCTGTGTATGACTGAGAACGGTCATAATCATTTCCAGATGACTACCTGATGATCACATAAAACCATTGATCATTAGGTGGATTTAGAATAATTTTTAAAGTATGCCTAAAAAAAATTATTGGGAACTAAGGGTGGAGTAGAGGTAATACAATCCCTTCTCACCTCTGGGGGTCTCCCATTCAATTCCCAGATGTGGCATTACATGTGAGTAGAATGTGTTGGGTCTCTCCCTTGATTCAAGGTTTTTTCTCTGGGTTCTTTCCCTCAACAAAACCTAACAAGCTTAATCCCAAATTGATCTGCAAGTTAGCTGTGTCTTGACTTAGATCAGCCTAGAGGTTGTTTCAGGGTTCAATCTGTGAATTAGCCATGCCCTGACTTAGATCAGCCCAGAGGTTGTTTCAGGGTTCAATCTGTGAGTTAGCCATGCCCCTGACTTAGATCAGCCCAGAGGTTGTTTCAGGGTTCAATCTGTGAGTTAGCCATGCCCCTGACTTAGATCAGCCCAGAGGTTGTTTCAGGGTTCAATCTGTGAGTTAGCCATGCCCCTGACTTAGATCAGCCCAGAGGTTGTTTCAGGGTTCAATCTGTGAGTTAGCCATGCCCTGAATTAGATCAGCCCAGAGGTTGTTTCAGGGTTCAATCTGTGAGTTAGCCGTGCCCTGACTTAGATCAGCCCAGAGGTTGTTTCAGGATTCAATCTGTGAATTAGCCATGCCCTGACTTAGATCAGCCCAGAGGATGGTAAGTTGTGGGTTCAATCCAAGGACCATCCTTCACATTTGAGTAGAGTTATTTGTTTGAGCAAGGATTATACAAACCTTGACAATCATAGGTCACAATGGCTCCATTCCATATCACTAGAGGCAATGCTTCGCTGCTTGCCTGGCACACCCAGTTACAGAATGACCCTAACACAACATCATGGCCAAGTTCTTCTATCTTGTAAACATGAAAAATATATTCATGAATGTTAGTAAATGCCTTACTGGTGGCTGTTTTGGATTTATACACTCCCTTTGAAAAATCCTGTATACACCCCCACAAGTGAGTTGACCATCAGGTAAGTTAACTTAACAGGCAATTTAATGCAGCATGAGTCTCAGAGCTGTGGGAGCTAAGAGCTCAGGAAGGTGGGAAGAAAGTGCTCATCACTTACTTTAGCAAAGGTATCTCTGAGAGGATGCAAAATAATCCCTTGTACATCTTGTGGCTGGTAAGTCACATTACTTATCAGGAACTGGGACATGCTTTCTGATCCTAGTTGTTTTTGTAAAAGTGTGTTCAAGTATATTTGACCTGGTAGGATATCTTTGCTTAGGACCATTTTGACTACTGCTGGGGTGATGGACTTTCCTGGTATGAGGTAGAAAATGAATAATGAGAAAAGAGAAATTATAATGCACGAATGAATGAATGAAAAGATGGATGGATGGAGGGACAAATGAACAAATGGACAGATGGAGAGATGGAGAGATGGAGGGATGTATATATTGGTGGATTGGATGGATAGGTGGACAGACGGATGGATAGATGACAGATGGATGGGTGGGATGGATGGATGAATAAATATAACACCTAATAATTTCTGTAAAGAAATTAATAAATAAACAAATGAATGAACAGAAGGAAGGAAGGAAGGAAGGAAGGGAAGGAATAAAAAGATGAATAGATGGATACATAAATCAACAAGTAACTGAATGGAAGTACAAATGAAAGGGCAAACACTGGGCAAAACACATATCATATCTACCTAGTTTCGGCACAGCATCTTTCCGTTCCTGGTTCCCCTGACTGATTTCATTCCCTTTGCTCTTTCCTTTACTAATATTCAACAATTCTATTCTCTCTCTGGGTGACAAAACCTTTTTGATCATAACTGTTTTTGCTAGGCCTTCATAATCTTCTGGAAACATGACAGGATGATCATTTCCACATTTCAGCTTATGAAAACCAACAGTACTCGGATGAACAAACACAGTAAATTGCTCTAAAAACCTGTCTTCCTTTTCACAACTTATTTCTTCATTCCTAACAATCTGTGAACCACCCATACCATGACATCTAAGACATAAATCTAGTTCTGCAGTCTCAAAAGCACATTGGCAACAGTTTCTCTTCACTCCATTCCCAAAATTATTCTCTGTACAGTTGATTTCTGCATTAATGATTTGATTTTCATTTGTGGAATCAGCTTGAGAAAGTTTATTGTTTTCCATTTCTTCTCCATGCAAAAAATAGTTCCACCATTGATAAACTTTAGAAGAATAGGTATCTTTCAAATGCGGTTTATCAGGATTTAGGACTGGAGTATTCTTACTCATATGTGAACTTTCAGTAACTTGGGTTTTTGAAGAACTATTTTCTTTTTCTTTCAAATGATGGGAAGTGGTTTGTTGACCTCTGTTTAAGGGAGCAGGTGATTCAGACTTTTTGGAGGATGAGGCAATGCTTCTTTGTTTAGGTGCTATAATTACTTCAGTGAATTCCTCTAATACCACACAAGCTGAACAAGGATCTCTCTCACCTATATCAACAACAATTAATTTGAGATTTTGAATAAAAATATTTTGAAAATAGAGTCAAGGATCATTCACAAGTTGGATAAGAGACAATTTTATTGAACTCTGAAACAACCTTGGGGCTGATCTAAGTCAGGGCACAGCTAACTCACAGAAGGAACCCTGGAACCACCAATGGGCTGATCAAAATCAGGGCATGGCTAACTCACAGATTGAAAGTAACCCTGAAACAACCTCTGGACTGATTAAACATAGCTGTCTTACAGACCAAGGCTAGGTTTTACAGAGGGATGAAAACCAGAAAAACCAAGAGAAAAATCCTTGGATGCAAGGGAGACACCCAACAAACTCTACTCACAGCTTGCTTACCTATAGTAATAATGACACAAGTGGTTTTGTTGATCCATATTGGGATGACCTGCCCTTTCCACACAACCCTGACTTGGTTGAGTAGATTTGACTCAATGAAACCAGCATGCAATTCCTACCAGAAAAAAAATGGGATGAGAAAAAGGAAGTAAATTAATTAATGACAATCTATAAAATATAGGATCATATTTTATTGGTACGCACTGATTAAGACAACAGCCACAACATGGAAATTGGGCATTACATTGTCGTCAATCAGAACATATAAAGTTACCAAACAATTTGTTTGATTGAAGGCAGTGTTGTCTCAATCATCACATATCAATGAAAACAATGGCAAAAAATGTAAACTTTTACCAGAATTTCCCAGTCATCAGGAGAAAAAGGGTCCACATGTACTCTACCACATGATGGAGCACTCGTCTTATCCACAAGTGTCAACACAACCTGCACAAAAATATTACAAAAGTGTAAAGAAATAGAAAATACACATGTGCACTGTGCATGTCAGAGGATGTTAGAACTCAAGAGAAGTATTAGGAGAAGCATGACACATAATGAAGTAGAGCAACAGAATGCACTTCAGAATGCAGTTCAATATGGAGGGTAGGAGATTGAAATTATTTTATTTTGTTGTCCAAATT
This sequence comes from Anthopleura sola, assembly GCA_023349425.1. Taxonomy (NCBI): domain Eukaryota; kingdom Metazoa; phylum Cnidaria; class Anthozoa; order Actiniaria; family Actiniidae; genus Anthopleura; species Anthopleura sola. Next base: position 13,347,287 of record JALHLI010000002.1, read on the forward strand.
GAGCTGCTTTGATGTCAAGTGCAAGGGGTCTATTTCATATATCTATATGCAACATCCTACTTCTAAACTAATAATCCATGAATAACAATAGTACACATATATATTATTAGTGCATATCTATTCTTGCCTGTTCTTTATCTTGTATTCCATTGAGATCTGCAAATTTCCTGCCTATCTCAATGACAGAAGACTGTGTTTGTCCAGTGCTGACAGATCTGTTTACTGTCACATCACCTGACCAGCTAACAAATGCCACGCCATCTGGACGTTCTACCTTGAATATGATTACTTTACCAGCATCCTGAAGAACAAAAATAATACTTTATCTCCAACAATGATTCCCTCAAAAGACAGGGCTCAAAATAATGGCTATTCAATGACAATGTCCAGCCATAATTGGCACTTGTCTCAGTGGCCAAACACCTCTTTATAGGCCAGTCCTCTAGACTGGTCACACATGTTGATCAGTACACTGGTTGATTATGTCCCACCATTGAGTAGCCACTATTTTTAGCACTGAAAGCAGATGCAAAACTTAGGAATTCTCCTCATAAAAAAGCGGAAAAGCAGCTATTGTTTGCTCCAGCTGTAACGCATAACACAAACTTGCTGGTCTTTTTTTCACAAAGTTGGTTTAGGGACAAAATTTCTAGATAAGCGTCCTTCCCTCTAGCTTAATTAAAGTTAAATAAAATTTCATAAATCTTTCTACATAAAATGACCACTCCGCTATTCCATATTTCATGTTCGTATGCATAACAATTAACATAGTTGATAGCTAAAAAGGGTAAAAAAAAACCATCTCACCTGAGCAAACGATGGCAAACGTTGAACTAGATCAGCCGAAAGTCCCACAAAACAACACTTACTGGAAGTGAGACTAACAATAGCTGAAAAAAGGCAATTCATGACAAATACTTAGTTTATACGAAATACACAGTATCCTCATGTTTTCTTATCGAACTATTGTGTAACATATTTCAAATATAATAAGTTTTTTGTCATAATTCGCAAGGATATCGTAAAGACAGCTCCAAGTTGACTTCGTCCACCATTTTCAGCGGTTCTAATCGACCGTGGGCTCATATCCTCAAAAATTTATACATTAAGGTTTCTCGCCAGTATTTTTTTTTTTTTTTTTTTACAACTTGTATTTTAAAGTCGGGCAAATAATAAATCCTGCAATAACTGGATCGATCAGATTTATACGTTAAATAGAATGAAAGTTTGCAGTTATGTCTGAATCAGCTGAATCGACGTTACCATAGTAGCCAAATTAGGGAAATATATCTGAGTTGGAATGAATCTAATCTTGGGCAATATAGCCTCCTTTCAGTAACAAGATTATAAGAGATTCATGAAATCTTTTATCTGTTTATCAATCTTGCATCTCTCGACCTCTTGTCCACAGTGTCTGGCTAAAATAAAGAATGCCGGATACATCCTCGCCTTTGTAATCCCGGGCATTGATTTTCATGTATCTTGACAGGTAATCTTGGCTTTCTTTTGAAATTCAAAGCTACAGTCATAGTTATCTGATCATTATCACAAAACATTATTGGCAATTAGTCTGCTCTCGAGAAAGAATTGTCATACTTTCTTACTCGTCTCAACTCCAGCTAAATTCCATTCGAATCTATAAATTACTTAGCTTAAAGTTAAAACTTGGCTATTTTTTTCTTAATACAATTCACGTTTATTCATCGTATGTAAAAATTCGCGAAAAAAATTATGTAAGAAGTTGGACTCCTGACCATGCGTATGAGTCCATCATTGACCCGTGCTATTTTTGGGTTATTTAGTAGACAATGTTTCTATGTTGTAAATCTTATCTTTTGTAATTACTATACGGATTTCAGTACTGCACTCCTGATGGTCCTCGATGACACTTGCCAGCCATAAAAATAAAAATTCACAGCAAAACGAAAAAAAAGGTTTTCGACTTTTTTCGTTGCAAACGAACTCCAAGTTTATTCCCAACAAAAACAACTCATCGTTTGGTGAATCAACATTTCCATGCTTAAAAACGAATCAAAGAATGAAAGACGGTACCCTTGGTCTCGTCTCTTCGTATCAGTGCTGGTATCACTATATAGGGGTCCGATGTTCGCCTCAAGGGAGCCATGGGGTACCTTATCATTTATCACGCACTCGTTATATTGCAATTTACTCATCGCTTGTCGATCGGAAGATCAAAATAATCAACATTGTGTTCATTACATTCCTTAACATGCGTTTAGCAGTTCCTGAAGATAAGGACAGCGCCGGTAGCGTGCTGGTCTCTAGAGGAAGCTCAGAGTCACGCGAGTTCGTGAGCGCGGGAAAGACGCGCGTGCGCGCGAGTGGCACCCGTGCGTTTTCTACACGAGTTATGAAGTTCAAGGTTTGCGCTCGACTTCTCTGGCAGAAACCCAAGCCTTTCATGAGCTGTTGTGTCTGAACACTGTTAAATCAAAGAGATAACCCTCCATGTGTTCGATAAATTTTGAAACAACAACTTCCTGAGTTTTGAATTGATTATTTGTTTTGCATGTTCAGAGTTGTGGGATTAAATAGAATTAAGAGAGTGAAGGATGGTAAATTGTTGATCTGAGAGGATATATGTCTCTTACGTCTTTGGTATGGAGATTAATGATGACTGATGAGTGCTCCTGAAGACGGGAGCTTTCAACTTTGATGCTTCAAAAAACAAAACACAAAACACTCAGGGTCACCTCTGCTATATTAATGAATATTTGATTAACTGGCCTCTGTTTCCCCTTTCTCTATAAGAAATGCTTACAATATTCCTGGTTTAAGAACTAAAATGTCCCAAAATACAAGAAGCGCGCATAAAAGATCTATGATGTAAGAAAGTTAAAACAAATTTCTGCGCTATTCATATCAACATTCCCAAAACCCAACGAAAGTTATCTGATCCCCGGTCACGACTTTTGCAGCCGTTGCCAAGAAATGAGTGTTTTTATTGCCTTCTCGGCTATGTTTCCTTGTTTTCCGGCCATCTCCGCAATGGGCAATGAGCCAGTTTGCACAATTAAAATCGTCACTCCAAAAAATGTAATTAATCAGCTAATAACAGGGTGACAAGCTGCAAGCTCAGCTGGACTACGGTGCAGTTAGGACTATCTGCCAAGGTCTAGTATTTCATTTCATTGTAGTTGCCAAGCACACCGGCCACAAAAATTAAGATAAAATTCTTTGCCTCAAATTAAATATTTATATATCGATCTTCAAATCTTCCATCAAGTAGGCGTACAGAACCTTGGGCTTGGAGATGTCGATAAGCGGTTTCCTTATTCTTCTTCTGTTTATGACCACCAACTTATGCTCTGTACTTTCCAAAGTCCTAGAATGCACAGGTAACACTTTTCCATCAATGATCGCGGTAAAAGCGCGCTATGTTCATTTATTAAATGCGCAGAATTGTCAGATAACTTTTCCATTTTAGGCAACGTTTGCGGTTTTGTCATTTTTTTTTTCATTCTTCGTTTGTTGAGGTATGTTTACGATAGACTCTAGGATATATCAATGGGGTTTATTTTCAAAGGGTCAGTATGTCCATCATAACACATCAAAGTCATTAATTAGAATTCAAAAGTTCTCTAGCGCAGGGATGACACTGAACATGGACATACAATCATGCATAAGGGTATTCATACCATAACTTTAAAACTATTATTCGTAGTGAACATTGAAGTGTTAGAAGGTTTTTCCCTGCATGCCTGGAAAGGTCTGGAAAGGTGCAATATATATAGCAATCATTTGAAGAATATCTTTAAGGCCAACATATATATTATTGCAGACAAAGTCTGACTTTAATCTGTGTTTTCAGGCTATAACTAATGAGATCAGCTCGAGTAGCTCTTACATAATGCCACCCTTTTAAAAATATATAAATAGTATATTTGAGCAAACCACATGGCAAACCAAAGCGGGCAATATGCCAAACACCTTTTTCTGCTCACTTCAGTTTATGTATAAGTGTATCAAAGGACAGTTAAATGATCCTAATAAAGGAGCTAGCGAAGAGAAAACTCATCACTCAAGATGTTTCTCAAGGAATATATTAGATTGGTACCTGAACTCGACCTTGCACGTACATGACTGGGCTAACTACAGGCTGTCGTCATGTAAGCCGCCGGTGTGAGGATATGCCCTTGGAATGCATCGGTTTTTTTTATCTCCTGGAGGCTAACCCATGAGTCCCTAAAGTATAGATATGAAAATTGTAATAAAGAATAGAGTGCGCAGTGCTTCCTGGAATATTTAGTACGACGTTAAGAAACTTTGTAATAATTTTGGCTTAGTGTTTGACCAAATCGTTATCGATAATAGGGTGCGCAGTCGGCTTCATGGGACTTGTAGTACAACCTTAAGAAATGAACTGCGCGCACTAGTTGCTTTATGCCGGACATTTAGAAACTATCCTGGATGATTTGTCTTGACTTTAATGAACCATAGCGAAAATAAATAAATAATTAATAAATGAGAATTAATAATGGAATCCACAGAGTGGCTCTTCCTCCACTGCATTCCAATTGGAGTTTAGAAGTTGATTTTTGAAAAGATTTTTGAAAAGGAATGAAACGCTGGCTATGATCGAACAACGTACATGAAGGAAAGTCTGCTTGCTTTCATTTGATTCTGGTAAATGTTTTCTCTTTTCCGTCCCGCTACTAATAGATGAATGGCAAATAACTATTTGTACTCAGGAATTTTAGCATTACAATCTTATTTTGACAACGTTATGCAATTTCCTTTGGCACAGTTGGAAGAATAAAAGTTAATGATCTCAAAACACCACCTGCTGGTAAAAGGAAAGGGTGATTAATACGGAAATACGTCTTAGTTTCCGTTATGCATCAGAAGTCGCGGTTTGAAGACTTTTTGTCATCATGAAAAATTACAATAAATCGTACTTGTTCTACAGAGAGTAGCACTTAATAGCCAGTGGCTAAAAAATCTGTGGCCCTCGTTTACTCGTTTGACGAATGAATTGGAATTTAGAAGTTGATTTGTGTGGAGGAAGGAAAACCGACGACAAAGAAGAGCACCAACGAACAACTCTACTCACATATGATGATGAGTCTGGGGATCAAACCCATGACCACAGACAGTAATGAGAGGTTGCGCACACCAGCCGTGCTTCTCAATCTGTATAGGTTGTGTCTTACTCGACAGTTAGGAACAAAGAACTACTAAGGGAAATCATTTTTTTTGGTGGAATGATGACCAGAAAAAGATTAATGAAAGGGAAATGAAAGGGGTGCATGAGACAAAAGAATATGGCTTGGTCATGACGTAGTAGTCAGCAGTTTTCACGTTACCCTCTAGGCATTCTGATTGGCTGTCTTCTTCTGAAATATGATTGGCTGGGTCATAGACAGGCCAGGCTGCATCCACTTCTTTAATATTTGTAAAGTTGATTGATTATCTGTGTTTATTCGTGTTTCTTGTTTCTTGTGTTTAGAGGCCATTCAAGGTGACATACTGCTGTCTCGTTACCAGCGGACTGTACCAGGAGGACGAAGAGTAAAAAGAGCTGCTACTTCAGTCAAGGCAGAAATTTGGCCCAATAGGACGATTCCATATGTGATTGGTTCTGGATTCTCTGGTAAGGACCAATCATAGGCTGCTATCAATAGGCGTCATTTCCGGTCCGAATGACAATTTCTCCATCAGAAATGTACATGGATGATTGGACATGACGGGCAGTGCTTGCTTGTCATCGTAGGCTGGTAATGAGATTCATAAGATTAATTCAGCTGATTGATACCAAGCAATAGAATACTCTTTGATTGACAGCACATGACGGGCAGTGTTTGCCTGTCATCGTAGGCTGGTAATGAGATTCATTTACGGGGAGAAGGGGGAGACTGGAATCAACATCTCTTCTTTATTTCAGAATGGGCGAAACTGCAGATCAAGAAGGCAATAAGAACATGGCAGAAACACACTTGCGTTAGATTCGTTCCTCGAACCAAAGAGACGGACTACACCGAGTTAAGAAGGATATCAGGGTAAAACCTCCGCTGACGATTCAGCTAAACCTTTCCACTGATCGCGCTTTATTGTGGGTGAAGATATAATAGTGTTTCTTCTCAGAAAAGACTATGGTCGTTCCTCAGACACGGGTCCCGTTTATACCTTGTGTTTTAGTGGAGGGTAACTCGGTAGAGCGCGCTATAGGTCTTTTGTTTTTGGTCCCCTGAGGGGAGGGAAGAGGACAAAAACTTGTTTCTAGCACTAGGGTCACTTAACCTTCATGTCAAAGGTCTCATCGACTAATCCCTTGCATTGTATATTACACTGAACCGCAATCGACCTCTCGAACTGTAAGGCACCATTCTACTCACTTCCAGAACTGACGTCCATCTTTTGGTTGCAGCTGCTGTTCTGCAGTCGGACGCCAAGGTGGATTACAGTACGTGTTGCTAGGTTACGGCTGTCACACCCTTCCCATCATTCTACACGAGTTAGGCCACCTGCTTGGATTCTGGCACGAACAAAGCCGACCGGATCGAGACGACTATGTGGTGATTCTTCACAAGAACATTCAGCCTGGACAGGCGCATAATTTTGGAAAACAATACTGGACTAATCCTTTGGACCAGGTAAGGTTTTCAGCGCAATAAAGGCCAAAAATTTGTTTAATATTTTGTTCAAATGCCTTGCTAGTTTACTTTGTAAGCTCTGGAGTTTCTGCTACTTTTCCTAAGGTTCATGGGGCAGCTTACAGAACCATGTTGTTGCTAGCAGAATTTCCTTTGCATAGCTTTAACCTGTTCGTTAATACATTAAATGAAGATCAATAATATTCTATGAAATACCAGTACACTGAAGTACACTTTTTTATCAACTAACAGCCGTTCGACTACAGATCCATAATGCTTTACGGGACCAATGTATTCAGCAGGAATAACCGACGAACACTCAAACCGAAGATATCTACTTATAACCGGAAAGAACAGGGCTTTGACTACTTCTTTGCGCACACGAGGGGCGGTGCATCGTCGCTTAGCAGGAGTGATATCATACAAGCGAACTTACTATACAAGTGCCCTTATGCTTATGGTAAGTATCATGGATATTTGTTAGTAGAAAGGAAGGCAAAATGCATGAGCCTCGATCATCAGCTTGGCTTTAAAATGTAACAAGATCTACCAACTGAGCATCCACCCAATGCGCACTTGACATACCCACTAATGCGTATTGCATTTACCCAACGCGCACTTTATATACCCACTGCGTATTACATCTACTCAACGTGCACTTAATATACCCACTGCGTATTGCATCTACCCAACGCGCACTTTATATACCCAATGCACATTCGATCTACCCAATGCGCATTTGATCATCTACCAACTGCGGATTCGATCTACCCAATGCGCACTTGATCTGCCAATTTTGGATATGATCTACCCAATGCGCACTTTATATGCCATGCAAAGCCCATTCGATCTACCCAATGCGTATTCGATAAATCCAATGGTCAATTGATCTAAAGACTGCGCATTCGATCTACCCAATGCGCACTTTATATACCATGCAATGTGCATTTGATCTAACCACTGCGCATTCGATCTACCCAATAAGCACTTGATCTAAACTCATTCGATCCACCCAATAAACACTAGATCTCCCCACTGCGTATTTAATCTACCCATTGCGTACTATATATATCCAATGCACATTCTATCTACTCAATGCGCATTCGATATATCCAATGCGCACTTGATCAAACCACTGCGTATTCATTCTACCCCAATGCGCATTGACTCAAATTCTCACTCATAATTCGTACGAATTAAGCATTACAGTAAATGTTTCTTTACCAGAAAAAGGTGGTATCTTAGTCGGCCATAGCGGTAACTTGACGTCACCAAACTTTCCCAAACCGTATCCAAAGCAACAGGACTTTTCCTGGACTATTTTAGCCGCCGATTTCAACACCAGTCAAATGTTAACCCTCATCATTGAAAATATCAACGTTGGATTTGAGGAACCGGATGGTGAATGCCGAGGTGATTATTTAGAAGTACGAAAGGGCAAAGGTCAACTGGCGCCATATTTAACAAAGGTCTGTGGCAAGAAATTACGTCGTGTTTTGGCAGTTTTTCACGATAGTTTATTCATAAAGCTTCACTCGACGAACTCAACGAAAATAAAAACCAACCCCACGGTAGCTGCTCATCAACCTTTGTATGGCTGGCGTAGGAGAGTTATAAGGGAAGTTGAGCCTGTTGGATTCACGATGCGGTATAAAGTCAGCGGTAAGTCAAAGTTGCGAATGCGCAAAACTGCAACAGCAATGGCAGTACAGAAAAGAAATTATGGTTTTCATGGTTTTCAATCCTATTGCTTTTCTATACCCAGACTGCAAGCACGTGTTGACTGACCTGAACGGCACCATCACTAGTCCGTACTATCCCTCCACATACTCCAAGGATATAGACTGTATCTGGCAAATATCGGCTCCTGAAGGCTACAGAATCCACATCACTTTTGAAGACTTTGATTTCCGTCCAATTGACATCGACCATGGCTGTCTGGACTACCTGGAAATAAGAGAGGGAACTGAGGAAATTTCTTCAAAGTTTCTTAGTCTCAACTGTGGGAGGGATTTTCCAAAAGATGTCGTGACGCCGACAAGCCACTTGACGCTCTTCATGCATTCAGACTCACAAGACGCCAACAGGGGATTTGGGTTCAAGGCGCATTACAAGGTGGTGGGTAGGTCTACTATTCAAAATATATAGTGACGTCAAGTGTATTAGATATGTTGGAACCTGGGCATGAGTCATGTGATTCACCAACGCGGGAACTCGATGCAGACATGTTGCTTACTGAAGAGTTGTCAGAGTTGTCGTATTTAGAAATAGTTATAAAAACACAGTTAATCATATGGGCTTACTCTAGTATGAGGTACATATAGGTCTAATGGTTACAAAATTGCGTAGAGCCTGAACTTCCCTCACCTAGCTTCCCCCACCGAGAAACAGGGGAGGGAGAAGAGAATAAGAGACAAGAGAAGTAAATGTTGCATAAGTTGTATACGAAAGACCTTTTCTGAATTTACTCGAGTGACCATGAAACAATGGTTCCAAGTCGAGGTTGGACTTAATGTGTTCATACACTTACTGTATTTTATCAAACCTCCACTTGGAACCATTGTTTCTTGTTCACTCAAGCGAATAACTGGTTTGAATCAAATCGACTGATTTTACGATATACTTTTTTACATTTTACAATATACAAATATATTTAATCCAGATATTGATGAATGTCAAGAACAATCCAACATATGTGAACAGGGTTGCCTGAACACACCAGGAGGGTACATGTGTGGATGCTACAGCGCTTATCGTTCTGTTTTTATCGAATCTAACCAAGTGAAATGTGTTGGTAAGGAACATGAAATCATTGTATAGAAACCTATGGTGCGAAAGGTTATTCCGCGTTTTTTGGTTGGAACAACCTTTCGATGTCCATCCCAATTTTCAGTCACGGTGGATTGACGACATCCTTTGAACCAATCAGAGCACGCGAGATCACTTTTCATCCAATCAAAATCCTCAAACATCGCACCGTCATGGTCAAGGCACGGCACGCGTGTCCGCACCGTGAGGTTTTCATGGTCTTACAAACATGAACAGTTTTGGTGTGAGTGGGAAACATACGGTACTAACTTACAGCAAGTACATGGTTCGACAATACGACATGCTGTAACATCAAAATGGCTTCCCATTGTCTTCCAGTAATTTATCCAATATCACAACGCGTAGCTACGGCTGCGGTAAGATACAGTACGGCTACAGTACGACTATGAATTTGTACGAATACCACTATTATATAACACATTCTTATAATTCGCTTCCAATTGACTTACAGATATTGACGAATGCCAGAAAGCCAATGGTGGCTGTTCTCACATCTGCACCAACACACACGGCAATCATTTCTGTAGCTGCCCTACAGGTTATTACCTGGAAAAAGATAAAAGAACTTGTATAGGTAAGGTTGCCATGGAAACCTGGTAACTATGGATACCTAGCTTTACTATAAAATTCCCATGGATATCTGGTTGCTATATGGATATCTAGCTGTAATTTAAACTGAGACATATTTGGTAATATTTTGTGTCTCTATCTGGCAGGGTGTTTGTATTATCTAAATTTGAGCAAACAGTCTCGTTAACGTTGACCTTTAAATTTTATCGAAACCTGAAACATCCTCTGGGCTAATTAAAGTCAAGCACGGCTAACTCACAGATCAAATTGGAATTTAGCGTGTTAGGTGTTACGAAGGGAGGAAAACTGGAGAAACACGGAGAAAGACTTAGAATCAAAGGAGAGAGCGAACAGACTCTACTCACATGTGATGCAGAGTCCAAGAACGGTAACTTTGTACCTGGTAACCAAGTATTTAACCAGAGGAGGCAAATTCTAGAAGTTTCGTTTGGAGATAAAAATAAAGTGAACATTCGTAATGCGGATTAAAATGTCATTACTCCTCTGACCTTTCGTTGTCTCTGTCTTTCACGGCACGACTTGAAAGCAGTGTGACGTACATCGACCATGTATAGATAGATATTCATCTTGGGCGTAGAACACGAGATAACCTCTTGACAATAAATAGTTACATCATCAGTTATGTAACTCATCCCTGAGGGAATAGAAAACATTTCTCCTGACATTTCCATCACTACTTATCGACACACATAGATCTAAAGGTGAAAACATCAAAGGTGCACGAAATGGAAAAACTAAATTATCATTGATGTACTTTCGTTTTAGATTCAAATGAATGCCGACTATCGATTTGCTCGCAGAAATGTACCAATACACCAGGGAGTTTCACATGCTCCTGTAAGTATGGTTATGCACTTGACCTGGACAAGAAATCCTGCAAACTGGGTAAGTATTATTATGGGATGGAAACAAGTGTCATCTAAAGCACAGGGAGCCCAATTGAGATAAAATTATTAGACAAAAAAAAAAATATCGTGGAACTATTTGTTTTTGAGACCAAGAAAGTTTTCCCATTCTTTTGTTTTATTTAGCTTTCTATAATTTGTTTAATAAGACTTGCGTAATTCTACCACAGCAATCCCAATGTGCACTGGGGTGCTATCCTCCCTCGTTGGTAAATTCACTTCACCACCCATCCCTTCCTGGTTCCAAGGCTCTGTTGATTGTGAGTGGACGATACGAGTACGTCAGCGGTATACCATTGGAATGAACTTGAGATTATCGTGGTCACGTGACCAGAAGTGTCGGAATTACATGAAGATCTCTATTAACGAAGGGTCGGGCATGCGCACATTGAAGCTGTGTGGTCAGCAGGACGTGGATGGGCTTCTTCACTTCAAAGCTCACGAACTCAGGGTTCACTATCATATTGAGGTTGGTCTACTTACCATTCATGTTTTCTTTGATATTTCTTTGATATTTCTTTCGTCCTAAAGCGAATACATTAGCACAGAAAATATTCTTGGCATATGACGTCATAGTTGCCATGTTGGGAGAATTTGACAAAAGATTTTTCAGTGAATTATTTTGTTATATCTTCCAACATTGCAGCCATTGCTTTTGCTATTTTACCACCTTGGGAATGATTGCAAACCAAGAATTGAAACCAGAAAAGTAGAGTTTTGGGCATTTTGTCCATAGGTTTGGGGTTCAAATATTTTGTTTAAAAGATAGATAGGATAAACATGCATTGAGAAACCTCCACCATTTGACTGAAAAGTGCAAATCCTTGTCCCTGTCGGTTGTCCAAAACCATACAAAATTTTCATGCAATCAACTGTTTCATGTACTTTGATCAACTTTTAGGCACCATATCCAGAAGGGTTCTCCCTCCGATATCACATGCGACCCAAGAAAGAGAAGCTCTGTGGAGGCACCCTATATGGTCCTAAAGGAACATTACATTCACCTAGATATCCCTTACGTTATCCAAGCCGTTCTGACTGTCTGTGGAAGATCCAAGGCCGACGAGGAAAGAAAGTTTTTCTGTCGTTTGAAATGTTTGATTTAGAAAACGAGAGGCAGTGTAAATACGATTATTTAGACATCCAGTCGAAATATAGTTCCTCTAGTAACATGCGCCCCATAGGACGGTTCTGTGGTAAAATGAAACCCCCCTTGATAGGCACTAGAGGAGGGGAATTATGGGTAAAGTTCAAGTCAGATGGTACTGTACAGAGACGAGGATTTAGAGCAAAGTATTACTATAACTAACTAGTTTTTACCTATAAAAATAAACTGTAAAGTATAAAACTTTATGTACAGTAAATTTAAGGCCTACTATGCATGCCACCCTATTTTATTTTTAAATAAAAAAAATTATTATACGTTGCATCTCATTACTCCCCCAAAACTAATGTTTTTAGCAATTGGGCTACCTGTGGATGTATTTACCACAGGAAACCCAAACAAGACTTCTCTGCAGGGGTTCCAAAGTGCCACGTTTTACGAGTGAAAAGATCAAGTTTGAAACCTGTTCCCTAGCACCTAAATATCCATTACAGAACAAAGGAAAATGAATCATTAACGATTTTCCTTTGTTTTGAAGCAGGTTGTTATTGACCATTTTTGTAAGTCTTGGCCTAATGATATATCACTTGTCATACACACCTAAGAGCTTTCTTTAAAGTGTCAAACTTAATATGGTAGGATCATATGGTAATGCACTCACTCTACTTCCCATCTAAGTGCATTTTAAATTTTCCTTGTCTATATAGTCTTGAAAATAAAATTTTTAATTTATCACCGAATATAGAACCACCTATTTCCAAGTATTATATTTTGTACCAAAAACCCTCAATTGCAATGATGCACAAGTGCAACATTATAGCAAAATACAAAGAAAGACACCTCATAGGTTTATTTTAAGATTCTGATTTTATTTGCTTCTTGTCTGAAGAATTTTCTTGAGTCAAGTCCAGTTGATTTATGCTGCCTCTTCTTCACCTTCTTCCTCCTCGTCAAACTCTCCCTCCTCTTCGGCAGTAGCATCCTGGTACTGTTGGTACTCAGACACCAAATCGTTCATGTTGGATTCAGCCTGCATGTTCAAAGAAAATACATTAAAATCTGAACTCTGTAAAGTTAAAAGGGAGTGGTGAAAAAAATGGGAAAAAGAATAAAGACAAGGAATTTGCACAAGACTCACCTCAGTGAACTCCATCTCGTCCATACCCTCACCAGTATACCAATGAAGGAAAGCCTTTCGCCTGAACATAGCAGTAAACTGCTCACTGATTCTCTTGAAGAGTTCTTGGATGGCGGTGCTGTTGCCAATGAAGGTGGCAGCCATCTTGAGTCCACGAGGTGGGATGTCACAGACTGCAGTCTTGACGTTGTTGGGGATCCATTCAACGAAGTAGGAGCTGTTTTTGTTTTGTACATTCAACATCTGTTCATCAACCTCCTTCATGGACATGCGGCCTCTGAACATAGCAGCAACTGTCAGGTAACGACCATGTCTTGGATCACATGCAGCCATCATGTTCTTGGCATCAAACATCTGTTGTGTCAGTTCTGGGACGGTAAGGGCACGGTATTGCTGGGATCCACGGCTTGTCAATGGAGCAAAGCCCGGCATGAAAAAGTGAAGACGTGGGAATGGTACCATGTTGACAGCGAGTTTTCTCAGATCGGCATTCAGCTGTTGAAAAATACACAAACATTAGATTTAAATTTTTTTAATAAAGTTATATTCATTCCGTTTTAAATATTTTATTTTATTTTTGTATTTAATTTGATATGTTGGACCACTTGAATGTTATATTTGGGTTCAATTTTTTTCAGGCTTCTTGTCTGCTTTCTACTTGAAAAGCATTATTAAAAAATCCATTAATCATATGTGTACGAAGTATAGTCTACAGAAACACTATTATTACTTGGCAGCTGGTATTATAATGCTTAAATCCAAGCTAGACTAACACACTGAGGCTTGCATACTTAATTTTGGGCTGCGCCCAGCAAACGAAACGCCGGTAAAACCACAAAGAAAATTCTATTTTCTTCAAATCTTAATTCTAATTTCTTACCTGACCAGGGAATCGAAGACATGTTGTTACACCGCTCATTGTAGCAGAGACAAGATGGTTAAGATCTCCGTATGTTGGTGTGGTAAGTTTTAGGGTTCGGAAACAAATGTCGTAAAGAGCTTCATTATCGATGCAGTATGTCTCGTCAGTGTTTTCTACAAGTTGGTGGACGGAGAGGGTTGCGTTGTATGGTTCGACTACGGTATCTGATACTTTAGGTGATGGTACAACGCTGAATGTGTTCATAATACGATCGGGGTACTCTTCACGGATCTTTGAGATCAGAAGTGTTCCCATTCCTGAGCCAGTTCCTCCACCAAGAGAGTGTGTGAGCTGAAATCCTTGTAGACAATCGCAGCTCTCAGCTTCTTTGCGAACAACATCGAGAACAGAATCGACTAACTCTGCACCTTCGGTATAATGTCCTTTGGCCCAGTTATTTCCAGCACCACTTTGTCCTAAAATAACACAATTGTTTACACATCAGAAACCAAGAACTTCACGAAGAATCAAATCTAAAAGATGTACTTAATTATTTATGCACGCTATAGTGAACGATCGATTTCCAAGTTCAACTTACCGAAAACGAAGTTATCTGGTCTAAAAATCTGTCCAAATGGTCCTGATCGAACAGAATCCATAGTTCCGGGCTCCAAATCTACTAATACAGCTCTTGGAACATATTTACCGCCTGAAAAAGAAAGCGAAGATGTTTAAATGTTGCGAAATGATATCGAAAATTTCAAATGTGAAAGGCCATTGTCAAGTTGAGCGGATCTTTGCTTACCGGTTGCTTCGTTATAGTAAACGTTAATTCTCTCCAACTGAAGGTCTGAATCACCATGGTATGTACCAGTGGGGTCAATACCGTGTTCATCGGAGATAACTTCCCAAAACTGATGAAAAACGAAGGAAGAAACGATCAAACTTGAGCTATGCACGCACACGCCTTCACCGACTTCCCGCCCTTACTTCTTTGCCGTTTGCAAGCAAAAAAATCCACGAAATTGCTCTAAAATTTCGCCTACCTTGGCACCAATCTGGTTACCACATTGTCCGGCTTGAAGATGTACGATTTCTCTCATTTTTACGCGTTAAATTATACTCTCTTGAAAGACGAACTGTTGAACTCCTTTCAGTGCTGTGTTACTTGTATACTGGCGATATTTGGCGCTCGAATGTTGTAATAAACGGACCGTTGCTAACGTCATAATTGCACGTGTTAGTTCGAATTACGACCTCTGATTGGATAAAAGGCTGTCAATCAAAATCATGAGACAAATTCCACGCCCCTGTGGGATTGGTTCATTCGGGGTTTATCCTATTGGGATTTATTTGAACACCTCAATGGATTCCAAATAATCTTTTGTTTTCAATCAATATTTTGGTCGTATTCTCTTTAATATTCGCAACCAAGCTGAAGCTTTAAGTCACTTTAATTTTCTTTCTGCAGATAGAGCAAAAATATCTTGAAACCATGCATTAAAAATTATTTAAAAGACTCGACAGCTGTAAATTAATACAGTGTAAATTTTCATTCATAGACCGGCTTTTCTTGTCGGAATTTTTATCTTCCCACGTTTCCTTGACAACGTGTTGTGTACAAGAATAAATTTGCACGTACTGAGTAAAACCCAAATTGTTTTTCCAAAGTGAAAATAGTAAATAAATAAATACATATATAAGAACTTTAGGATTGCAAATGCTTTTGCACTTTGGCCTATACCTTTAAAATAGTCTTCAAAAATCGATATAATTTTCTAATTTTCCCCCCAAAAAATTCTTTCGCTTTCCAATATTTTATTGAATTATTTTCTTATGATACAATAAAGGGCAGCTTTTTTAGTTCTTTTGGGATTCATAGGTTTAAGGATTTTTCTTCTATTGCAATGAAAACTAATTTCCAATCGATTCAATAGTGTTTAGTGTTGAAAACGTAGCAACCAGTCAACATTTAATTAATCATAGTTTTTGATAGCAGTCGCTTCTCGAATCTCCACTTTGCAGGTCCATATGACAAACCTGTTACATATTTACAAACAAATAAAGCACAAAGCTTTTACTCTTAGAGAGATATATATGTTCACTCAACTATATGATTTGAGGCCACTGCATCTGAAATTACAAATGCAAATTCATAGGTGATAAAATCGTGTGGTCTTCATGATGAAGAGGACGCCGGAAACACTTTTAGCTGACAGCATTTTGCCCTGTGGTCAGTCATTAAGTCTAGGTTACTTTAAATTTAACATGCAAACTGCCTAGGGTTACTGACATTAAAAATTATAATCTTTCTACAGCAAAACGGTTTAGATAAATTTTAATATTTTTAGGGGCGACGTATAAATCAGCAACAAAGTGCTTTTTGTTTGAAAGGAAGAAAACAAATGGATACCCTCGTAGTCAAAACAAACCACAGAAACAATAATTAATGACAGATCTTAATGATAGGTTGTCTTGAACGATATATATTGTCCATATTTTTAACCTTTATATCTGCAAGCTATGTGAATTTGACTGAGTTATAGATTGGATGTCTTGAGGATTATTAAGATCACACAGCATCAGGTCTGAAATTTGACAGTCTGCGACACTTGTTTACAATAAAGACAAACGGCTATGTATTATGCTTAAATAAGCTAATGACATCATCTATTTAAGGATGTGATTCATCATTGAAAAATTCGCGACCACAAACTTTGGACAAAAATCTGTGTAAAATAAAACTGCTTAATTTAAACCCCTTTTAAAAATGCGCTAATAGACTCGTAGACTGTCTTCAGCAATAGGAAAATGCCCCACCCAAAGAGCTGAAGACCTGCTTACTCAATCACTGAAATGTCTACAGCTATAAAAATAAAGATAATAATTCAATTAACAGCATGGTCTCCTTCGTTGAGATAAAAACTTTTATTAGTAAATGTACATAATTGAATAAATTTTTTTTAAATTGTTTTCATGGGTGGGTTTATGGGTGGGATTTCAACTCTGGCTTCTATCATCAATATCAGGGAGTCTCAAGTTATTTTTAGACAGTTGATAATACTTTTAAAATACATCACGTAGTAATATGGACTCTCTTTCCCTCAAAACCTCCACAGAAATTTACTGTGTGTGGGGGTAAACCTGTGTATAAGGAGTCTGGGTTGGACTTAAAGAGACTATGGGAATGTTGACAGGGCTGGGAAGGCATTTTGTTTTCTTGCTACAAGCAGGTGATAGGATAAGACAGTAGCCTTGTATTTCCCTGCAGATGTTCAAAGCATATAGGGTAATCCTGTGCTGAACATAGTAATGGACTTTTAGTAGACTAAAGGAATGTTGTCAGGGCTGGGAATGCATTCTGTTTGCTGACTACAAGCTTCTGATGCTGGTGGGATATGTAACCTTTGATGTAGCCCTGAAAATTATGGTAAAAATAAAAGAACAAAATCAACAAAAATAAGATATTTATCGTAGTTAGTTTTATATAATTAATTTGCAATTATTAGTTTAGTGAGGGCCACAAGTTTATTAGTGTTTTTACACTATTTTGTGTAATACCTTCGTTAAATAAAGATATTATTATTATTATTATTATTATTATTATTATTATGATATAAGAAATGGGTTATCTAGAGAAATCTATATCAAGACCCCATCTTGTGCACAAGAGTAGCTTGAGTAGTTCACAATGCTTTACCCTCCTCACAGACATAACTGATGAGACAACCACCCTCTGCTCCAGGAAGTTAAACAAAGAAATTTCTAGAATAAGGTTTCCCTCAAATTTTTCTCCCCAATTGAAAATTATATCAGTCTTTATGGTAGAGGTAGCGATATTTAATTACTTGGTCATGCACGTTTTAATACTTGAAGGACATCATAATCCAGGGTTATACTCTGGTTGCACATTTGAAATCAAGCTCTAAGGTATAGGTTAAATAGATCTTTCTAGAATTACAATTAATTAAATTATGACGACAAAACAAATTTGTTTCAATATGTAAAATGCATCGAGGTCACCTTCGCTTGAGACTATTGTTTATTGTCTTACTTGGTTTCAGATTTCAATGGAAAACATTTTATCAAACAAGGAAAACCTTGTGTAAACAATGTACTCTGGAAGATCTGGAAGCAGTATTCAGGCTCCAAAACAATGGTACAACAACTGAAACTAACTTTAATGAAGCCAAAGACTAGAGCTAAATTGTTCATGTACAAAACCAAGTTCAACTCCCCTAATGCATCCTTAACAACACAAACAATACAACATACATTTGAACTCGCGAGCGATTCAAATAACTTCCTCATGCTATGCTAACTAACATCTTTTCCTAGGTTTTACAAACATTAAATATTATATTTGTACATTACTACACTTGTAATTTGGATAACATTTTAAAATGAAAATCAGTTAAACAATTAGTACGTTTTTACATAACTTGAGAAAAAATTATTTGCAGCAATTTTTGAAAGGACCAAATGTTTAAGAAAACAGCCAATTTAATAGGAATGGAATGTTTGTTTGTTGGCCTTTAAAAATGTTAAAACCATGCAAAAACAAACATTCCTTAGTTGTGTGGATATACTATGTGCATAATTGGTGGCTACATGTTTGCACAGTGTTCTATATTGCTGATTATTGAAGTGGCTCAGAGGTCCACATAAAATGGTAGTGCCATCTCGTTTACAGACAATAAACACAGAGGGCCATAAGTTCATCATTTGTGTCTGTCAACTGTCATTCTCTCTTAAACAAAGCTTCTTTACTTTTATCTTTTATATATCACTTGTAAACAATAATTGTTAATTGTTAAGGTTTGGTAATACAGGCAGCAAGATCGTGCAACTTGTTACACAACACCCTGCACACAACAACAAAAATTTTGTGCACAACATTGTTGCAGAAGTAGAAGCTCTTTCTACTCTCTGTATCAAAGAACAGTTGTTTTCGCAGGGTGTTATACGAATAAAAATTTGCTCTGCAGCTTACAAGGCAACAATGTTATGCAAAAAGCTGCATGATTTTGTTGCTTGTATTTCCATGCCTTTGTATGGACAAAATTTTGTACGAGTGTGCAATGCATAGTACCATTGATTTGAAAGGTTCGAATTGTTGGGTGTGATGGGAGGATGGGGAGAGTATGGATATTGCATAGAACGCTTACCATATAGATTAGATTAGCAATAATACACTGGACCTCTACAACATCCATATCCTCAACCTGAAAAAAATGAGCAGAAAAAATAAACATAAGCCTGAATACTAAAAAAAGTCTCAGAAAAAAGAACTGAAGAGAAAATACTCAAGAGAATGGGCAAGAAACTTGGTAGAAAAGAGAACAAAATACACCTTTCTTAAATTTACTTGAGTGACCATGAAACAATAGCTCCAAGTTGAGGGTGGACTTGATGTGTTCATACACTTACTGTATTTTATCAAACCTCCACTTGAAGTCATTGTTTCTTGGTCACTCAAGTGAATTCAGGGAAGGTCTATTAAACTACTGGAATGGGATAACTAGAGTTAGGGGGCTTTCATTTATTACTGTATGGGGGGGGGGGGGGTCAGCAATATTGGGGGGTCACATTATTTGCGGAAGCTATATGCAGGAGTCGTTATTAAGTGTATGCAGCTTTATAGGGCTTTAGTAATAAGCTGGGCAAAATATAGGAAGGTTATGATATTTTTGCCAACCAGGAAGGGGGGTTGGGGTTAGGTCGACCCTAATAAATGAAAACTCCCTTGGAGCTTTACTTACTTGCATTGTCTTGAGTGCTATGACAAAGGAATCTAATGGTAACTGATGCGTTTTCATCAAAAGAGATCTACGGCAAGGTAATAATGCATAGATTAACAAACCTAGACTGTATAAATTATGTGTCTGTTTTTATACCAAGATAAACTCTCTCAACATTAAAAGGTGAACTTACACTTTTTTGAACAAATTCCTGTAGGTGATGATCTTGAGTTTTTCTAATATGAGGTAAATCCCGCATTGAATAAAGAATGCCTAAGAAGATAAAATTTGACAAAGGAAACCGTTTCATTGCTTTTATTCCTGATGAACCCTTACAATGATAATCATGTTCAATGCACCATGACACCTGATGTATAGCCACTTTCATAATTACGTGACCAATGGCAGCCCAAGATGTCTGGGTTTCTGGCTGCCATTGATCATAAATTTACTATCTCAGACCATTCAAAATTTGATTGACAACACCCAAAAATAACTTAGATTATAGTAAGATTATAGTTAGTTGTCTGGTTATGTAATTATGAAGATTGGTATAAAGATATCATAGGATAATAAGAACTTTGCCATCTTAAAAAATAACCTTTACAAACAGGAAGTGGTTTCATTCTTGATGAACCCACACGATAATAATCATCTTTAATGCACCGCATGACATAATATTTAAAGATAACAGAAGACAATAAAAAGTTCTCTGAAGACAATAAAACTTTAAGAGGCTCTTATTATTGTTATGGCCAATCCCATACATAATGTTATTTGATTTGAATGTAAAGGTCAGACGCCGCAGCCAGGGGTAGATTGAGTATTGTGCATGTGTTGCAGTGCATATCAATGCATGATAACAAACATTTTCAATTGAATTTTTTTATTCTTCTGATAAAAAAACAAAGTGAAATTCAATTTGTAAAGGAACTACACTTACTTGTTGTTTCTCTAGGGTTTGATTTAGCAGGAGTAGATTTCCTGTTCTGTTAAAATATTAAAGAACTCATTTAACAACATAAAATAAAATTGAAAAAACTTAAAATAGTGCAATTTAACTTACTTTACAGCCTTTACAACATCAGTAAATTGTGGTAGGTTATATTTATTTAACACTGCGAAGGTAGGCATGTATCCCTGTGGAATAATAAAAAAGAGTTGCATGTTAATCATTGGCTTAATAGATCTTTTAGCTTGGGTGTAATTAAGCTTTCCTATTTCAGACCACATATAATTCTCTTGAGAATAAGATTCTTTGTTTGAGTTGCATCCATATTCATGTGTTTTCTCATGTGAAACTGTTAAACAAAGAACTGATGGCTCAAGCTAAAGATCTCTCCTTCCACAAACTAAGGTTTGCATACTTAAAAGTTAATATTATTACAAGAAGCAGTATTAGGAAAAAGATTTTCAACTTACTAAAAGCATCTTAACTGGTATAAGGTATATTAAAGCAGCCCTGGTGAAAAAGGAAATTTAATTTTATTAGTAATAGTTCAATATCCAAAATGGAATAAAGGAAAAAAAATGGAAAAGGGATGGGAATGGAAGGAAAATGATGCAAGAAAAAGAGTACAGAAATAAAATAGAAGTAGAGAGAAAGGGAAGAGTGTACAGGTAAGTGAAGCAAGGACACAGGACAAGGACAAAAACAACCTTGTATTTACCTTTTGTTTTTTGGAGATCTTCTATGGCAGTGCTCAAAGGCATAAGTTAAATATTCATCAGCTGTTGATAAACCCAGGACTTGATTAGTTCACGGCTTAGATGAAATAGACATTTGTACCTTGGGCATAATAATTCCCACCCATTTCAGATCACCTGTCATTCCCTTGAGAATAAGATTCTTTGTTTTAGTTGTATCCACATTCATGTGTGTTCTCATGCATAACCATCAAACAAAGAAATGATACTCTGGCGAATGACATGTGGTCTGAATAAGAAAACATTACAGCAAAGCAAAAAAGGGACATATTGAGGAACATGTTTTGGGAAGGCATGTGCCGCTAATGCACCACTGCTGTGGTCAATTCTAGTTGCTTAATGCTTCTCTCCTGTGATTTTTCTTCAGGTTCTCCAGTTTTCCTTCTTCCACAAAAATCAACTTCTAAATTCCAATTAGATTCCAATGGATGAATAGAGACACCACTGCTAAATCCCATTGATATTCATTTATTATTTATTCAACTGCAAGTCACCTACCTCCTTTATAGTCACCATCAAACATGTACTTCCTTCCCACAAAGAACCTTTTGAATAAGAGTAACAGGAATAAAATCTGTTAGTAAAAATGTTTACAGTGCTTTTGATATTTCTGTAACCTAACTGTCTCCAGACGTCTGGTGTTGTGGCTTCCATTAATCAAACTTACAATGAGACAAGTTCATTCCGAATGAGCGATAAGGAAATTCCTGTGACTAGAGAATCATTTTTTCAAATGAAATTTCTTATTGTTCATGATTGGAATTACCTCAACCCCTCATAAGTTTGATTGATAGATGCTAAAACGCCAGATGTCTTGAGTCCAAGAGAACCCATTGCAATTGCTATCTATAGATGTATTTGGAGGCATGGATGGAAGAACTTCCATTATTTTACCACTTGAATCTGATCACTGTGATCTTAGTTCAAAACCTGAATCCGAGGCTAAAATAATGGCCAATCAACAGACAATTCACAGCCAAATGCTTCTTAGGCGGCTTCTCTTAAATTGAAACATGCTGATAAGTCAATGTTGCTGGTGTCCATGCTTGACTGCATATACTATGGGGTATAGACCCCTTGCAGCATGTCAGAATGGAGGTTAACTTGAAGGACAAAACAATAGGTTTCCAATTTCAGGAGATTGAATTTTTTTCGTTTTGTCCTCCAAATTGAGCTCCTTTGACGTCACGTGAAAGAGTACTATTAATAAACAAATTACTTCTCATCTACTGTTACCATAGTTACCTGTAGGCAACAAGATGTCCAATTTTGAACTGTTCTTTGATGGGTGCACTCTCAATGGCTCTAATTAACGGTCTACATAGGTGGAGCTTGTTTATCTAACAAGATTGACACATATATCATTAGAACTTACCATAACTGCACCTCGCTGGTATACTAGTGACTTATCATTTTACTACCACTTTCAGAATGCTGCATGGAATTTTCTCTCTTATTCAAATTTGCATTTCTTCATGAGAATCCTAAGGCCCAGTTTGGATGTGAAAGTTCACATGTGCCATATCTAATGTAATGAAAATAAGTAAAACCTATTGTTTGAATTCATTTCCATTAGATTCGGCACATTTGAACTCAATTTGAAGACAATTGGTGCTAAAAAACAGTGTACAAAAGAAATAGTGCAAGGGATTCTGATAGTGGTAGAAAATGGTGCTATGATACAAAATGGTTATTTAGAGAGGGAGGCTTTGGCAAAGCAAAGCACTTGATGCTTAAATTTCTTTGTCCCTTGTGCCTCCCTCTTCTACACCTTGCTCCTCTTTCTTCTTATTGTATTTACCTTAAAATTATTTGCACCCTCTGTCTTTCTTCTAAGATGAGTGACCACCCCCTGTGCTTACTCAATCTCACTCACCCACCCCTCCCCTCATGATGACTGCCCCCTCTCCCCATTAATCACTGGTCTCTCTCTTATTGGTAGCCCTCTCCTAGACATTGTCAAAAGCAAGATAAAATTCATTGCTTCACCAGCACATTTCATCTGTCTAATCAGAAGTGCCATCTATATGAGCATTCATATCAAGTTGGGCTGCCTGTGTAATTCTCACCACAGGAACCCCAGTTAGTCTGCTAAGGCTTACATCTTTTTCTTCCCAACTTCTTTTCTTACCTTGAAGTAAATCTTAAAAAGCTGAATAGCAAGAGCCAACATTCCCCACTTCTTTGACACCTCAAGAGATGACCGACTATGCAACAACAAAAAATAAACAGTTTGAATATTTTGTAATCACAATTGGCCGAAACGGGAACAAACAAGTGACTGGGGTGCATTTCAAAATTAGCAAGTCTTGCATCTCAAGATCATATCAGTAAGTCTTGCAAATTTTAACACATTGCAATGAAAAGAACCAGAGTTACAAGCCTTCAATATTGGATGCTTTTGAAGCCTTATAACTCTGGATGTTTTTAACTGACAAAACATGTTCAAATTTTCAAAACTTACTAATATTGAGAAGCTTTCTCAGATGACAAAATAATTTTGCTAACTATATTAAAATTCAAAACTCTCCCTAGTTCTTGCTCATTTCCGTATTGGCCAATAAATAAATGGGATTTAGCAGTGACATCTTTACAGAGTAGCTATTCGGCCACTGGAATTCCATTTGATTTTTGTGGTGGGAGGAAAACTGGAAGGTCTTGTTTTGATTTTCAGCTCTTCTACATCAACAACTCTGAACCTAAAAACTTGATTTCCAGTTTTACCTGTCACTAGCACACACTCTGAAGCATCCCATAATAGCCTCTGCAGACTTCTCTAGCATGTCGCCAGGGTTACCGCGACCACTGCTAGTCAACTGTTTATCTGCCTAATATAAAAAGTCACAGTGAATAAGTCACCCAGAAGACCAAACTGGCTGAGTAATAAACTCGTTAGAAGTATCATCATTGCTTGTTTGTTACCTTAGAGGCAAACTGACGAAGGTCTAGTGTCACGGCATTCATTAAAGGTAATGACCTAGGACAGAAAAGAAATCATTTAAATGAATGTAAAAAAATCATTATTCACAACCATGATTCTCCCCATAAGGGGCTCACATTTGCAGTTCAGAAACATTTAATCAAAAAGGCTGCAAATTCAATATAGTTATGCACAAATATTATGACTAACTCTTTGTTGTGCACTTACCAGTTTTCATCTTTTTGTGTTTGAAATGCACGAATAAAAGCTCTGACAATTTGTCAAGGAATAACTAATAATATGTTTTCTTACAAAGGTAGTCAAGTTAACATTTTATCAAACCCTGAAACAACCTCTGAGCTGATCTTAGACAGGGCATGGCTAACTCACAGATTGAATTGGAATTAAGCAGATTAGGTTTTGTAGAGAGAAACTGAACCCAGAGAAAAACTCTTGAATCAAGGGACTGACCTCACAAACTCTACTCGCATGTGATGCTGAGTCCAGGAATCAAACCCAAGACCCCAGAGATGAGAGGTGGGTGCATTATTGTTATTTAACCCTTGATTCCCTATGATAATTGGCTAATGCTGTATAGTTGATTATAATATATTCCAAGGATACTGTACCACGCCAGCTTGACATGCATATGCTTCAATATAGTCATTATTAGCTATGGCCCACACAGCTCTAACAAAATTAAACAAAAAGGTGTTAGGAGTTGAATAAATAGGATGAAAGGATGGATGGGTGTAGAGATGCATGGATAGATATGAGATGGACTAGATAGATGGATGGGATAAAAACCATGGGTGCATGGATGAATAAATGGGTGCATGGATGGATGAATGGGTGCATGGATGGCTGAATGGGTGCATGGATGGATAAATGGATGGATGAATGGAAGGAAGACGTGGATAGAAAGATTGATAGAATGCATCAAAATATAAAGAAATAAAAATTAACAACAGTAACACATACCTAAGATGACAAGCTACCAGTTCATCATATGGCTGTTCAAACCATCTTTCACACTGAGACTGAGCATTTGGAATCTGATTTATACAAATACAAGATATATAAGGCTATTTCAATCACTCTTGGGATCCCTGTCTAATTGTTCTAAAAAAAACGCACAAATACTCTACCTGCAGTCGTGGACTGGCAATGTGAGGATGCTTGAATGAAAGGAGGTCCTGGTTGTTTAAGAACAAGATAGGTAGAATATCGTGAGACTTTTACGTAGTTTGACGAGAAGGAAAATAAGAAAACCGCGTTTGACAGATCGCAAAACTTCGCACGCTTTGAACGTATCTCTTACCGCTGCTGTTTCGCCATCTTTTTCGCCCAACGCTCCATCAACCTTAAAATAATAACAATAAGTTAAAATAAAAGTTCTTTTAGCATTGAAGAAGAATTGAAAGAAAGAAAAACTAAAAGACCTGTTGAAAGTAATGATTCGGTGTGAAGTGCGCCATTTTGAATTTGAGAGACTAGTGCGCATGAGCAAAACAATCACCGCTGGTCTACGAAGTGAAAACCAAATGCATAAATGAAAAATGTGAAAAATTGCACGAATGAAATAGAACAAATAGAAAAGATAGAAAAATTGCAATTTATGAAGCAATTCAAAATGTTTATGAAATGAGACATAGTTGAAGATTGTAGGAATATTATGAGTCAAGTTTACCGGCCCTTTTGAACGGCAATTGTTCACGAACGCACCCCCTCCCCACGCTCTGAAAGCACGCTACGGGCCTGAGTTTTGAGTGGGGGGCTAATCTGGGGGATCTGGGGAAATGTCCCAACATTAATGAAAATTTTGAAATTGAGGCTCTCGGAAATGCCGTTTCCAGTACCGCGGTTTTGAGGGGTAATTGCAGCACATTAAAGCATGTCAAAGCTTTACTAGCTTTTTTAGCATTATTGCACTCTAGATTTTCTACCCTCTCTCTCTTACACACACACGCCGATTTGGTCTTACTTCATGCTCACCGTATCACAGATTGGCTACCTCATTAAAGATTATTATTATTATTATTATTATTATTATTATTATTATTATTAAAATTAAAAAATATATATATATATATGGGGGGCTAAGTCCCTCCGCTGTCCTGTTCCCTGTTTTATGTATTTTTCAGTTTCCTAGAATGATGTACAGTCCAGAACAAGATGGGTTACAAATAGTGAAGTAATTCTTAAGATATTTTGGACTCGATTTTGTGAATAAGAGTATATTACCTTTTTCATTGCTTTTGAAAAATTATTCTATTGTCAATAAACAATCTGTTTGCACAATTAGTGTTTTAGAAACGGAAGGCTCAAAGCAAAAGGGGCAAAACAAACATTTTACGAGTTTTCTTACTGGGTTTTTGCCGTTCGAGAACGTTCTACACTGAAGACTAATTCTCGCAAGTATAGGCCGATCCTGACCTTGTCTAAAAATAACTACGATAAATATCTTTACTTGAGCGAAATAATCTTAATACGAATCGATACAAACGTTAACACGTAAAACTCAGTATATTCTAGAAAAGTTAAGAGAATGTATTATTTTCATGGCTTGTCACAGATAGCTTTTTTCCCTCATGTGTAATGCTGTAGTTCAGAGTAGCGCCTAATTTTGTCCACGAACCTCGTTTACAGCTGTTTTTGTTTTTTATCACGCAAGCATCCCCTCCCAGCCCCCCTGCGTTGCAGTTTGACACAGATAATCCGACCCAGACTGTTCTATGCCCCCCTGTTTCAAATGTCTGTCATATTATACCAAGAGCCATTTGAGGTCGAGTGAGGCTCATAGCAACAAGCAAAGTCAAGCAATCGAAATCTCCAATAATACAAGAATATCCAAAAGGTCACTTCTCACTTCTGCGGCGGTAAAAATTACTCGAAGCTCATTGGTTGATAACGCAATGATATTTCTATTTATACACATTCAGGTTTTTTTTTACCATTCAAAATTTCAATCCATCCTGTGTAAATCACTTCTAACGAAGGCAAAAAAATCACAAAATGCGTAACAAAGTAGACGAACAGCTAAATAACCAATTAGGAGGCGATTAAAGGGATTTTGAGTGCTCTAATCTGACGTTCTAACAAAGCGGCTGCCTCGCTGACCTTACATTACATTTTTTGACTTACACTTAAGTGCTTATAGACGTCATGATTCACTTATTCAGTGATACACACGTCAGAAAGAGCTTTATGACCAAGGTCACGTACCGATTTGCCGATTTCTTTTTTAATTTTTCTTGAAAAGAAACAAGAAATCTTCATTGAAGTATATGCTGGAGCTTAGCTTATTGTCATGCGTAAAAGTACTGAACAGATTTGCGGAATCAGAGAAATACTTTACTTTGTGCAAACCCGTTTCTCTTCAGTAAATCCACGATTGATTCGTTTGACACCATCGAGGTATCTTGTCGCAAAATCAATGTTATTTTGCCTCATGTTCACCTTGCACGCGTACAAATTAACGTCAGTAGTGTAGATTTGATACACCGTTGACGCAAAAACCGCCCAAACTGCACACTGACAGAATAAGGATGCATATTATGCCCTTCCTTTTACGGTGCTGAGAAAATATAATAAAAATACCCCGTCAATCTGCTTGCTCTGAAGATATTTTCAGT
The DNA here is from genome assembly GCA_023349425.1 of Anthopleura sola. Taxonomy (NCBI): domain Eukaryota; kingdom Metazoa; phylum Cnidaria; class Anthozoa; order Actiniaria; family Actiniidae; genus Anthopleura; species Anthopleura sola. Next base: position 13,375,334 of record JALHLI010000002.1, read on the forward strand.
CGTTGAATTTATAAACTGCGTGGGGAAACGTACTTAGTTTGGAAGGTATTTCTTGTAGATTTTGCGGCTAAATATTTCTCTTTGCCCACCTGGCTGCTTCAATGAATTCAGCATTGATTCTTCGTTTGCATATGACGTAATGGCCGCCATGTTGGAAGTATTTGACAAACGATTTTTCAATCGATTCTTTTCAGTTTTATATCTTCCAACATGGCGGCCATGGCTTTTTTTATTAGTTACTCCCTTGGCAATGATCCCAAACCAAGAATATAGATTTATTATTCCATATGTGTGGAAAAACCCAGATCTAGTCATGGGCGAGGCCACACAAATGTAAGGTATTTTTAATAAATTTTCTTAATCTTTCACAACGGAAATTGTAATCTGAAGAGATAATTGAAGCATATTTGTTGAAATAGAGGGTTAACTGTGTTTATCTTTACTTCGTGAGCTGAGAATAGGAATCAGACATCATGAAACCATGAATCCGGCCCGGCGGTGATATGGATACGAAACAGAACAAATCTTATAAAACCAACATGGCGCCTCCAGGCTATGACGTCACTTACGCCACGACCCAAAACGAAGCCCGTTTTCCCTCTCGTCATTAAGACATTGAGAACAAGCTAAACTTGAAGATTGTCAATTAGTTTTTACACTGCATGCGCATGCGTACGATAAAAGGAAAGTAGAAAGAAGTTTGCCGAGGTTTAAGTGTACTATACCTGACCTCGCTTTGATGCTTATCGATACCATTACTCCAACCCGTCTCAGAGATACGCTGTATATCATAATCATATTCGTTAACATGATGTAGTTATTCTGGTACTCAGAGCCTGTAGATCCTCTGCTATATGCGAATATCTCATTCAAGGTTGTCGCCCAAGACCACCTGTAAACAATGTTTTAATTCGTTGAACTGATTCGGGACAACACTTATAGAATCGAAAGTTGCAGCCTATCATTACAAAACGACTAAAATAATCACGTCTAAATCATAAATAAGGAATAAAATACATATGTTCCTTGCCGTCTTGTGTTGTTGCTTTCAGCTGCGACAACCTTTTTTGAAATAGGTGTATCAGATTGGCACACGTTAGTCAACAAATCAGCAAGCGCGTTACATCTTAACCTAATATTTGAAAAACATGTATCAGCCGTTCCGAGTTGATCATGAGGAAAATACTGCCGGTCAAGTTGCCATTACAGCCCCACAATGCACTAGAATTCCAACTCGACCCAGTTGTTTCCTCGGAACGACTCAGTAATGAGATGTGGCAGTTAGAATCAGTTCCCCAGTCCCTAATAACTTGGGAAACATTTGTTTTAATTTTGTTGCATGGATTAGCCGTTGACAATTAATTCTACAGAAATCAGTACAGCTCTAAAGCATGCGCAATAGCATATCCAATCTTTGAATGGCGTGCCACCAAGGTTTGATTCTGTTATCTATCTTGAAAAGTTGAATTGCGCTCTACACAGAACACTGTAGAGCCGGCAAGTGCATCATGACGCATGCACTTGCCGGAAATGGACGCACGGCAGAATTCAATTCTGGAAGCTCTACTGACACCCACGTGTTAGCACAACCGTGCTGAAAGGGCTAATTTCATACAACTGAGAAGTTCTATTGGACGAAGAATGAACTCGCGTGCTGTGATAAGTTTAAATGATGTCAAGCATGCATTGATGTCAAGCTCACTCTATACCATAACATGGCGTTTTACAGCTTAAGCGGCTTTTTAGCCACCATGAAACCAGTTAAATGCTGGTGGTACTGTGGACGCGGAAGTTCAATGACGAAAGTTAAAAATTGGAATGTCTGTAGTCAGTTGATGTAAAAATGTACCACCCATTCTTACATAATCTCACATTTATCTTACCTATTTATTTACATGATCTCAGATTCTGGCAAATAAAAAGCGGATGGCCATCAAGAACTGAACGGCCTAAGACATTTTCTATAAGGATTTCCAGATTTTCCCCTAGAAAGTAAAAGGAACACTCAGTCATGCAGCAAAGATGCCAGCGCATAGGATAGCCTAGTACTGCGAGCAGCCTTTGTTTTTCTTGGATTCTCTTTTCTAGATTGGCAAGGGATCTAACAAACGTTTTCAGCTTTGCGAATGGGTGGATTCGAAAAGAAACAGCTGCTAAACAGCTTCTTACCAGCTTTTTAATAAGCAAAAGCTTTCAGTCAGTGATGAACCGTCCATCATTTAATGAGGATATGATCATTCACCACTTATCACTTTGACTGGTCAAACACAAAGCATCCACTCGAGGTTGCAAGGTTCCAATTTGAATAAACCTTTGAAACTACCTTGCAGCCTCGATTGAATGCTGTCTGTGACCAGTGAACCGATGTATGGAAAATGGTGATTTAGCCCCTTTTCTTATCCACAGTAAATACCGCTGTGTTCCTTGACTACAGACTCATCTGTACAAGTTTAGTCTCGCTCGACAAATACCTTATTTGCAGAAGTCAACTGTAATGTAAAATATGTGGAACTTGAAAATACAGAATTTTATAAACTCCCACATATATTTTAGGATATTTATAAATAGCTAACTTACTAATGAGGCTAAACCTCTATAATGAATCTGTGGTTATCAAAAACAACGGTATGCATCGAGCGAGAAAGAGCACCGTCGCTTTGTTCAGTGATATGCAAATCAACTATCTGTTGGGTGGGGTTAGCATGAGTAAAGTACACCGGCTGTTTAAAAAAAGGTAACTCTGTAGTGTAAATGTCGTTTTTGAAGCATCACTAGTACAGCGGAAGTAAATACTTGTCTTAATTATTTTTCTATCGAACAGTCTTCGCGTCTTTAGGAACTGGAACTCGCACAGTATGCTAGCGTCAAGTATTATCACAGGAAACAATGGGCCAAGGTTTTTTAATGAATATCCACAAGTTATGATCAAAGAAAGTCATGACAAATGAAAACTGCGCACAATTATGTACTTAAGATGATAGAAAAGGATGATTGGGTCGGTACTTTATATACAAATCAGACATTAAAATGTTTACCAAAAACAAATATTTGTCCACAAATTAGCGAGACGTCGCTTTGTCACTCCTGACAAGTCACGCTAGCTGTACAGCCTTTACTTTTGGTGTTTTCTTTCCTTTTCAGCAGTCATTTGACCAACTGTTTGGGTTTTGATGCTTAAAGGAGACCAACCCACAGGTTTCGTATTTCTGAATGAATGAAAAACACGGATATTTTGGTGAGTGTCGCTTGACACGTTCATACATATGAAATCAATAGTAATGATCCCGAAGTTTTTGGCCTTTCGCAGTAGTAGCAGCATCTTTGGGTAATTTGGGTGATGGCTGGTTTGCAGCTAGAAGTTGGGGATTATTTTCCCGCTTGACCATCTAGGAACATATTTTGATTATGAATGCTGATAGTTTGGAAAAAAACTGAAACATGATATACTGTTTTCGGTTTGGTAGATATTTTTGAAACTGAAAACAAAAAGTGATGAAGATAATTTCATTTACTGTTGACTGAGAAGGGCTTCTATCACTCACAGTACGTTAACACGAAAAAGGAAAAAAAGATTTTAGCCATTTTTTTATATTTGATTTTTTTTACACGGCGAAGACTAATTGAGATCTTTATGAAGCGATTACTATATCTCCACATTACGAGAGCGAAGAGCACGATTTTAAAATATGATATGAAGTGATTGAAATAATATTTGATTTTCCACCAAAATGAAATTGTCTGATTTCAGATCAAGACATGATTTGTAGAACAAGAAGTTTAGTTCATGATATCGAGATATTTCCCCATCCACTATGGTTATGCAATTTAAAATAATTGATATTACTTCTTGAGATTCTTGGAAATTGGTCACTATTGATCTCAGTTTTATTTTGTGTTTGAGAATCCGTTGTTGTTGTTGTCATTGTGTTGATGATGTTGTTGTGTGTGTATGGAGGGGGGAGGAGATGAGGGCAGCTGTGCACCCTACCACTTTTCTCTCAGGATGACATTTCACAACTGATGCCATTTCTGATGCCACACGATGAAGATGATAATATTCATTTGATTTTTCCTTGGGCAAATTACGTCTTTCCATTCGCTAGTCACAATCCATATCAACCAGTTCCACACCTTTGTTATTTGTTTTGCCATGCGCGAGGTCCAAAAACAGGCAACAATACAAATGTTTTGGTAAACACTGTCAAAATGTAATGTACCAAAAGACCTTAACACAGAGGTTAAATCCAAGATATATATACCAGTGTACACAAGAAAACATGAATATTATTACTGACTTCAATACCACAAGAAAAATATTTATCACTAACATCGAATCATATTCGTTTCCGTCATTCAAAATTGCCAAGTTTGTCAAAAATCTAATTGAGCGAAGAAATAAGATTGAGTCAAATTGGATCTGAATAATTAAATCCCAACACAATCAACAAATATCTCGAGAGCGCTATTATCCTTTAAGAAACAAAAAAACCATGGGTATATGATAAAAAAAGATGTAGGGATGTAATTTGATGGCGGAAATGTCCGTTAGGGGTCGGCACACGTTCTCTTCAAGCGACACTGGACTTTAGCTGAAAAAATCTTTTCATCGCATGCTCGAAAACCTCGATATTTATATGATCGAGTAGATTTTTACGACGCTAAGGATGACTAGGATGAAATGGAATTCCTAAGCATTCAAGAAAAACAAAGCATATCTTAAAATCCCCTCTCAATTATTGCCGCGAAAATGTTTTAATTTAAGTACAAAATAATTAAAAATCATGTTGATGGTTGACTGTCATAGTTAATTAGTTTCCAGCTGAGGTTAATGCTCCTTTCTTCTGCTTTCACGTTTGCTGTCCACAAGAACATTCTGAGCGAGTTTTCAGAAGTAACCTTCATGAATCGTTGCACTTATCCGAGAAAAAAGCAGAAAGAAAGGATGGGAAGATAGTATTTTTTCTTGATTCAGAAATGATCTTCAAGCTACGGAATGACTAAATTAAGCACTATTTACTTTGATTAAGTACGTCACGCATCGGCTCATCTGACATGCGTTGTTATTGACTGTCATTTTGATCGTCAGGGGGGTCGTAGACGAGCACGTCGTCGCATCGGCGTTCCTTACCGGTATAGTTCGCTTCCGTTTTTTACTGGCAGACTAGCTGAGATTTGTGAAAGCGTCACATTGCTTTCTCTTGGTGAAGTGTGTGTCTCTTCATAGCCGATCTTTGAACCTAAACTTCCAGCACAAAGTAAGACATATTGCCAATCAGTCAATCCGTAGAAATGCGCTTGTATTCCTCTTTCTTTCATCAGCGGATGCAGTTGGAAATTTGAAGGAACTGAGCAAGCAATAGAAGGGCAAGTACAAGGTCTCTCTACTAGATGTGGGAAGGCTTCCTTAAGCATTACGGTGGCTTACGCTGCATATGTTATTCGTGATCTTTGTTAAAGCTTACTTGGCCGAAAGTTTGCCCTCAATGAAGTGGATTTCTTATGCCGCTTACACTCAGAGCGAGAACTTTACTCAAATGGAATAGCCACTTGGGGTCGACGTATAGAGCTTCTTCGAGGCGTAGAAAAGCTCTGGGTTGGCATCTGTGGGGTTACGCTTACTTCTTGGCTTGTTTAATATTCTTCGATAGAATGGTACTGGGTTCTTGTTCTTTAAGTTGTTCTAACCGTGTGATTATTAGCCCTAAGAAAGAGGGAACCAAAGACAAATGTAATCTAAATGGGCCGCATTCTACGGTAGCTGATGTGTGTGGCTGCTTGAATCAGTTGAAAAGCCACGAAAATGAGCAAAAACCGTTGTTGGAGAGGCTACACTTAGACTTTTGTAATACTCTACCTTTTGACGAGCATTTGGCATTTCTGGCAAATGCGGCAAATGTAACTGAATGCTCAGAAAAATTGTTACGGATTGTGAACGCCGACTGTGTGGCTTCGCAAGAGAACAGCAAATTTCAAGGGATTATTGAGCGCGTTGATTGCAAAGTGGTATACTCAGTTCGATGGAAGTGTGAGGACTGTAAGGTAGGTACAGCAATAAGATTTCTTTGTTATATTGGACAGGAGCGTAAGATGTATGTCTAACGATAGAATAAAACCGTCATGTAGTACATTTTCGTAAGCAACTCGACACCGAAGAGGATCAATTTGAGCCGAGGCTTCCTCGCTGCTCGACACAAATTTCCTAACCTTGTAATGCTATCAAGAGATTTTCCAAAAACAATAATTCTCTATCAAGTCCGCCCTTCGACAGATCTCATAAGACCTTAACCGGTGACATTTTATTTCAGTAGTAAGAGCCAGAGCGGTCCTCTAAAGACGGGTCCATTCACGTTGTGGTTTTGTTTGTTACTGAATGGCGAGCTTCCCAGACAGAGACATTTCATACGAGGGAATCCCTTTTCGTCTCGACTCGAAGCTCAGCATTTTTACTGACTGTACTTCGTATTTTTGTTCTCACTAAAGCTTGTTTACTTATGCTGAAGCCAATAATTCGCAAAATATGACGGGGATAGATTAAGGTGCTGTTTATTCGAAACAAACTCCTAGGAATGACATTCAAAGGGGTTAAAATCATCTCGTAGAGTTTGTCATTTGTATAGATGAAATCAGCATTCCAGATTACCGGTTCTCAAAGTATTAAATCCAGTGGACAAGTTCGATCAGTCCATTGTACAATTAGGGACAATTTCTTCTTGGCAGGTGGGATAATGATCTTTTTGAATCTGCGGCAAAATAATATTCCATGGAATTTTGCCATTCGATTCAAACGGGGTCCTTTTCAAGGGTTCATTTAGCCCTCGGTCTATGCTTCATGACAGTGATCCTTGTTCACCAGCTTTACATTTAGAGTGACTCTGGTCTATTTTGGACATCTAGAACTAAGTCACTTTAACTGGAGAAGATTTAAATCGAAAGCGGCTCAGCGAGTTTACTTTTCTTTCGCAAACTGTTTGATTTTCGACCCGTGTACATAAAGAAAGAATGGGTCTTGGACTTAATAGTTATTTATCCTTTGTAAACACTACCAACAAGTATTGATTATTGAATAATTTCCAAGTCATTATTTTAGAATTTTTTAGCAAAACTCCATTCATTCAAAAAGTGTATTACAATAGTTTACAGCAGGACGATAATGCACTGGAGACGTTCTTGTCATTTATGGCATTCCATATTTTCAAAGGATTGGCATCTTTTCCATCATGTTTGGGTGGTGTATGATTTCAAACACGAAATTTCAAGTTAGGATACCGTGTTTTTGTTCACTCGAATAGAAGTAGGATATTGGATCCAAGAAATCTTGGCAAATGACAACCTTTGTTTTGTCTCTAATGTTATTCTTATATTTTAAACGATATGAAGTCACTATGCAGCGATCGTCTTTTTCAGAGCGGCGCTTTTGTGCGGCTTTCTCACATCTTCGACGGATAATGGCATGAGTTTGCCCCGCTTAGGGGGATTCTCTGTCTATGAAACTGATGGGTTATTCCACCAATGCAATCCTTTGTGGAAGTAGTCTTTCGTTTGTGGAATAAAAAAATGTCATCCTTTATTGAATCACATTTGATAATGCACCGTTATCTTGTCCATACGGTAAAGGCGAATGCCATTTGCTTTACATGTTAATATTGACCAGAAGAAAAAGGCCACTTTAGTATTTTCCAAATGCTGACATTAACATCATTTAGGTCACTAATTGAAATCAAAATAGCCCCTCGCCGGACTTAAGTGAATTGTTGTTATGTGGACACTTTTGTGGCCATCGGTCTAAAGATCTCTAAAGAAAATTATCCTCGTTGGTATTTGGAGGAACCTCTGCCCCCTTTTGTCAAACGCCTAGTCTTGATAAGAGACCATTAATCGAAGTTCACCTTTTTGGACTAGGCATTGCTTTTGTCTTTGTTTTCATTATTGATGATTTAGTCAAAGGGGTTAAGAAAGGAGTACAAGGGCCTTTAATATGTCTGTTATTTAGTCTACTAAGGCACCGTTCAAAATGATAGAAAGTCCTCGCAATTGTTTCAGGTTTGACATATCGCGAGAGGAGAGTTTAATTTAGTCTTCTGTGTGTTGCTTCAACATATTACTTAGAATAATGACAGCAACAGCTGTTACAGCCAAAAAGAATGATCTAACATGTTAGGACTGTCAAGATAAAGAAGCATAATAAAAACATGTGTTGGAAAAGGAGATAGTACAAACACGTAATCAAAACATGTTCTGATAAAAAAAGAGACTGAAATGCTTAGTCCAACATTAGGAGTGTTATCTGAGGAAACAGTCACTGTCTTCCGCAATGGACTACCTTTAAGGAAAATCTTTTAAAGTGCATATCATTACTGGACTACACATTTGCCTCATTAAGTGGTTTTATCATAATATAAAGATGCAAGTTGAAATATGTTGCTCAGTTTATTTGTTTTGGACGATCGAAAGACTTCGTTAAGCGATGACTGGAGTTGAGTAGCCTGGTATGAACGTTTATTGAGACATTTCTGCTTGATAAAAGCATGGCTAATGTTATAATGGTGTATAAGAATATTAACAAAGCTTCCGTGAAATTTATTTGGATTTTAGGTCTTGCCATTTACTATTCATGCGGATCTCGCCTGATCAGCCTAATGATAAACATGCCCAGAATATTTCTTTGTCGATCTCTGACCGCTTCTTTTAGGCATTGTAACAGATACGAAGTAAACATTTCGAAAACCAGACCCTAGGTCGACCATTTACATACGATTCGGTTGGCCATTTGCATTTAGCGAAGCTAAGACTTGTCAAAAAGCGCTATAGCTTAAACCTAATTACATCTGTTCCTTGTCAATTCTCCTTGGCAACAGCCTACTTTTATCTGTATTATAGTACGTAAAAATATAATATCCGTTATGGGAAACATTTGAAAATGAACTTTCATTTATTCCAAAATATAGAAACTGTGTTCGATTGACATCGATTTAGAAATAATTTATTTTTTGTTAAGTGAACAGAAGGTTCATTAAAACAGTAATATGTCAATATTTAAAAAAAATGATGCTTAGACTATTTTTTTTTTGTTCAAAATATAAAAAAATACAGAAAACCATTAGGCCAAAATTGAATTCCTGTGTTGAATTGTAAGAGTAAAAAAACCTCATTGATAAGTACGAAAATTGTTCAAATGACTATAGTATGTAAATTCTTTTCTATTCGTATATAAAGAATTGAGAGAAAAATATCATATGCCCTTGGCAGGACTCGACTGTTTTGGGCAAGTTATTTAACTATCATATTTACTAGAGTATTTTTCATTAAAGAATATTCTTTCTTACTGGACACAAGGTAATTTACTATTAATATTAGAATTAATGTAAGACTTTCAGACTACAATATAGTTTTGACAGGATATTCAACTCTAACTTTGTTTTATGTAAACGTAATTATTATATTAGGTTCATAATAATAATTATAATAATAATAATAATCATAAAATAATAATAATAATCAACCGTTATTATTGTTGTTATTATTATCATAATTATTATGTTATTTAAATGTGAATGCAGAACATTTGGGCTAGCAAAAAGATTGTTAAGAGAATAACAGCACAAGACATCACCATACTGAGTGTTGTCATCTTAAGACAATGCAAAGTGTTTAAGTTTGATACATCAACTTTCATAACATTTGAACAATATTTCAAAGTTATGTATGGTGATTTTAATTTGAATTGTCAGTTGACATGAAATTCAGATCTATTTTATATCTAACATTGCTAAATTATTTTTCCTTCTTCAACATAAACAATATACATATATGTTAACATCTGCATCAAGAAGTCAGAATTTATTATTTAAAGACATTTTTCAACATCTTCCCATCTCAAGTTCTTAAGAGATCAGTTCAAGATCATTTTGAAGCTAACCTTCATGATTATGAAGAGTTTTTAGTTAACTAGTTTCCTAGCCAAGAGAGTGAGAGATTTTTTCAATTAATTTGAAAAGGAATGGAAATATTTATTTATGTCTGTATAGTTTTAAGAATCTTAATGAATAAACTAGCATACATAGCAACACCTGTTACCCTAGCGGTAATAGGTAATAAATTTTATTAAATACATCTTTGGCAGTAAATTATGCAGTTTTAAAAACATCAGTCTTTTGCTGTAATTACTGAACAATTAAACTCTTATATTTAGAGAACCATTTTCTTAGGGTTCACACTAGTTCAGAATTAGTTTTTAAACATATCTATTATTTAAGCATATCTTTGTTTCTTCTACCTTGATTTTATTACTATAAAAAATCCCAAGCTTTCAGGTCATTTATCCATCGTCAGGGGGAGTGAAAAAATTTAACCAAAAGATTGGGATTTTATTATAATGAAATCAATGTAGAAGAAACAAAAATATACTTAAATTCAATAAAACCTATGTACAACAGAATATTATATCTAATATTATTCTTAATAATTTTAAATAATGGTTTGAATGTCATCGTTGGACTCAACACCACTTTCATATTTGACATATTATTTTAAATGTGTAATGCAATAAGTATTTTATTATCCATCTTGTTTGTAAACATTCTAGACATCTTAGAAGGGATATAAAGTCTAAACTAGACATTTTATTAGACATTTAGAATATTTCAAATGAATTAAATAAAAAGAACAACATTGATTTAAAAAAAGATAATTGTTAATTCTTACAAGCAATGAAGAACTAAGTGCATAATACTCTAAAAACAACTCAAATGTGCTTATTGTAATTGAAAATTAAAAAAATGATATGTGTTTTTTCATTTCTTACATTTGTGAAATTAATAATTTAATGTCAAAATGCTTTTATCAGATTCTTCAAAATGCCATGACAAATGTTTCTAAAGGGATATGACTTCTCTGAAAAATTTACACAATGCATCTTAGATTAGTTGTTGATTTTGAAGTAAAATCACCCATGAAAGCTAGGCATAGTAAATACCTTTAAAAAGAAAAATCGAGGTGACATGAACTACTAATTTTATTATTACAAAAAATATTATCAAAAAAAATTTAATTGCTTTCTGTAACAATGTGTACAGACACCAAATCCTTTGATTTTAAGATTTTGGTAGTCTAAATACTTAAAGTATTGTTATCCTATTTCAATTGTTATTAGAATATCTCTGAAGCTTACTTAAAGCAGCCTTGGCTCAACATTTCATTTTACTAGATTTTAATCTTTCCCAAAGGCATTATACAAGCATTGATTTATATTTTGTCAAATACAGTTAAGTAGTTCTCTGGATAATGGGTTCCTAGGCAACCATTCTGTCTGAGATCACTTGGACTTTGATCTCTTGAGATCCTCACTAAAGACTTTTCTAGAAAAACTTTACATGTACATATATTTTTTGTATGAAAGCAGGTGCTAAGATTTTCAATGAGTTTTGCTATCTATTACTTTGTAATGATTGTATCTGTAGAAGCTATTAAGACCATTTTATATTAATAATAGATAAAGACTATATATTGAAACATGAAATGAGAGTAGCTTGTTCTCTTTCTTTCAAAACATTAGTTATTAATTTGTTCATTTTTTTTTGTTGTAATTTATAGATACATGTAGTTTAAAATAAAGTTAATACTTAATTATCTAATGGGAGGTTTCAAGTGTGACGTATTTCTGGTGGCAAATAAAAGCTGGCCGTCAAATTTTATCAGTCCTGGTTGCAAAAGATGGCAAATTTGTTCTCGTAAAGTCTATAGAATTTTGCAAAAAACTTAAGTTTAAAATACTTGTGTGGTTTTCATTTTATTATTTTCGAAAAGCGAAAAGCAGTTTAAGCTATCACTGAAAGCACAGAAGTCATGTCTGTCTTTAAGTTAACCCAATCAAATTTTCATCTTCACCAAAAGAAGATTTGAGAAGCCATTTTGTGGTTGTAGCTCTGAGAAGAAGTGACCTAAAGACCAGAAAAACTTGATTGCACAGCAAAAATAGTCCTTCAATTCCATAGAAAACACTTCATAGAAGGTACATTCATTAATGTTAACTAAGATTTCCTAAAAAAATTGACACAAAAGTGCGTAAAACTCTCCATGCAGTAATGCGAAAGAGGGTCGTCATTTTGAAATATTGAGATATTTGGACAGAAATATTTGAACTGTGGTTGTTTTTTGGTGTTTTTACTATATTTTACACTTTGATCATCTTTGTCGTCATTACTAGCAAGAGAAAAGTGATATTTGATGCTTTAAGTTTTTGTTTTTCAATCCCATTTCAAGAAATAGACTAAATTTGCAAAGCTTTCCAATAGAATTTGATAGCCAGCAAACCGCTCGCGCGAGGTTGTGATGCCAAAAAAAGATTCCATGAAATCTCCCATACCAGAATATTTTTAGTGATATCAATTATCATTTCGTAGACAATCATTATTGGCTTCAGGTTTAATCAAATACTATGAAAGTTACTTTAAAAACAAAGTTACTTGCAGAGTAATAATTTGTAATCTTATGTTTTTTTTTGTTTTTTGTTTTAAATTAATTAAATTGAAGTGAATTAAAGTATGATTTTAAAACCAACATAGATGATGATAGAATATTAATGAATATTAATGTTTATTGATTTTTAAGAAGTTGAAGGATTTTCTTTTATATGTTTTTAGATTTTAATGAAAGTCATAAATTTTTGGTGCAAAAAGTGAGGTGTGATTTAAAAAAAACCCAGAACACAAGCATAAATCCATGGAGAAATTCATAATTCTAATACACGATTGCTTTCATTTGCAATTTAAGTTAACTTACGCATGTTCTCAGCCAAACTTACTCAAATCTTAAAAAGAAAATGAGTAAAACTTATTCTGTATTTCCCATACCTTTTCATTGTTAAGCGCCTAGCATGGGACTTAATTAGAGTCCCGTTAGCACTTTCCCCATTGGGTAGTGTAGATATAATTTTTAATCTTTTTATTCTGATATACCCAATAAATATGTAAAGAAACTTGATATTATAAACCTAGATGTTTAATAAGTCATTTGTACAATATTGTAAATCTGATCTACGAATTCTTGCCTTTGGCTCAAAGTTGTAGATCAGATATACATGCACTCATGACTTGAAATGTATTTTCTATGTTTTTATTTACAATCACTAACAGTTAGCATTTTTTGTCTTTTAGGAAGCTTACAAGGAATGGATGTGTTCAAATCTAGTTTTAGATGAAATGCTAGAAGAGAATAAGGAGACTTGCATGCATGCTTCATGTAAAAAAGTATTGCAAAGGTGTCCTTATTTCCTTCCATTTACAGATTATCAATGGAGTGGTCAATCAGCATTTGAATGTGACACTGAAATGAAAGGTACTTAGCCCTGAACTTCAATAGTTAAATAATTCAAAACAAGTATATTCTATGAAACACTACTTGAAGTAATTTACATTATACTTGTAACACATGCCGTAACTTAGGATTTTAATATATAATAAAACACATTTTCCTCATATAAATGCATTAATGCAATGTAATATATTGATTAACTTTTCTTGTCTACACCCTTATAGTCTACCTGGCCTGGAGATACACACCCATCTATTCTCCAACCATATAAAATTATTATAAATAATAGACCAATTCTAAAAATGGTGATTCTTTACTTTTCTATTCAAACTTCATCAATCAAACATTTTATCAGTATGTCACTTTTACCTGAAAGAGCATCCAAAAGTGAGTGAATAGGGAAAATTTCAAAGCCATATGGCATTTTTTTCCTTATAAGTTATTATGGAATGAATTTACAGATATAACCATGAAATTTTGCTGATCAATACTGACTAGCCTCGCTTTGGTGTCATTTGCACACTTTGCACTGAAGTAACTCCTAAAATAATCTCTTTTTGTCCCACATTTTTCACAGAATCCATATTTATATTATCTTCTCTCAATACACCAGTTTCACATTCGATGGAAACCGCTGTTTTTTAAGACCACAGACTCATTTGCACAGGCTTAGCCTCGTTTGTAAGTCAGCTATTCAACGACGTTATTAAAAGTCCGTGGGATTTCAAAACATTGGTATTGTTCAACTTACACATTCTTTACATTACGGTTGAATTTTGCAAATCATTAGCAACAGCCAACTGTAATGTAAAGAATGTGCAAGTTGAATAATACCAATCCCACAGACTTTTAATGGTGTACTTGAATAGATGACTTATAAACGAGGCTAAGCCTGTGCAAATAAGTCTGTGTTCTTCAAAAACAGCGGTTTCCACCGAATGTGAAACTGGAGTATTGACAAGTTTTGCTTCTCTTGACACATTAAATTTAGAAAATATGTAAATAAGAAGCAGCCATTTTTCTAATGGGTCTATAATGTATTATTTTTCTTATATTTTCAGATAGTTCACAATGTGTGCCTGTTAAACCCCATTCTGGCAGCTAGCGCTTGGAAATTATAAAGAAAAAATTCTATGGATTCTACATTATTTCACAAGTCAATACTCTCATTGTTATGTACATAAAATAAGAAAAACGTGTAGTCATGCAAAGATCATTCAGAGGTACATGTATAATATCAACAACGGTACCATGCTTTATGCAGATTTTAACACAAATATATGATTTTATGTATTGGGGTATTAAATTATGAATGAACTCCAGAAATGTGCAAACTATATATATATATATATATATATATATATATATATATATATATATATATATATATATATATATATATATATATATATATATATATATATATATATATATATATATATACATACATTATACTCGTTTTCAAAAAAAATTGACAATATTGGAAATATATACATATATGTGTTATACCACCATTTAATTTGAATTTTATGACAAATTTGTTAAATTTTATTTGTGCATATATAATGAGGCTATTTAACATGTTTCAATTTGCAACAATTTTCATGGTGATTTTCCAAAAAAAATGATTTTAAAAATATTATGTATATAATAATTATATCCTAAATTGTCAACCTTTTTGGAAACAAGTATATATATGTCAGTCTGATTATCCTTTGTGGGGGTTCCATATCTTTTGATAAAGACCAGGTTAATTATAACTGTTATACCAAAGGTGTTGATTGAAGAAGAGATATTCACACATCCTTGCGTAAAAGTGCCTGTTCATTTGAATGTGCTGGAGCAAGTCATATCAGGGTAAGGCCATGTGAGCCAAAGTCTAGATATCAAAACAATATCTTTATTTGAGGGGGCATGTTACATGGTCTAACTACAGTTTGCTATCATTGTAAAACAATCTTGTCCACCATTAAGAATAATTTGCAATGTGTTGGAGTTGTTTGGGTAATAAAGAAATGTGATCCCAACATTGGTCTTTGTTGAGTGCTGGTGGGGTGTTAGTATGTTGTTTGCCGACGCCCTACTTGCGGTCAACACCTATTTTGGGATCATATTCTTTAGTTTACCATTGTTTGTTTTGCAAGTGTGTTTAATGCCTCTTTGAATTGAGTGAAATCTAAATATATGTGTTTATAAGTGTCATGTAATATTGTAATTATGTGTATTTTGTGTATAATACATTTTTGTCCTTTCCTTGCCTGATGTTGGTTTTGGCCAATATATGATGTTGATGTTGTATGAGCCAATGTATATTGGATGAAAGGAACTCTTTAAAGGGGCTCTTGGATGAAAACGCCCCCATTTTCGAAAGTCCGAATAATTCAAATATTTGAGGATAATATTACTCAGTTATGATCATGAAAACCATTTTTGCGAAAATATTAGCCTGGGAGCCACTTGCACTTCAGAAATTTTGGTTCAAAAGGTAAAAGAACAATAGGGTTGAGTAAATGACGTCATTTACTCACAATTTAGATGCTGAAAAAAATGAACAATTTTTACCCACCACTTTTAACTGCGAAGAAAATATGTTGCTTGGATACTATTAGAGCCATATAGATAAGTTTAACCAAGTTTCAAGTCATTCCCAATTTTCATCGATTTTCATCCAAGTGCCCCTTTAAAGGCCACTTTAGATAATTGAGGAAATAGATACTTCCTAGAATTTCCCATCATTGAATATACTAAGTTTCACTTTGCTCCAAATCATGAACAGGTTTCTTTTAATTGGAGGTTTGTGTTTGGAATTGATTTTTAAGGAGATCAGCAGGCCTATGATTGGTTGATTGCAGTCATGCTATGATGTGACTGTTTTATGTGGTTATATTTCATAAAAGTATAAAACAGCTATATATAGTTAGTATATACAATGTAGTAAAGTACGACCAGACATTGCCCAATGACTGGCCGTTATTTCTAGCTGTGCATTATCAACAACATCTTTTGAATACTACTTTCACTTGTACAATCACACTCAACACTCACTCACTGAATGGTGCATGTGGAGAAGTTAGAGCTACTCAGAGCTACTCTAATTTGACACAAGTATGCAATAGACCATTTCATGGTTGTCGTCGCTCAACCTCAGCCTCAATAGTGTGTAATATATTCTATAGAATTTGACTAAAGCCCATGGAAGTTTTAAGTGTTTCAATAGACATTTTTGAAAGCACTTGTGCATCTTGAAAATGGTCTATTGTTTAAATTACTGTGAACTTTAGTCAAATTCTAAAGAATATATTACACACTATTGAGGCTGAGGTTGAGCAACGACAACTGTGAAATAGTCTAGTATGAAAGAAAATATAACCACACAAGAATCATATGGCACTCTATACTTCAGTATATATTTAATCCTGATCCATTTGTTAACACTTGATAACAAGTTTGATCATGAGAAGGGTTAGAAACATTAATAAGGTTGCTTGCAAGGAAAAAATGCTATTGATAGAAAATGAAAAATTGAATGAAAATCAATGAAAACTATATTCGAAACTATATTTAGATAATTATTGATGGAATGGGAATTTTCAATCACATGTTTGGAAACTTTTAATAGTCACAGGGTAACCATGCAGTTAAAAAGGAAATTGCAAGGAGGTTTTTGATCAACATTATTCATTGACCAGCAAGCTTTATCAGGGCTATTTCCCTCATAGATATACTATGTTGTTCCAAAAAATACTCATACCCCACCATGGAGGAAATCGGAAATTCCCAGGTGATGGGGGTCATGGACAAAAAATTACAAGGTTTGTATTGAAGAAACTTGGAAATTTCAGTTTGGTCAGGGGATCCATTTAAAATATCCTCCATGGTGGGGTATGAATATTTTTTGGAACCACACATCTTAGATATATGTTTTTGTTGGTCATTAACTTGAGTATGATTCTGTTTGGTGTAACATAATGCAAAAGGTACTTACACCTAGGTCAGCTGAATCTAAGAGGTGGCTTCAATGTCTATAAATAGCAGCATAGTGACACATTTTGTTACTTTAATTGGTAATGTTAATGACAATACTGTAAGCCCACCTATTAGAACAAAGAATGCTGCCTATAATTATCTTTTGCATCCAATGCAATCAGTATTTGAAAAGTTTGACATCTAACCCAGGCTTTTTTGATTGATAGATCAACATAACATCTGTCAAATAGTGTATTATAACTGGTATAACAATCACAATGCTAGCCTTTTTAAGTAAGAAGCCTAAGTTCAAGATGGCTTAAAATTTCAAAGATTTTCAAAAAGTATTTTTAAGAAAGATACAATTATTGGTCCAATTGTTTGCATGGAATGTTAGTTTTAGTTTTGTAATGGTGTCTTTGGAATATTTAAGTGATCTTCCAGCTCATATACAAATATTAGTAAACTATGAAATCAGTTCTGACTTCAGTATTCATGTTTAATTATTGCAGTTCCATAACATAACTGGACTAAAAATTCATCCTTCATGTGAATCATAATTACCAAAGCCTGGTTTTCACTAGCGACGCAAGCACAGTTGCAAGCACAAAACACAAGCAGGAATACCGTTTCACTATGACGCAAGCACAAGCGCAAGCACAAGGATCAAATTGTTTTGATCCTTGCACTTGTGCTTGCCTTGTAGTAAAAACCAGGCTTAAAACAAAGCAGTCAATGAAAGTGTAAAGAAAACTTAACCAAAAGGTTAATTACTTGTAAAAGGGACATTTTATAATTTATTTAGTGGGAGAAACAGTGATGTAAATTAATTATAATTTTTTAATAATACAATTATAATATTATGTTTTACCAACTGATTCAACAGTTTTCTTGTGGTCTGTAAATATGACTCAAATAAAACAAACAAAAATTAACAGTAATTTACATATTTCGCATTAAAATATTCTAGGAGTCAAAATATTTCCCTTCAGTCTTTTGAAATTGTGATAATACACCGATTTCCCATTAGAAGCAAACTGTTGTTTTTGAAGACCAGACTCATTTGTACAGGCTTAGCCTAGTTTATAAGTCAGCTATTCAACGACATCATTACAGTTGGCTGTTGCTAATGATTTGCAAAAGTCATCTGTAATGTAAAGAATGTGCAAGTTGAATAATACCAATGTTTTGAAATTCCACAGACTTTTAATGGCGTCTTTGAATAGCTGACTTAAAAATGAGGCTATAACCCTGTACAAATGAGTCTGTGGTCTTCAAAAACAGCGGTTTGCACTGAATGGGAAACTGGTGTATTATATGACATACTGTGACTACCAACACCTCCCAATCTGCTTAGCTTGACCAATAAAAACACTCCAACCCTTCCCTTTATTTTTATTAGAAAATATAACCAGCTGATCTGAAATAGTGACATAAAAATGTCACTGTTAAATTGAGGTGTCATGAACCCTGGAAATTTACTTATAAAAGTTTAGTATCTGAGATAAATCTAGATTTTCAGGAGAGTTTTTTGACATATTACATATACATTTATATTGATATTCATTATTGAGCTGGAAAATAGAACAAAGAAATAACCCTTTCTGAGTCGCTGGGCTTCAAAGGATGACACCTCAGTTTTGCAAATTTTCTCTATTCTGATTGGCTAATATTTTTTTCTCAGATCAGCTGGAAATGCCACATGCTGTAATAGGTTCTGAACTGTAAGCATCAAACACAGGGACCGCGGAGCAGGGGGGGCTGAGGGGCTACAGCCCCCAAACCCCCTATTATTAGCCCCCCCAATCAAAATTATGCTCCACGGTCCCTGAAACAAAGTTATGTAAAAGTATAAGAAAGATGAAATATTATTAATATTTTTTGCTTGATTAATCATTAAAATGCTGTTAAAACAAATCATTGACTTGGACTTAAGGTTTTAAAATATTTAAATTGTTATTAGGAACATTTTCCAAATAAGTTTACCTGAATTAGAATGGCTTAATTTAGCTTAGTTTATGATTTAAAATACAATCTGAATTGATGATTATTTTCAACTGGAAGTTTATTAAGGATATTTAAGTCAAATTATTTCATATTCTATTATCTTCTGATAATTAAAAAATTCATCACAGAATTGGATTCAAAGTTGTTTTTTTCAAAATTCACAACTCGAATATATAAGAACTTATTCACTTTGTAAAATGTTCTTCATTCAAACGTAATAAACGCGTTCAATGCTACTCAAACAATTGTCATTAAACAAGCACCTAAACAAATATTGTGTAAGATATTTATCTATTTAATTACCTTGTCTCTGGACACATTAATCTTGGGCTTAACTTCTCTTCTATTGTTACATGAGCCGCCATCTTTTCTTTTCTCGCTGTTTTTCTTTTGGCGCGAAAATAGAAAACCCGGAAGCGCGCGTGCGTGCATGGCATATCACGTGAC
This sequence comes from Anthopleura sola, assembly GCA_023349425.1. Classification (NCBI taxonomy): domain Eukaryota; kingdom Metazoa; phylum Cnidaria; class Anthozoa; order Actiniaria; family Actiniidae; genus Anthopleura; species Anthopleura sola. The sequence continues at coordinate 13,395,062 of JALHLI010000002.1, forward strand.
TAGACTAAAAATAGCACTGAAACGAGGTTCTAGATAACTCTACAATAATAACAAACTTCACATATGTGGTTTACAGAAGGGTCCTCTAAAATGAAATATATAAACAAATAAGATGAAACTAATACACTTAAAGAAATAATAACAATAACAGTGATCTAAGGACGGGCTTAGATGTCGAATCCCACATGCGCCGAATGAAACGCAAACGAACTCAAACAAGGTTTTGCTCATTTGCATCACATTCAACACATACTCTCCTAAGCGTCGACTTGAAGCGTAATTTAAATGAAAGAGAATTTAGGCGGAGAAAAAAGAATGAAAGACAGAATAACTTTCTTTTAATTTCTCTCTATTTTCGTCGTCAGCTGCAAAATTACGAAATACCAGAAAGTTTATGTTTTCCTGTCCCGCGGGACCCGCGGCCTTTCCAGGTAGAAGAAAGGATGATAAAGTAGAATGGGAGAAAACTTACTCGACTACGTCGTCTCTATTTCGAATTCTCCCAACCTCCCCTCGAGTTGCTATCAGGCTATATTGTAAACACAGAAAAAGTTTAAATGTAAAACTTGGACTTCGGGCATGCGTCAATTTTTATCCCTTTTGCTTATCCCTCTTTATTTATGCCAAAAAATGCTTAAGGAATAAAAAACAGTTTTCCGTGTATTATACTCTGATAAAGACATGCGGGATGCGGAGAGAACACGAGAGAAGCGTAGGAAACCACGACGCGTAGCGGAGTGGTTTCCAGCTTCTCAAGTGTTCTCTCCACATCCCAAGTAGGGGGCTATAAATCATCTACGGTCTAGGGGCCGACTAACCTCTGCCTTAGGCTTTGGCCGAACTTCCTGATCACTCGGATATCCTCGTAAATCCTTGGATAGCGGGGTCGGGTCCGAAATCTCCGGCATAGCCGTAAATGCTTCGCGCTGCCATACTGCGCTTCAGCACTGGTCCTACTTTTATTGACCATTTAAACAAAAGCAGTTTTTAACCAGAAGTTAGTTGAGGGAAAATATCCCAGTCGCTTGATTGTGGAATACTTTTATAGTATAGTATAATCATAAAAGCAAAATAACAAAAATTAAATTTACTTTATTCAATAATTTTTTTTTGAAAATTAATACATTCAAATTACGATCATGAATTCCCATTAAACAATATTTAATAACGTTAACAAATTATGACTATAAATCTAATGATTCATTTTCCAATAATTATAAAAACTACGAAAACCCAAAATTTATGAATTTTTTGTTCTACAATATCAATTATATCTTCAAAATTTAACAAAACCCGTTACTATAGGATATGTAAAACCAATAAAAATGCATTACGAATCTACCTAAATTCTTTTTTTTTTTTGTCTTTGAATATTTGTTTCCTAAAATAATTTTTGGTTAAAAATTTCAAGTAAAATACATATAAAAGTTATTTTAATGTTTTTAAGGTGATGACGTGCCTTATACTAAGATGGATAGATTATTAACTTTTAAGTTTTCAAGTAGCTAGCCCAATTCACGCAGAAACACCACAAGAAATGGTGGGTGGGAATGAAAAGGCTAGGCAATTACAAAGAAATTAACTTGAAAATTTCGTCCTTTTTCGCTTATTAATTAGTAAAAATATAAAATATCATGCAATATTACTCTTCAAGTTACATGATAAACATTCTAACTAGTCAGAAGCCTAAAAAACATTAAATGTATCAGACAAAAATTACACAATTTCAATACAAATTTCCCTGGCTCAAAATGTTTTTTTTTCTATCATAACGGTCCTTTACAAAAATGGAAATCTTTTAGCTTTTTTGTTTTGTTTATAGGGACGAGCCCATATATTTCTTTCTTTTTTCGATTTTTTTTCTCGTCTTTTTATTTGGAAAGCAAGTTGGGGCCTAAATTTTGGTGAGTCAACATCTGTTTTTTATTTTACTGAGGATAAGAATTCCCCCATCATGGTTCAAAAGAAGATAGACTTGAAGTCGTACTTGATGGCATTGTGGGAAAAAGTCAACATAATTACTACGCTTCTCAGTTGAGCTTGGAACGACCGAAGTTCTTTTGGCGTTGCCCCTGACAACATGTAGTTTTCAACGACAAAACTTCGGTCGTTCCAGGCTCAACTGAGAAGCGTAGTACTACCGTCCGTCCCACAATTCCATTCGAACGAGATCATTACCAAGTCTTCCTTCGAACTTTTGGACATGGGGAAGACAAACTAAGGGTAAAACTAGATATCAGAAGGAAAATATTTGTGTTAACGCTTTTCGATTCTAATAAATCAAAACAGAAAAGCGCAATACAAAATCAACAAGATAACCTTTGAATATCTTTGGTGTAGAGATGGAAAGAGAACGGTTCGAAGTTTAGGGGAGGAGTCATTTCTTATGCTCGGTTCAGTTTAGTCCCTTCAACTCGTCGAGTAAGGAGTAATCGCATTCGATTTTTGTAACATAAGATGTTTTGCAGACGCTCGACGGTACTGTTCTTAACATTTTTCATTTTGTCTCGTCGTTGAGATTCTAAAAAAAATGATTAAAACCTAAACCGAGCATAAGAAAATCATTCACAGATATCTACTCTATTTGTTGATTTTAAGACTGGCGTAAACCTTGCCGGCCTGAATTTGCTCGATACTGTTGTTGACGTAAAGATGAGCCTAGATTCACTTGACCAGCCACAGGTTGGTGTGGATAGGGTGGAGAATGTTGTCGTTTTCTTTTTCTTGACAAACGGACGCAGACAGTGCAGCGACTAATTCGGCTTAGATGGCTACCAGCTTTGAGTGTGGTGGGACGTTGTGTAGAGGAGAATTCTTGTTCGACTGTAGCGAGCCAGAAACTATATTTGTTAGCAAAGTAATGGCAGGTTCCTCGTCCGTGACATTCAATGAAGGGATTGCGGCGGTAGTAACGTAAGCAAGAACCCGGAGAACCGAGAGATTGGCCGCTACCACTTCCGCCGGCACCAGTATGCTAAGAGAAGGAAAAAAAACATTGAAGAATGAGCTTACAAGAACACTTATACAGGGAGTATCACACTTTCAAAACTACATTTTAAGCGCGATTTCTCTTTCTTTTAGTCAGATGTCTTGGATTTTTCACTTTTCTTTTGTTGTATCTCAACTTTGTATCAAGGTTAATCGGACAATAAGATTTTGGTGGACGTCAATCAAAGTGTTTCCATGACAATGTCGGAAAACACGTGGAATGTTGTGGAAACGCTTTGATTGACGTTTACCAAAACCAACTTCGTCGCGACCGCAAATTGTACGAAGCGCTGTAAGGTTGCGCACACCTCCCAATTAGATATCAGTAAAAGATTGACAACATTTATTAACGTACCATGAGGAAGCTGTAACCTGACCACAAAGATGACCAGCCAGCGGGACAGTCTGGTATCCGGCTAGTTTGACTATGTACAGCGATGGATGGTCCCCTAGTTTCACAGACAGCACATCTACTAATGAATGGTTCCACAGCAGATGCATCAACTGGCATCATAGGTACAGCCCTATCAGTAGACAGCCAATAGCTGTAGTCATTCCTCGATGCGTAATTGCATTTATTGAAGATGTTACAATATAAATATGGCATAGTTGTGAAGCGCTTCAGACACGACCCAGCCAATCCAAGATCCTGTCCATGGGATGTATCATGTCCTTGAACGTAGAGAAAACTGTACCCATTCCAAATTTCTCGTGTGTTAGGTGGGCAAGCTGCAGGATTGGTAGACTGACTGTGGCTCACTATGTGGTGACCTAAAAAGGCCGGACCATCTCCTGCCGGGCCTGGGTCACCAGGTGGACCAGGGAGACCATTCTCACCTGGATCACCGGTCAAGCCGGGGCGACCATCCGGACCACGTTCTCCGGGCACACCTTGAATAATAGAGGGTAATCCGGGTATACCCCTCGGTCCGGGTGGTCCTTTGATAATTCCAGGAGGACCTTGAAAAAAGTGGGGAACCACAACATTAATAGTGAGAAAGAACGCAGAGAAAATCATTGACATTTGCCACTATCCATACATCGGTTTATTCAGTCAAGACTAAGTTTCAAATTTGAACAATTCGTTCAAAATACCCTGAAGCCTCGCTTGAGTGTTTGTGTTTGACCAGTGAACTTATGTATGGGAAGCGGTGAATTGAACAACCGAAGCAAAAAGAAAAAAAAACAATAGCCTTTAATTTTACCTGCGATACCACGGTCTCCAGGGATGCCAAATGTACCGGGGAAGCCATCCTCTCCTTTAACTCCTCTTTCACCTTTTTCTCCTGGATTAATTGAGTCCTCACCGCGAGCACCCGTCTCTCCTTGTGGCCCTTGATCTCCATTCGGACCGGTTACTCCTGGTAAGCCACTACGACCTTGTAAAGAAAGAATGAGATGGGTTACCTGTGTTCAATATCATGAAATAAATTTCCCCTTACCACGCTAGCGTGACATCACATATTTGATTTTTCGGAAAAAGCAGTTTATGATCAAATTTGTCACATCAAAAACAGTAAAAATGTAAAGTTTCGTAAAGGTTGCTCTTAAAGGTTGTTTGTCATTTTTCGAGCATGCGCAATACTTCATCACTTTATTTTATTTCAAATACCTTTCTGTCCTTTTGGTCCAGGAATACCATCAAAACCTGGCCGACCATCCTCTCCAGATTCCCCACGCGGTCCACTGACTCCGTTTTCACCATCTAGTCCGCGGCGTCCAGTTCGACCTGTTATTCCACGACTTCCTGGTAATCCATCCAGACCAGTGAAGCCGTTCGCACCAACGGGTCCCTTAGGACCTGGATTACCCCGGTTACCATCTCGTCCAGGAGTACCTGTTGCATAAATTGGTAAATTGGTTAGAGAACGAGCTAAAGAACTGTGTAAAAGCAGTGTTGGCCTAAGTGAGAATATGTTATGGGACGCATTACACTCTAGCAATAGAATACCCGTCAGAGCAAATTCACGCTTAGTAGAGTGGTACTGACATGTGTTCCTATCACAGTGGGTTTCCTGTGGATGGAACTAGATCTCGACCCCTTTCCCCATAAATACAAATGTGTGATGCGACCCCAACACAAATCTATATTTTTTTGTCAAATTCGATGTTTAGATATCCTCTTTCCTTACCTGGTAGGCCCGAATCTCCGACTCTTCCACCAATACCCGGTCGGCCAGGTCTTCCAGGTATTCCCGGATCACCAGGTGTTCCTTTGTTACCATCTGCACCATGGGTCCCTTCTGCGCCCTGTTCTCCTTGGCTGCCTTGTTTCCCATTGTCACCTCTCGTACCTTTGTAACCAGGTATCCCATCGCTTCCCATAATTCCTTTGGGTCCAGTGAAACCAGGAACGCCATATTCACCTGTATTACCTGTAAAAGATCCATAACAACAAGATACAATTTTGTTCAGTGTATTATATCAGATCGTGAATCATTACTTGAAAAAAAGGGAGGTTCTTCGTGTACCACACACAGTTAAAGTAATGCACCTTTCTCAAAATTATCTTGAATGCAAGGGTAACATTGAACACAAAAGAAATGCCACAAACTGAATTCCATCGAGAAAAAGTGGGATTTCTTTTGTGTTTCATGTTAGGCTTTCATCTAAGATAATTTTGAAAAGGGTCTATTAAATAACCACAACAAAAGTCTACAAGTTATACAAAAGAATGAAGATAACAAATAATACAATAGGTTTCTATTGAATTACGTACACTGTGTCCTCTATGCGAAGAAGGACCCGGTAAAAAACTCTTCTTCCCAAAGCAAAACTGAAGAATTCAAAAAGTCTCACCTGGGGGACCCCTGATTCCATATGAACCAGCTTCTCCAATACCACCTTGGTCGCCAGTTTCACCCTTGAGACCAGGCATGCCGGTTTTGCCATCAACGCCCGGTACTCCGGGCGGTCCAGGAGGTAGAGGGACGGCAAAGTCATACACTCCTGGTCCGCCTTTCTCTCCCTTATCTCCAAAAGCACCTGAAATTAGGAAAAGTACAGTGAATTTCAGTAGACGGGGAAAAAACGCATTCAAGCTTCCAGCTTTCAGCCCCCAATAGTCCCCTTCACTGTTCCTGCACCATCTTGAAAGGTAACCGTGTCTTTGCATCGAGGAGAGACAAACGGTGACCTTGCAATGATAGAGACCTTTTTAACACCTTGGACAATTATTCACAATATTCACGTGTCTCTATCATTGCAAGCTCACTCGGTTCGTTTCGCTTCGATGCAAAGGCACGGCTATCTTTCAAGATGGTGCAGGAAACTGTGAAAGGGATTATGGACTATAAATTGCTGGTCATTAAAAGTTACCTCTGACTCCACTAGGTCCTTCTGGAGATAAACCAGGACGTCCGGGGATTCCGGGTTCACCAACTGCACCTTTTGTTCCGCTATCTCCGGGGGGGCCTCGGTTTCCAATAAATCCAGGATCTCCAGGTGGTCCTTGGGCATCAGCACCACGATCACCACTGGTACCTTAAATGAAGGAAATCATAATCAAAATCTAGCAGAAAAGATATCCAATTTGCAAAATAAGGCAAAGAAATTGGTATTTTTATCGATGTATTAAATTTCAAAACAATTGCTAATGTTGATGGTGATAGTACTGATGTTAATTATCATGATAGTGATAATGATAACATTGATTTTGATGATGTTGGTGGTGATGTAGATGGTGATGATGTTTATGACAGATACGATGGTGCTGTTGTTGATGTTGACAACGAAGACAGGTTGTGATAACAGTGATGCCCATTACAGAACGGAGACAACTACATCTGCTCAACACTACATTCAAAGCGTTATATTTTGAACACTGGCCAGACTACATACAACTTGAGAAGATCTTAGATCTTCTAATGAAACAAAGTTATCAGTCCCTTTGATTAAAGGAACCTTCCAAGACAGTGCTGCCGAAGCCTTCAACAGTCTACCAAAGACTATTAGGAACTGTATTGACTTTGATTGGCAACAAAAATACTCATGGAATAAGCTACTTATAGGTGTTTTTATTATTGGGGGGGGGGGGGGGGGGGCTATTTCATAAGTTTGTCTTTTTATGTATATTTTATATCATGATTAGTTCAGGTTATTAGAGTAGTTATGCTCATGTAAGAGCCACCCAGTAGAATAACCATTAAACCATGATGATGATAATGATGATGATGATGATGACTACAATGACCAAATGACGATGATGATGATGATGATTAACAGAAATTTTATGGTTAACCAACCTGTGACTCCTTGACGACCTCGACGGCCATCGACTCCATCACGACCAGGCAGCCCTGGCAGCCCTGGTGCCCCATTTTGGCCAGGAAGACCAGGCTGCCCAGGAACTCCATCATCACCTATAAATCAACAAGAAATAATTATCAAATGATTAAAAGCTCTTTACCTTTACCTTTATTTTGTCTCTTGAAAATCAATTAAAATTTTTGTTTACACTCTTAGAGATACACATATACATATACTTTGTTTGTATCATAAATTAGACATTAAATAGTGATGTAAGGGGCAGGTTGTTTCATGTCTTTCCGTTTTCGGACAAAGCATACGTCGACTTGAGTGTACTAACATGGCTTCTTTGAGTCGTATTTGTACAAATTCTAATTGTTTCAAACTTCGCCTAACCTTTTGCCCCAAACGAGCCTGTCTCTCCAATTGCTCCTTCAGGTCCAAAGGCACCTCCTTCGCCTTCAACACCAGGTGTACCAGGGATTCCCTTCATTCCTTGCTCTCCTTTCTTTCCTGGCATACCATCAAGACCATTATCTCCTCTAAAACCAGGAAGACCATCTTCTCCAGGGGGACCACGAGGACCTTCAGTGGTGGAGCCTGTAATATTGAAGAATTAAAATAATCTGTGAGTGAATCTCTCAGCGATTCTGTCATTAGGGGTGGTGTCATCACCTTGGGAGAGGAGGAAAAGACCAAGTGAACAATGTCACTGAGGGTTGAGGGGTGGGACAGACAAGATGCAGTATGTTACTGAGATACAGTGGGAACCTGGTGTACACATTACTACAGGAGGGGGAGAGGTAACAAGAAGAAAGACACACTGGTGCCTTCTTGAATACAAAAACATGAGGGGGAACCCAGTGTAGGACATCACTATGGGTTGAGGGGGTAAGAAATTGGTTGTCAAGGAAACATGAAAATACATTCAGGGTTGTCAAGACAAAAACATAAGACGAACTACATCAATAGGGGAAGGGGTAAGAAACATGGACATCAATGGGGGGGAAACCTAGCATAGTACATCACTATGGTGTGGGGTAAGAAAATTCATCGTTGAAAAAACAGGAAGACACAATACACCATTTTTAGGATGGGTGAGCACTTTTAATAATATAAAAGGCGAAAAACATTATCTTGAGGCATTTTTGGGCAGTGTCAATAGCTCATGTGATCTTGCCCAAAAAGGCTTTTTTTCATGTCTGTGTCTGTGATATTTTTGAAAGGGCTTGCACATCTAAAAAAATGGTCTATTGGAAAAACATATACTGAGAAATTCCTATTTACCAGCAGCTCCTTTTTCTCCAACAGGTCCTTGATCACCTGGTGGACCAATATTTCCAGAAGCACCTACATCTCCAACAGCTCCTTGTTCACCAATATTTCCAGGATTCCCATTGTAACCAGTTAATCCAGGAGGACCTGGCTGACCAGGGAACCCCTTCAGGCCAAAAAGACCGTTATCACCTGGGGGACCTATGGCGATATGGAAAAAAGACCTACTTAGTGAACAAGCCCTAATATCTCATATTTGACCATCCAGAGGCAAACAGTCTGTCACTTGGGAGATTTTGTGATCGTAAAGATGACATTTTAATTGTAGGGAGATAGGTGTGATGCAATTTTGGCTAATAATGAATAAATAAATAAATAAATAATATTGCAAGAAAATTTAGCTTGAAAAAACATACTTCTCGAAATATTTACCAACCACGAAAAACAACTTAATAATCAAGGTTTAATTTTGAGTCATAGCTGGAGCTCAAACTTTTTTCTGAGAAATTTAACTTGAAGAAACATAATTTACATCTCTAAATATCAAATATTGATGGAGGTTTGTTACAAACATGTTTTGACAGAGTGACAACCTGACAAGCCCAAGAACAAGTCTCTTCTTACCTCGACAAGACTTGGCAATAGTCTGCTTGACATAATTAAGCAAGTCATCAAAGCTTGTGGGCAGTAGAATATCTTCCTCATCATCTACTATTTCCAATAACTGATTCTTGTCAACACTGCCAATACCAATGGCAATTACTTTAGCATTTAGCCTCTTCAGAGGTGCAACTGCCACAGGTAGAGGAGTTTGCTTCTGGATTCTGTCAGTGCTAGTTTGGTTGCCATCCGTCAGCAAGATCACAACCTGTGTTGTTAGTAGAAGAAAGTGAAATTAGTAGTGCAAATATTGTATGTTTGTGAAAACTTTACGGGACAGACATAAAAATAACAAGTTCAAATGAGAATTTTTTGTTTAGTTAAGTACATATTATATACTTCTTAAGTGGCATCAGTTAAAAAAATAACCAAAACTTGGGAATTTTTGAATTGGCTTCTAAATTAAGGTCAGCTGCTTGATAGAGGTTGGCCGCTAAATGGAGGTTGGCCGCTAAATGGAGGTTGGCCACTTAATGGAGGTTGGCTGCTAAATGGAGGTTGGCTGTTAAATGGAGGTTGGCCACTAAATGGAGGTTGGCCACTACAATACAATACAATACAATACAATAAACTTTATTTAAAGAGGGCGATGCATTAACCTATTTGGTTATTTAACTTACGGCCCTCACTACATAACAGAATACAAATTTTACAAACTTAATCGTTAAAAATTGATATATATGTGTAGATATTTACAATACAAAATATACAAGACAATACATGATGCTAAATAACAAAGGGAAATACATGCTAACATAAAAGCTTAAGATATGATACCAGCTATTTATCTAGTAATTGTAAATGGAGGTTGAAGTAGTGGTTCTATTGTGTTAAAAACTAAACCAAGGCATTCTATTTTACCTTTCTTGAATTTGTTCTCATTCCTCCAGCAGATGTAAATAACTGTTCAGATGCAACTTTTAATGCCAAATCTATTCTTGTCAGACCACGGGTGTGAGGAACTAAATCTACACGCTGCTGAATCTCTTCCTTGTTATAAGTCTCATCAAATTTGAGTTGGAGAGTGGCTGAAGAACTGTACTCAATCACACCAACATGGGTGAAGGTTGGCCCAACTTGGAGAAATTCTACAATGTTTTTTATGAAAGTCTTCAGGAGGCTAAATTCCCTTCGTCGGATACTACCAGAGGCATCCATTAGGAAGGCATAGTCAGCATTATCTTGGCCACAAACTGAAAAGATATAAGTACATTAAATACATTGTTGTGGTACATGGAGTCATCCCTGAATCACTAGTTTTTCAAGTAACATTGACCATGCATGCTTGTAATTTGCTTCCTGATTATGTCAAGATTATATTCTATGTCATTGGTTTTTATAGGTATAACTATATGGCAAAAGTAAAAGGAATACTTACGAATTCTACCAGGCTTTCCTTTGGCTCCATTGGCTCCTGCCTCACCAATGCCCCCATCAGTTCCTGACATACCTGGCGGGCCTTGCATTCCTTTAGGGCCAGGAGGACCGTCAATGCCTAACCTTCCTGATCTTCCTGGATCACCGGGCGAACCTAGTCATAATTCATTAAGTCAATCAAGTCAGTTTTGCCAATGAATGATATTGTAAAACTAAAGTTATACAGTAGGAACACCACAAAGCCTGAAATAGCAAGAAACCTGACCAAGAATACAATACATCCTGTAACACCAAGAAGCCTCACCAAGAATATAACACATCCTCATGTGGCTCTCCAAATAAAGGTACCTCATTCACTAAAAATGCCAAAGTACTATATTCTTACCTGGAGCTCCAGGAAGACCCATAATCCCTGGATTTCCAGGAATTCCACTGATTTTATCTCCTGGTTCTCCTATGTCTCCTTTGCCACCTGGGAATCCTTGGGTTCCTGATATGTCTCCTTTTCCAGGTGGGCCTGTGATTCCAATTGGCCCTTGTTCACCTTCGTCACCAGGTCGTCCTGGTCTACCTAGGGGACCTGGAACACCAGGTCGTCCTGCAAAATGTGGAAAACAAGTAGGAACAAGAAATGATGGTAACCATTAAATGATATTCATTACTAACTGGACTTGCGTTCTTGCTCCAGGGACTTAAATGAAACATGGCAGCTTAGTCCCTAAAGGAAGCCATCCAAATGACTAACCTCTAGTTCCATTTAGTCCATTTCTTCCAGGTTCTCCTGGTGGGCCTGGAATGGAATCTCCTGGTGGTCCTTTTCTTCCAGCTTGTCCAGGAAGACCAGGGTTACCAGGGTTACCAGTTGTTCCCATATCACCTTTCATCCCAAGTGGACCACGAGCTCCAACAAATCCATAAGCACCTAAGTAGACAAACATTGAAACAATCATCAGTAATCAATTATGATAATAATGATGAAAGTTGTGATGGGGCAGATAAGAACATATGCCGCTTTCATAAAGGTGTATTCTTGCTTTTGTATTTTAGACAAATATTTTTATTAACAAAATCATCACTCTTGTGCAAACAACAATGCTAGAATTAGCAAACTGGCCAAATTTGGATAACAATCCCCAAAGCCAGCAGAGTTATTGTGACTCGAATTTTAAAAGATTTGAATGGAAATTAGGCACTCCTGGCCTTTGCAGCCTCGTTTTCATGTGTTTTCTAAGTTCAAAATATTAGTAACTCCTTCCAGAACTTTAATACTGCATAACTCTGCTTATTGGTAGTTTTTACTTTCATGTGTGTTTCATTATTTGTAGACATTCATTTTATAGTTTATGCTAATTAGATGCTGGCCATTATGAAAGAGGTGTTAGTGGTTACGGTTAAGAACAATGAAGATGAAGATGAATAATAATGCTGATGTTCAGTTTACCTCGTTCTCCAATAAGTCCAGGAGGTCCAGGAAGATTAGCACCAGGAAGACCTGGCCTGCCATCAGAACCACGTGGTCCATTGGTACCGTTTAAACCAGGCAAACCTTCGTCTCCCTTGGGTCCTAACTTACCCTGAGCACCTATTTCTCCGACACCACCTTTGGCTTTTAATACATCTGATAACAAGAAAAAAGACTTAATTTAGAGAGATATTATGGATTATAGATGATTTGAATTTAAGAATAACTGGTTTTTTTCTTTTCTATGACTTTACCTGGTTCTGGTGGCCCAGTTCCTGTTTCACCTTTGCTTCCCTTTTCCCCAATATCTCCTGATTTCCCAATTGGACCTTGATCTCCTTTGGGTCCAATACCTGGTATTGGATCTATATCTGGGGCTTCTCCTTTACTTCCCTTTGGTCCTGGGAATCCTGGGTTTCCTCTTTGACCAGGGAAGCCATTTCTTCCAGGGTCTCCCTGTAGGATAGAAATTGACAGTTGAAGAGTACACAACAATGAACTAGGTAAAAAAGTCAAATGTGCAAGAGCCAACAAGGGGTACCAATTTCAATTTTCTATGGCAATAGACTTAACTGGCTAACATGCTGCTATGTATGTTTCCACTTAATTCAAAACCTCTGGGAATACGAATTTTGGTTCATGTGATATCATACATACATAGCAACATGTTAGCCGATTCGGTCTATGGGTGATCAAGGTTATTGATACTTCCAAATGGACCAGGAACTGGTTAAGTGGTTCCACCACAGTCCTTAAAATCGCTGGAACAGAACATTGTGATAGTTTTGCCTTAAAGTACAATGCAATGTGAGTGAAATAACCAGAGCTTAATCTCTAAACCTCCAGGCTTCCAAGTCAGAAGCACCTTTAAGTTCAATAGTCCCTTTCACAGTTCCCTGCATTATCTTGAAAGGTCACCATGCTTTGCAACGAAAGGCTTTCCATCGAGACCAAAGGTGAGCTTGCAATGATAGAGCCTTTTGAATAATGGTCAAAGGTGTTAAAAAAGGTATGCTATCATTTCAAGCTCACATTTGGTCTTGTTTCAATGCAAAGGCATGGATACCTTTCAAAATAATGCAGGGAACTGTAAAGGAGACTATTGTTTAGCCTGGACTAAAATGCTAAAATTCAAAGAAGGAAAAATTTTCCAAGGAGAATCCATTACCTGAGCTCCTTGGGGTCCTCTTGGACCTGGATCTCCAAATTTCCCCTGATTACCATCAACTCCTGTAGGTCCAGGAAGTCCCTGTGGACCCTGTTCACCTGGTAGCCCAATGTCACCAGCTGGGCCTGGAGGTACAAAAGGTTCATCTCCATCTCTTTGTCCATCATCACCTTTCAGTCCTGGACGACCTGGTTTTCCAGGCACTCCTACTTCTCCCTGAAGAATAAAGTAGTGCTAGATTGTCTCCAGGATTTTAAGGGGTGGAGTAGGGATTCATATAAATCAAAAACACATAAATGATTATTTTCTTGGAGATGGTATTTTAGTTTTTTCTCTAATGATCATGTTCTTGGAGATGCTATTTTATGGTTTTTACTTTAATCCCCCCTAGATATGACAGTTACCAAATGCATTCCATTCCCATATCAGTCATCGACGAATGTTTTGGAAATTGTGTGGTTCCAAAAAATATCCATACCCCACCATGGAGGATATTTGATAAGGATTGCCCACCACTCTGGAATTTTCTGATTTTTGTTCATATAAACCTTGTAAGTCTTTTTTCCCTGACCCCCCGACCCCCTGAGAATTTCTGATTTCCTACATGATGGGGTATGAATATTTTTGGAATCACACATAGGTGAAGAAATCCAAATAAACATAAAAAACATAGAAGATAAATATGTAAAAAATGTGTGAGGTTCAGTTATAGTTTTTTGAATCAAGCTAAAAATGAATCATACCTTGGGTCCAGGAGGCCCATCTATACCATTTTGTCCAGGTTTACCAATTTTTCCTTGCTGTCCAGGGCGGCCATCAACACCTGTTTCTCCTTGTCTTCCTTGTGGACCTGGGTTACCCTGATCTCCTCTTGGACCTGGGGCCCCACTTGGACATTTAGAACATGTTTGGCTCAGTCCCTTGGTTCCTGGTTTGCCTGGACGTCCTATAGGTCCTTGGTCACCATAATCTCCTGGGGGACCTGGATAGCCTTTGAGCAGGTCTGGACAGGAACCCTCAGGGCAGACTTGTGGGTCAGCTATAAATGAGCACACAAATCAGCTCAAATAAGCAAATATATATACTAAAGGATTCATATCTAATGCTCAGTATGATTATTGCTCTATAATGCCTTTTACGACAATGAGGACAAGATAGATGATGAGAAGCAAAGGTAGTGGTGGTTTTGTGGATGATGGTGGTATTGCTGATGACAGTAGAATTGAAAGTGGTAGTGATGATGATGGTGCATGGTAGTGATAGTGATCATGACAATTATAATGATGATGATCAATGCTGGTAACAGGGTTCATGCTAAATCTCCAAAACGAGATTCAAGGATTTTAAGGATTTTTCAAGGTCCAAAATGTTGATTTTCAAGCATCAATTTTGTTCAGGGAATTTTTTCTTAAAAACAGTTTAGTCATTATTATTTTAAGGTAATTCCGTATTAATAGATCCGAACATAGAATGTGCTTTTCAAGGATTTCAAGGAGTAGCATGAACCCTCAAGTAATGGTGAAAATGATGATGACTATGCCTTAATTATTTCATAGTCACATCTTCAAAGAGAATAAATTGGACATCGTTTTAATGTGTTCAATTACTATTTCTTTATATAATATCATGATGGTACTGACCTTTTTTACCAGGAATGCCAGCATTACCAAGGGAGCCCTTAAACCCTGGCGGACCAGGAGGTCCATCCATACCCTTTTGTCCATCAAGCTGGGTGCCTGGGTCACCACGTGGTCCAGGTAGACCTTTGGATCCTACTTCTCCTTTCTCTCCCATTGGACCATTCATTCCAATAACACCTGCATTTGTGAGAGGTTTGAAAACATATGTCAATGACCAGTATTAGCAGACCAATCTATTTTATTCTGATTAAAAATAACACTAACTCATCTTTTTCTATGGAAATCAAGTACTCCAAATCATGACATTGTGATAAACCCTCCACAATCTCCCCCCTTACTGATAATTTTTTAACTTTTTTTCTGGTCTTGTATCCTAAAAATCATGCATAATAATGATTGGTTGCTTGAGCAGGTAGTATCTTCTCAGGAGCGTGAGGTCAACCAGGGCAACTCAGACATCCAAGGGATAATGGATTGCTAAACAACAACAACAACAACAACAAGACAAAAATTGCAAAACAAGTGGAAAAGTCAAGGGGGAAATGTTGTTACCATCCTAAAGTCAGTCCGGATAAGGAAAATCTGAATCCTTGGCAAATGGTTGAAGAAGCAGTAGATGTACGATAACTTTCATCAAACCATGTAATTTGCAGGTTACAAAATACTTTAACATTATCAATATAATGACATGATCTTATTCTATAGACATATTTTGATGTACTCACATCATCTTTTGCATTAATTATGCAAATTATGTAACCTCTGCCTTGGAAACTGACCTTGACCTAACTGACTCAGTCTCTATATATCTAAGACCTCAAGCACAGTTTTTCCCTATCTGGACCTGGTAAATAAACATATTCATCTTACCAGGTACACCAGGTAGGCCTTGAGGGCCAGGGGGTCCTTGATCACCAAGTTTTCCAGGGGGACCATATTGACCAAGTCCAATAGACCCAATAGGACCAGGAAGTCCCTCTTCTCCAGTGTCTCCACGAGGCCCTGGAACTCCAACTGTACCCTTTAGTCCCATGGTGCCCTTGGGACCAGGAAAACCACCCTTTTGAGGGGAAAGAAAGCAAAGAAGCATTACAGGGGATTCAATAACATTTTTAATATGTTTTTAAAAAAATTATTTTCATATGAACTAGAATTTTTTTTCACTGTTGCCAGTCAAAAGTGTACAAATTACAGAATGACTATTCTTGATGTACAACATAATGATAACTAGACACTCTTGGAGCATTCACTGGGTTGCCTGTGCAAGAGCTTGCCCACTTGCCAATCCTATATACTCTTTATTTTTTCACACGAAAGTGTTCATTTTAAATTCTAGTAAGACATTAGTGTTGCATTACTAACTCGTCAACACATATTAGGTTTCAATTTGAGTCAATATATTATATTTTTGAATGACTTACTTTTCCTCTACTCCCAACAATTCCAGGAGGACCTTCTGGCCCTGGTCGACCAACTTCACCCTGAAATTTAATCATTGTATCAAGAATTTAAGTGCTACTCTGATAAAATTTCAAGTGTCTCAAGTATCAATTTTTACTATTTTAAGACATGTATATCTATATTTTAAGTTAAAGTACTTTACAAATGAAGAAACCTGGCTTTTATCATTTCTTGTTAGCATTTTTAGATATTCTAGTTGAGATATTCTAGTTTCAAGTTTATGCTAATTAGGAATTTGATGACCTCATACTCTCAACTAACATTTGCTTCAATAATTATATAGATCTTAGTATATTTCTCAGAGTATTTGATGAATATCATTCAAACTTTGCAGTATACTTTTATTCAAAACATTTAACATGAAAAAGTACAAACTGTGGTTGCTTTGGCAACTTACTGGTGTCCAGGCTCCTAACCATTTTTTCAGCTTTCCTGCAATTGCTTCATTATTTTTTTCAATTTGAGCAAAAACTGTATATCTAACGTTTGCCTATATGACCATAACAGACATTTTCGCCAAGCTTCATTTGATACATTTTTTTATAAAGGTAGAAATGCCAAAAACTTGAAATTAAGGTAGGGGTGGCCTGGAACCGAGGTTGTTGCTATGACAACTGGTCTGTTTAGTTAATTTTGAAGAGCACCTAGATTAATATAATACTGCTAAATTTGGTTGATTTTGATTGAAATTGGGCTGAGATATGGCTTATCATAATCTTAGGCTGGTCAACTATTGAGACTGATGCCAGGAACAATTAATGGCCACCATTTTTGGCCGCCATTTTTCTTTGGAAGGAAAAAAGATATTTGAAAAAGGAAAGCGACATTTCACTTCACTTCACTATCAAAGGTCTTTCAATCCATGCAAAAAAGAGAGTCAAAAATTTGATCACAGTAGCACTTTAAGTATAAGGTAATAAAACATATAATGCCACTGAAATATGAAATATTGATTTTTTTTCTTATGCAAATTCTAGCTTTTCTGTTTCTTCTTCTTGCTTGATGATGAAGTCATGGAGTCTCATTTCGAAACATTGTATTTTTTTGCTTATATTCTTTTAATTCTTTTAAGATTTTTATTAACAACTGAAAATCCTTATGGTGTCTGTCACGATTCTTCTATCCCCTGTCAATTCTCAGCCAACAATACTGGTTTATATGGTGGCTCTCTCCTGATTAAACTTATAGGAGAATCATGACTTAATTAACTTTATAGGGCTGCTACTTACAATAGCTCCACGTTGTCCAGGTAGACCTTGTCTTCCCTGGGATCCTGAATCTCCCTGTACATAACAATAGCATAAAAAGGTAATCAATAACAAAATATTTAATAATAATATGATAAAAATAAAATACAGGAGCAACTTGACATATATTTTACATAATTATATATTATCCACACTTCAAAAGGTACCCTTCAAAAGACTGGGGTCTAATTCGAAAACCTCTCAGTCATACTTAAGTTTACTTATTTCGACTTTAGTAACTTTGTAGTATTAATTGTTTTTTCCTAGAAAAAATAGTATTAAAAATTCTACAGTAATGAGTAAATAAACTTGTATCATATCGCATTGTGTCATATTGTATTCATGAGACAACCAGTTGAAGCAACAATAGCAGCAAAAAAATATTAGCTAAATAAAAAAATATTTATGACAATCAGATTCTGAATGTCTGTGCACTGTCTATGTACAGCTGTAAAGGGTTTGTCAGCACAATGAGAGATGTGTTCAGTGAAGTATGCTGAATAGCCACAACTAAAAAGATCAGAAAGTGAGACTAATGACAGTTATTTTAGAATTTTTTTTTTTTTTGAAACACAAATAAGTTTTTACTCACTCTTTTGCCTTGGGGGCCTCCAGGTCCTAGTCTACCTTTTGAACCCTAGAAGAAAAATTGTATTAGCAAACAACAATCAGGTTGATTGAGAATCTCAGAGAATTTCATATCAGGCCCAAGGCTTGAACCGTAAGGCACTAAACATAAAAGGAAGAAATAGCAAAAGAGGAAGAAAGCAAGGAACAATGAGGGGAAGAGAGGGAGGGAAGATATATTATGGAAAGAAAGAAGGGATTGGAAGGAAGGAGGGAGGGAAAGAAGGAAGAGGAAATAAAAAAAGGTAAGGAGGGGAAGGGAGTAGAAAAGAGGAGAAGAAGGAAAGAAACTCACTCTCTGTCCTGGAGTGCCAGGATTTCCATGCTCTCCTTTCATTCCCTGTTCACCTGGTACTCCTGGTGGGCCAGGTTGGTCACCAAATGACTCACCTTTCTGTCCTTGTCTACCTTGATTTCCCTAGAAGAAAAAAAGAAGATATTTTAAGCTAGAGAACTATTTATTTGGAGTTCTCTTGATTTTTATTGTTTCAAAAGATGGACCAGAACTCAGAATAAAATTCAGCCAACAGTCCAGGTTCATCCAAATGGACAATTTCTTTCCCAGTTGATCCATCTGATGTGGCCACACATCATGTCCAGTTATTGAGTCTACAGTCCAGTTTCATCCAAAATGGGTACTTTCCCAGCCACTTCAGCCAGTCGTCTTAACTGGTCACCTGTTGATCAGTTTGATGTGGCTGGCAATCATGTATGGCCATTGATCAGCAGCCACCAGGTTTTAGCCTGGAAAGACATATTTCTTTTTCAAATACCTTTGTGCCTTTGTCTCCAATTTCTCCCTAAGACAAAAAAATGCACATGTAAGATGTTTTAAATATAATCTCTTTTCATTTTTAGCACTTCACATATAAGTTGATTCTTTTAACCTGTCTTATGATCATTACTCACGTTTATTAGCCCTGAGAATGCCAGTTCTCCCGGTGGACCTGGTTCACCTGGGTCTCCCTGTAAAATTGTAAAAGAGGGTCAAAAAGCAAGAAGTATGGCAGCTTTTATTTATCATTCTCAAGGAAATATCATTATCATTCTCAAGGAAAATGCAAAGGCAAAACAGGTGCATTGTAGGAGCTGAGTGTTGATTGATTGGCCAGGGTCAATTAACTATAATGCTAGAGAGCAGTCAACCTTGAATGGCTGACTATATATAATAGCCCATTTTGACATTCTGCTAGCAATCACTCAAAAAAGCAATTCAAGACAAGCCTCCAGGGAAAGAAAAGAATATATTAGGATTACTAAATCATTGTTTCCACAGAGCCTCATCTCAAATTTCTTTGTGTGTAATCATTCAACAAGAATATTGAAAGTTTAGTTTAGTTTAGTTTATTAAAATTTGCCACATACAGAAAACATGAAAATATTTTTTTACTATTACAAGAAAGTAAGTTAAATTTGAGGAAAAAATGGAGAACAAAAGTTGAGAGAGTTGGCTGGAGAAGAAAGTGGGCTATTAACCATGATGGACTCTACTCAAGAGATTGCAATTTAAGTTCTACAAAAACAGATCATAAAAAAAGATAATTTAATGCAGGACTTGAAATGACAGCCAGGGTAGATCTTACAGAGAAATGTCATACCACACTGCACCATGGTGGAAAGAAATTGACTGCTTGTTAATGACAATGTTTGGAACAGCACCACCACCATTAATTACTGAACAACATATCTAAACCCAATTTTTCACACTCATATGAAAAGTAAAAACTAAGATTAGCATCCCAGATGCCCTGTTGATCAAATTTTGGCAATTTTTTTCCTCATTGTTATTTAAATACTGTAAATGGCTAAATAAAAACACAGGGAGTCAGTACTTGATCAGCAAGGCATTAGCTAGATCTGAGTTCTGAGTAACTATTATGACAAAGGTAAATTATTGTGACTTACAGAATCTCCATCTGCACCAGGAATGGGAGGCAGACCTGGTTCACCCTAGAAGAACAAGAAACATATATCAGTATATATAGTCATATTTTTGGGTATTCATAATGAATATCATTGGGTAGGAATAACTTTTCAAAACACAGAAAACAATACTCAATTACCTACTGTAAAACTAAAGGCAACTACTTACATCCATGCCTCGTGGTCCTGGAGGTCCTGGTTGTCCCTGAAAGAAATATCACCACAAAAAAATCAATCAATCAATCAATCAGTCAGTCATTAATTCATTCAATCATAAGCTCATGCAGTCAGTTACATGCAGTCAGGTCATTCATTCATTCACTCATTCATTTAGCTACTCAGTCAGTAGGTCAGTCATTACATTTAAGTCATTTATTTGTTCATTCATTCCCTCTTTCATTCAGTCTTTCATTCAGCCAGTCAGACTCATCACATTGATTTCTAATTCTTTTATTGATTTGTAATTGGTTAAAACTTACCATTGGACCAAAGGGTCCTCCTAAACCCTGCAAAATGAGCATAATTATTTAAAAGATCAAATCAAAGCTAAAAAAATGATTACTTCTAAGACTAGTCATTGCATATTGCAAGTGAAGTGCTGCAAGTTTGTGTGGATCTATATAATATATTTCTCCTCACTATTTAGATGAGGTCATTCATACAAAGCCCAGAATTGTTTGCCTGAATGTCCTTAATTGTTTAACATCAAAAAGTAACTTCAAAATAATGCATTCTCATCGCCCCATTTTCAAATTTCTGTTTTTAGGGTCACATGACCACCAATTCCTATAAAACACCTATAAAATTGTTAAGGAACCTAAATGCCACTATGAGTCCAAAATATACTTTAGTACATTACATATTAGCAGAATTATTACAACTATAATTTTTTTCTTTGCAGCCTACTGACCCAAGCCTTAATGCACTTGAGCACCCAGAAATATTTCAGAAATCGTCTCTCACTCATTGAGCAATCTGAAACAACTCCCTAACTGCAAGAAATTGGACTGATTTGTAGTCAGATAAACTTCTTATAGTTAGAGAGTCATTTCATATTGTTTTGAATGAGTGATAAACGATTTCTGAATATTTTATCTTCGTGCCCACAGTTTCTTGATTTGAACTGTAATATAAGTATCTTCATGTCCTCCCATTGGATCTCAATAATTTTTCAACTTTGAAACTGGGCAGCGCCAAAAATATTTCTAGGTAATAGACTTACATTCATTCCATAATCACCTATTGCTCCTCTTACACCCTTTCAAGAAAGAAGAAATAAAAATGAGTGTAAAGCAGCATATGTAAACATGGTAAACAAAATGGCAGTAAATTGGGTTTCTTGACACCAAGTTGGCTTCCTTGAAAGACACACTAAAATAATTGGCTTTTTTATCTAGTAGGTATTACTTTAGTTGCCACCTTGAAAAATTGACACTTAAACTGACTTTCAGGTAGCTAACCCTAAGTCCTAAGTCCTAGCTAGTCCTAGTCCTTATTTTGTTTTAAATTGGCCTTAATGACACTATGTTGGCTTCCTTGAAAGTCACACTAAGTTTTCATCTTGAGATATTAACACTAAACTGGCTTCCAGGCAAGTGGTGCTAAGTTTTCTTTTTTTTAAAGTTGGCTTCCTTGAATAGACACTATAGGATTCCTGGACAGTGATATGAAGTTGGCCTTCAGGCATGTGGCACTGATAAGCTAATTTCAAGAAATTGACATTAAATTGGCTTCCCCAAAACAACTGTTTAATGCCACACCAAATGAATAGACTTGTACCTTTGGTCCTTGAGGTCCAGGAGGGCCTGGCTCACCCTAAAGATTAAAAAAACATGGAAAGTCTCTGAGCTTGTTGCTTCAAGAGTAAATACAGTGGCATTCAGTTTAATCTCACAACTCCTGGGGATCAGGGAATTAAAAGGTTTGAAATAAAGGTTATACAAAATATGAAGGATATAATATATAATGGGCACTATGGAACACTGCCTCAATTTTGAGATGACAAAAAGTTTACAGTCAAAACGGCTCAAGGGTACCCTCCTAGAATCCATTAATGAATTGATTATTTGAATATTTGAAAGATTTTTGATTGGCATCTGTATAATTACCCTAAATCCTTTAATGAGTATGTCATCAATTGTTCCTTTGAATGGTTCTCCCTATTAAACAGAAATATCAACTATATTTATAATAAATCTTTACAAAAATTGATAAACATTGTGGTGAGTTACATATATCAGGGCTGTATCCACTGTTTGGATAGTGGTCTGATTGTAAAAAGTGGTCCAGTTATAATTATGAGCAGACCAACCGTACTGGTGACCACAGACTGTCCCATACATAGTCTTAAACTTGTCAATTAAATGAACATTAGAAAAATTATATATGCTAAATTTATAGACCCCTTTCATGTGATGTCAAAGCAGCTCAATTTTAAGTACAAAACAAAATAATTTTAATCTCCCAAGAATTTGAACTTATTGTTTTGTCCTTAAAATTGAAATGCATTCTAGCATGCTGTATATTAATTGGATCTTCATGTGATGTTTATGACACAGGAAGACAATATTAATACTATCCTATTATTCTATGGTACCTGTTGCCCTCGGAAACCTGCATTTCCTGGTAGACCAGGGGGTCCAGGAGGGCCAGGAAGGCCATCAATTCCATCTTCACCCTACCATACAAAACAATATCACAAATCAGGCTAAAGCTCTAAAACATTTTTCAGTTTGGTAGCATCAACTATAAGCAACAAATGAAAGGTACAGTGGTGTGGCCGGATGTAATTAGGTCCTTTTACCATACAGGTAACACTCTAGGGCAGAACTGGTTTATTACAATCCAATTTTGTGCTAATTACACTGACATGCTTGCACCATACTTGGAAAGTAAAAGTATTGTATTACATAACTGTTAAAGCAGTGTGGAGTTAACTTGACTTCTGGTGAAGTAACTAATTATCATAACACAACCTCTAATATAAAAAAACAAGCATTTCTCACCAGTTCTCCTTTACAGCCACATAATCCAAAGAATCCTTTAGGGCCTGGCATGCCTGGGACACCCTGAAATATTGAAAGTAAAATGTATAAATCTCTTTAATAATAAAATTTAAAAAAACAAATCAACAAAAAAAAAATCATTAAATATGAAACAAATGACATACAAAAACTGCAGCAACAACTTAACAACAGGAGATGATAAAGTATAAAATTTCTTTCTACTCACATGAACTCCATTATTTCCAAAAAATCCAGGAACACCACGCATTCCCTAGAAATGGAAATGAAAAGAAAAAAATACCATGACTCTATTCATTAAAATAGGTACAGCTAAATGACATGAATTCAATTGCAACCAAGGCTCTGAAAAGCTCCAATAGGAATTGTAGGGAATTTGTAAATAAGTAAAAATAAATAAAACCTTGTTTGTGCAATTTTCTGTGCCAAAAAAATGTAATTTGATGCACAGATAGTGTACAGGGAATGGGATTTAGGTCAATTGGAAATAAAATCATCATATAAAACATCTTGTGAGCAAATGGGTAGAGGTTATTTATTTGGCTATTATAATCAACGCACACAGTATGGGTGTCTGGAAGTGGTCAATAATGTGTCAGTAAGTTTCAGTGTGGTTGACTGACACCTTACCATACTACGCTGGTGATTTTTTTCTTTGATTTTCAATCAAGAAAGCTGTCAGAGTGGCCTAAAGCCAAAACAAAGGCAGGAAAAGAACCTCTGCATGTGGGCAAAATAAGATTCATCATCTATTTATTCATTTTCATTTACAGACTTCACCACATGGGCAGGGAAACCCCACAGAGTAGAACTCTACGTGGAACCATTTGAGTTATGGTTATTTAGATTGAATTAACACCACCATACAAGGGATAAGTGACATTAAAGTGTGTATCAGCCCAAGAGTTTTTGGTCATTTTCATTTATTTATATAGTGTAGAATAAGGATCCAAAATGTTTTTTTTTAATTGTGCATCTCCTTCCCTCTCAAATTAGCCTTGAAAGTGCAAGGTCTAACCACACCTCTATAGCTTGACAGTGTTTTCGGAGACTGGTAACTAGTGACGTAAATTCAAGAACCAGGGGTTACCAAGGTTATGTGTTCCTACTGTTAACTACCATGGAGTTAATTTTGTTCTCTAGGCATCAAGTTTGCAACTTCAAAAAATGAAAATTTGTTTTTCAAGCTTAGGAACAAGCATCCTTGTTTACTGTGTTTTGTAAAATTTGTTTTTCTAACGAGAAAATATTTAGAAACAGTAAGGTAAGCTAAGATGTTTTAAAGAAATGGCCATTAAAAGAGGTGAATTTCTAACTACATAGAGTAGATTTCCATAATACATTAAATTGCTTCTTTTCATATGTTTCTTTAATGCCCTTAGGGCTGGCTGCGTGTCCAAAATGAATCTCCATTGTTTGTTCCAATATTTGGCATACCAGGTCTACATGCTTGTGGTATCTTTCTGATAGAACAGATTTCATGTGCTTGAGAAACACTTATTATATAATAACTGTGTAGCACAGAATTGTCAATATCCAATGAACCAATCACATCTCACTTGAGGTTGCTGCTCAACCAATAAGAATGTTTCCTGCATTGTCAAAGTTACAGCAAAGCATGCCAAATTTGTACCTAGAGGTTTTACAGTCATATGGTATAATAATAATGAAAAAAGGAAGTTCTAATATAGCGTATTTCACATTGTCTCAATGCACTTTACAATTTTTAGTATATGTTTTTTGGTATAATTCTATGACATATGTAATGGTTTTCCATGTGATACTTACTTCCCCTCCTCGTCCTCCTGTTGAACCTTGACTTCCAGCTTCACCCTGGAAAACAATAATGAAATAATTCTCAATTATTTACATTCAAAGGTTTATTGGAGAGGGTGTGGTGGGGACAAGGTCCTGCCCCCTTTAAGAAACTTGTAATTGCTAATCAACACCATGAAGTACAGCAGTGATGCAGTTCAACCGGGTCAAACTGAAATCATGCAAAGGTACCTCTGGCAGCCACTATATACAGTCTGTATATGACCCCAGAGAACAGCTCTGGTTCTAACCAGTTTGAACTAGTAAGGGTTGCTGGCAAAACCTTTGGAGTCCAAAAGGGAACCAACAAAACCAACTCCTCTCACATAGGGTGACTGGGATTCAAATCCTGGATCTCAGAGGTGAGAGGCGAAGTATTTTACCAATAAATCATCCTGACTCCTCTAAGAAGGATTTAGAGGGATACAGTAAGAACCAGCATATAAGAACGGTTCATAGGTGATACACCCGGAGACCGTTTCGCCCTGGATGTTAAGCCCACACATACATGGAAAATGCGTTTGCCCAGAGTATTTGAATAGCACAAGTCTAAGTCTAAGTCTGTAAATCCAGTCAGACGCAGCCTGGCATCAGAAATCTTATCATGCCATAAATGAAGGTGATCATGGTCCTCAAGCCATGGCCAACTGTCCAGTGCTTCTCCTATTTTTGTTTTGAACAGTTTCCCAATCCCAGCATTTATTGGCTGAACATTGTCAGTATGATTTTCAGGAAGTAGGCACATAATAATTGCATTCATTTCCTTTCTACATGCTTCATGGAATTATTATTTTTGTATTGCATGTGATGTACTGAAATTGCTGTTTTAGATTTTAGCCTAGAGTGGTTCTTATGAATTATATGAAGGGTGCTTCATTGGGAAATTTTAGCCTAACAGGTTCTTAAATGGTAGGTTCTTATACATGGGTTTTTACTGTATTTCCAAAAATTATATTGTCTTGAGTGTGATCACCAAGGTGAGTTTTGTAGTCTTCAGACAGTTTGTTGTTACAAAATTGTATGTGTAAAAGTTCATAATCAGAAATGGTGGGGTTAAAATAATAAATATTTGAGAATATTTTTGAGGGTAAATGGGAAAGTAGCATGAACCAAAACATTGCCCCTCCCCTCCCCTACATATAAAATTAATAATGAATGCTTCCTCCTTTCCCACACCTTCATTCCTTTTGGTCCTTCAAGTCCATCAGGTCCAGGCAGACCCTAAGAAAAAACAAAAGCAGAAATTTCACTCGTAGAAAAAATGGGAAATTGCCCCAGCAACAGAATGCCATTACCAATCACAGCTAGGTTATCAGAAAGATATTTGTTAATGTTTGGGTTCATCATTTGCAAACACTCTGCTGTAAGCTCACCGATTTTACACAGTGGGTCTAGAACAAGGAATCTTGCATTCCAGAGTTAGACTCTCAGCGTAAAACAAAAGAATGGATGAAATACTAAACGAAAGAAAATAGGGGGAAAAAAAAGCAATATCCAAGTAATGCATCTGCTTCAACTTGAATTCTGGCAAACATAAAACATGTGTACAATGTAAGCAAGGAAACATGAAAAGATTGTAAGAAATTTATGGAATTTAATTGTATTGAGTTGCACATTATTGTGAAATGTGAGGTGTTTAAAGACAAAAATGACAAGAATTGAATGAATGTATGAAAGGTCACACTATAGGAGGCTCATTTTGATCTCTAACCATTCAAACTTTGAACTGTTGAGACTTCAAATTGATGCAAAGGTTGTAGTGTGGAATGTAGACTTTGATATTAAGGGCTCTCAGAGTTTTAGGTGATAATAAATTAATTCAATAAAGATAACCAGAAATAGAACTCACTATGTTTCCTTTTATTCCTTCCTCTCCTTGTGTTCCAATTGCTCCCTGTAAAAAACCCAAGATACATTAGTCGTGGTTACACTAGACCTTTTCTTTTTCCCAAGGATAAATAGGCTTTCCCCAGTGGGAAATGTTTTTTTCTATAGTGTAACCAATCTTCCCGAGGTAAAATTGACTCTGGGAAATTACCATGGATACATAAAAAAGAACAAAAGAATTCCCCATGACAGTCCCAGAACCAAGTGGTATGGTTTATCTAAACCCAAGGTGACCTAAACCAATCATGTAGCAGCGATTGCACTGCGGAAACTGCATGCTGTGAATGCTGAGTTGAGCTAAAGATGTAACGTCAGATAAACAGTAGCATTATCACCAATAACATCACCACCATCATTAGCTCCATTTATCACCAATGTCATCCTCATTGCCATCTATATGGTCTCATCCTTCCTAATGCCTCTTTTACATTGAACATACCCTTAATCCTTTGAGTCCTTTAATACAATTGCAGTCATCAGGTTGTGGAGGACAGCTTGCTCCAGAACATTGTGCCTGTGGATAAGAATAAGAAAAATTAAAACAAGAACTCCTATTCCACTCTGAATCTGACCTGCTCTCCCTCTACCCAAACAAGAAGTACTAGGGTAACATTTTGCATTTTTTTCAATTCAGCTATAGTCAGTCTGTCCAACCAACTAACCAATCATGGAAGTATGGCAGCCCAAATGAGTAGGATTGGAGGGGGAATGCATAGAGAAGAGGGAAGAAAGGAGGGCCTACAAAAAACCTTTTGGTGGTTTTACCAATAATAGCCCACTTTTGATACTCTGGTTGAGTGATCACTTGCAAAGCAATTCAAGACAAGGCTCAGGGGAAACAATTGAGTAATCCTAATATATTCTTTTATTTCCCTGGAGCCTCACCATGAATTTCTTTGTGAGTGATCACTCATTAAATTCATTTCATCTCACAATTAACCCTGGTCCCCCACCCCTTTGGACTGCTACACAGACTGGTTGGTTGGTTGGTTAACCAATCAAAGAACAAATCATACATAAATAAATATTCAATCCTGATATGACATCTGACCAACTAATTTGTGGTTCTGGGGCCAGAGGGAAGAGAATACCTCCCCACCCACTTCCTTGGCCTGCACAAAAAAGGTTGACTTCAAAACCACACCTTAAAATAAAAACTCATTTAGAAACTACTAGAAACCTGGGGGCAAATAAGAACCATAATTATACCCATATTAATAATTACACAATTAGGAAACTCAGACAACAAGCCATAATTCAGGATGTCTGGGTTTTTGGCTTTAGCCAATCAATTTTCCATCAATCTGAGTTTATATTGTTTAGATATTTATTGATGGAACCCAAAAACATACCCTGCAAAATTATAGTGGCCTCCTTTTACTTCTCAGTGACAGAGAACAGGGTCCCCTATACTTATGCGTAGCATAAATGGCTGATCCCCCCATGAAATGGGATTCAAGGTTTTTTATCATTTCATGTGACAAGCAAGCGACTTTTGAATTTTGCTTAATGTGAATGAGACTTTGTAATTATCTGTGACGCATGAAAAGACTAAATATTTTTTACGTGATTTCATTTTGAAAATGGGTGTTAAGTGTAGTCAAAATGCAGAAGTACATGGTAGACCAATTAATGTCAATCTTGTGGTAAAGGGTTTGATCTGGTCTAGATCTGGTCACAAGATATTGGGGTGAACAGACAATAATCCTTCAATGGTGGTGGGTTGGCCAGCCACAAAAAAAAATCCAAAAAATCTAAAAACGAAGATGTTATTACACAGAATTTAAGGTGCAAATAAAGGTTGGCTCTACGTGCCTCATACAGGGGATAATAACTTCTTGACCCCTTTCCAAGTCATATTTCAAGCCATATTCTATTACTTTAGCTTGATTCTTTTCCCCCTCTCTTTTACAGGGTAATCAAAGTAAAGGAAATGCAATGAGAGTGGTTAGAAATAAGTGTTTCCTATTCATTAGGATTTCCTTCCCTTTTGAAAATCCATGTCTGGAAAAGAAGTCAAAATTACTTGACCCTTGAGAAGGGGAAACGCTTGAAACAAAATCAAGCTATACCAAAATTTAGAGAACTTTGTCATGTGAAAACTGAAAAATACACACTGCATGAATTCAGGCCTAGCTATGCCACTGTAAAAATAAACATTTTTAAATGTTTTTTTTTTTTGGGGGGGGGGGGTTGGTTGCAAGTCGAGAATATATATATATTGAGCCTAGATTAAAAGCTTTTGTCTATCTGTCTGTCCCAATTACTGTTCATTTACAACAATTTTTAATTAAGGACATAAATTGATAAACAAATTAATCACTTGCAAGGAACATGTGAAGAAAGCTACAGATTCCTGTAGTGACCAATTGTTTTTAAATTCAAAAACCATGGTTTAGCTTCATTCTATATATCTCAACAGTCTTTGAAATAATGTGGGAAAGGCTGACAGAACAGGCAATTCAACTTGGGCTAACAAAACTATGGTATCTGTCACTCTTGCAGATGATTGGTCCATGCCAAAATACATGTGAAGGTTTTACTCAAGAACAAAGAAATCCTTGTGCTACTCTTGAGTAAAGTACCATACATATTTTATTCTTAACCTCAAAAATTGGTGCATATTTTCACCAAATATATACAGTAGATACACATAAGAGCAAAGGATATGTCAGAGACAAATTCCCAGACAAATGATAGAACTTTTCAAAAAGCCCATTTAATATCTGTCAAATATTTTACTGAGGATCAATTGGCTTATTCATCCAAGATGTGTGAGAACAAAGATTAGCTGAAAAGCAGGGGATATTTTTTGATAAACTTTAAAATGATCAAGGTGTTTGTTGACCTTATGGCAGCAAGAGATGAGAGAAGGAAAGTGGTCTTAAAATCGATTCCAAGTACTAATTCCAATTCTTTCTAACTTTTTTAATAAAAAACATAAATGTTCAATGATTCTGTTTTGTGGATCTATTCTTCAGATACATGTAATCGACAAGCTGTTAACTATATAATCCATGACTTTGTTTTTAAAAAATCAATCATCAAAAGTCAAACTTGCAACCAACTAATACTCACGTCTCTGTCGTAACCAACTAATACTCACAGACATAAGATGAATTCCAAAGTGTATTTGAGTCACTGATGTCAAATTTTGTGACGCAAATCTTAACATTCAAGAGGAGATTCTCAAACCTGTCTGTAAAATCACTTACAGGCCTAAGTACTATATGCTATACATTACTGAATATCCACTTAGAGTAAAGAGCAAATCTTGTTAAAATTTTGTAGTAGAAATAGAATGCCCATTGATCCAAACAACTAATGGATAATTGTGTACAATAACCTCAAAACATGAATTTGTTTTTGAGGAGAAAGCAAGGTCTTTACCTTTTGTACTTACAGAATAGATAAGCATGATTCAAATTAAAAGTAAACACGATTTCAAGAGCAAGTTTAAAATATTTGAAATATTGCTGCTGAAATTAAGGTTGATCAACCGAAATATCAAAGACTACATGGATATTTTTTTAGGAATTTTTTCTTGAGAAATTGAATGTAATTTGATAGGAATTGCGCTTCAGCGTAATTCTAAAGAATGCACATAATTTATGAAAAAATTAGCATTCAAGAAAGACAGATTTCTCTGTCATTCTTGAAATATCTGCTTCCATAAAAGTTATCGTTTTGAAATACACGAAATTTGTCGCAAACTATTTTATCATCTACTTGTGCACTATTGTGCACTTCAGTGGGTTTCCTTAAGAAAAACTATTTGTCATTCTCAGAAAACTATTACTGTTCCAGTGTGGCAAAGAAAATTTCAAAAAATATTTCAATGGTTTTTTGAATGAATTTTTGAATGATTTTTTTACCACTTGCAAAAAACACTAATGTAATATGGAAAGGCGTAAACAGGGAGAAAAAATCTGTTATTTAATATGAAATAACTCGTGTTTCTCTTTTCACGAACCTGACGCTAGAATCGACATGTGAGGTTGGCCGCTACTCCCTCGCGCGATCGTACACGCAAGACGCGTGTAGCTGGATTTAGGGGAAAATCCTTCCACATCACGTCTTTTCAACATATATCTTAAACAAACTTGGCATTTCTAGAGAACATATCTTACCTGTGTATAATCTAAACAAATTAATAGAAGTCCAAGAAGGCACGGAATTACCGTCCTGAAAGAGAATATGAAGTTGTATTGAGACACTATCTTCTTTCGCGAGATGTAAAGTTCGCCAAACGCGGCCACAAAGCATGGGATCTTCTTGTTGAGAAAACTAATACGACTCTCACCTTAACTTCATATTAGATAATTACTCCAAGACCAGCTCTAGCTATCCGGCTTAAACCATGAATTCAGAATCAAAGGTATCGACAAACCAAGGTAAGTAAAGCTGGATATTTGAGGAGTACCGTTTGTTCGTCAGTGCGCTGAGAAAGCTGGATAGCTGTCATGCAATCCGACACTACTGCTACTGGCTTGATTATCAGAATCTTGCGGGTTGACAGGCCAAATATCCCGGGTGTCAAATCACAGTTTTGACCTAGGGCGGGAGCGATTCACAGGAAGTTGCAAAATTCACGACAAATAATCAGAAGGTGTGAAGCGGTTTCTCCGACAAACATAGTTATCCTTAAAGACTGTCAAATATCCAGACACCTTCATTCAACCTCAAATATTTTCGCGGGAAAGTAAAAGCTCATCTTTTGGGCTTATCTTGGACTCTCGGGAATGAAATATTTCCGGTGTTTCTCGAGCCAACATGCTGCTGCGGTTGGCTTTCAGTCTATTTTTATTCTCTTAGTAAACAACTTATTGAGACTATCCTTTGATAGTGGGAAAACCATTGCACTGCTGGTAGTCGCCGCAAATCACCGCATCAACAAATTTGCATATTTGGAGTTCTTTATGAAATGGAAGGAGTAGCAACCCATGATATTCCACTCCTTAACTTTTTAAAATATTTTGATGTAGAATTCGAATTGAATACTTCCGAAAAGTGACCAACTCCTGTCTGGAGATGATAGTAAGCCACGACATCAATTTGCTAATCTTCAAATAGTTTATCGAATTTGAAAAATTATCCTGGTTCATTTCTGAGAACCACACCCTGAATTTTGGATCATTCTTCGGCGCTTTCCTGCCGCTCTAATTACAACAAGAAACTAAAATACGCGAGAATATTTCATTTACCTAGGCTGCATTGACACAGATTTTTCCCAGGTGAAATAACAAACAAATAGTAAAAACCTATGCTCAAGACCACACGCGGTCTTGAATCACATAAACAACGTATTATTAGTCCCTAAATAAACACTAGGAAAAAAGGGGAAAAGTTTACCCAAAACAGTCCAACATCACTTCCCCTCCCTTCATTTGTTTGATACGAATTTTAGTCCATTTTGCGGGGTGTCTTCGGAGCCTGACCTAGTGGGTGTCCAGTTTTCTAAGTCGCTTTCAGTGAAATATGGGTCGTGTTTAGACTAATGTTTTAGGGATAACGATAGAGTTCTTAAGATTATTGATCATCGTCACGAAAGCCCTTTAAAGGGTACATGACACTGTCTTCAGCGCGCAGTCGGAAAATCAGGAAAATCTCCCAGATATTCTTCGAAACAGGATATGGTAAAAAGAGGTCAAACACCAAAGGTTTTATGGAAGATTTTGGAAAGAAAATGTCAACCTTTTCCTGGGCACGTCCTTGGTGTGGAATTCTTTTCGTGAGCTGAATCTTTGACTGATGAAGAAACGTTATCTGCATCAGCTGAAGGCCTCGGGGTCAGGACTGAAAATCTTGACGGATCGAATTTGTCCACCGGCGAAGTTGAGTGACAGTGCACTTGAAACAATCGATGAAGTTGTCAAATCGTAGAAGAGTAGAGAACTTTCTAAGACTGTTTTATCTATTTACATAGCTTTCACCTTAAAAATATTTAAATCTAAATAACAAAATATGAATAAAAAATATAAATAGAGACAATAATACAAGGAAAAAATATAATAATTACGAGACAAAAAATATTAAAGGTGAGATGCAGCACGACAGAGCGAGGCTCCAAATAAAGTGTTGTCAAAAAGACAGCAAATACCCCGGTGATGCCTGAGTGGGAAATGGGAAAGAAAGCCGATAAAGTGCAGCAATAGAATAATTAAAAATGAAATGGAAATAAATAAAAGATGCGTAAAAATATATGAATGTGCATGACTTTATCTGGATTTCTAAGTGTGAAGGGAAAAAAACTAGAAAATGGATTCGATTCGTTGATCAAAGAAACGTAAAACTTCATTCAACAACTTTATTTTTCACAGTTGGAGAACAATTCATTCAATGACTCATCACAGGAACCCAGGAACCATATCTAAATCGAGAACCCATTCAATTGATCTCCAATAGCACATCAATGGCTTCCCGTAAGCATGCAACACTATAATGGCTTTTCTAGTCTAGGAGTTGTAGTTGACTCAACAGGAGGAGTTTCCAAGAGATTGCCAGTGCGGTTTCTCTGTATAAAACCACTGCTGAAGACAGCTCAGGCCCGGCCCATTCAGTCAAGAAATGATGTCTAAATAATTAGATTAAACTGACCTCCTTAATCGCTGGATTGCGGCACATCCGGTGGAACGATTCCATTTGTTTGGTTATAAGACGCAAGACATTCCTGGGACATTTCTGTTTTGACACCCATAAAATTCACCCTGTCAAGCAGCGGTAACCCTATCCGACTCCACACTAACTTGAAACAGGACCCACTTTCTCAATCTCCACATATTCGGCTACTGAACCAGTGTGCGAGTCGAGCGTTCGTCAATTCTCTTCTATATATATAAATAATGCAAGTATAGAGAACTGTGAAACCGGATTATAAATTCATATAAAGACTATTTATAATGTGGTAAGTTGGATTGTTCTTGTTTTGAAGTTTATTGAGGGTTTTTTTGATTGTGATAAGTTCACGTCTAACACTGGACTGCGATGGATTTCTTCTACAGGTTACCTACAAGTTTATTAGGGATTATACTAGCGCTCAGCTACGCGCTTTTCTTTACTGCAAGTCCAGTATCTTCACAAACGGTATGTATATAGTTTCAAAAATAAATGTATTTTCATGAAGAATTATTCCTTGAATGTTCTTCG
This sequence comes from Anthopleura sola, assembly GCA_023349425.1. NCBI lineage: Eukaryota > Metazoa > Cnidaria > Anthozoa > Actiniaria > Actiniidae > Anthopleura > Anthopleura sola. The sequence continues at coordinate 13,429,009 of JALHLI010000002.1, forward strand.
ATACGCTTCTTGTTCGTCCTTGTTCGTGTCTTAGTTGCTTCGAGACAGACACGCGCAGTTTTAGAAACACGATATGAGAATACATTGAACTTCAATGGCAAACTGAAGAACTTAAGTTGAAAGTTCCCTTTCCTTAAAAAATTACATCAAAGAAAAAATTATCGAACTTTGATCAAAAACAATGTCTAACGTGAATGAATGAATATAGATTAATGAAGTTCGACGAACTTTATCCAAATGTTTTAGTTGAAACCTGGCCGCGTGTTTACAGAAAAACCAAAAGTTCTAGTTCGTACGTTGGCCTATAACCTTAAAAGCTCTGAATACTATATACTTCTAAGTTAAATAGCGGTTGCTTTAGAATAATTTTTCTGGGCATTTTAAAGTGCCTATAGAAATACTCAAGTACTTTGGATTTTACTTGAAAACTTCTCACACGTTTGGTGAGTCCACATGTCTCTCTCTTGGTGGGTGGTGCTAGCCTTTTTGAGGCGAAAGATAACGTTTAAAAACCTTCAGCATCCTGAAATTCTAATAAATGTTTTCTTTGACAATTTAGCTTTAATTTGAGAGAACACGATTATTTTAAAATTATAAATATCTTAGCTGGCTGTCATTTTATTTACTCAAACACGGGAAATCCTCAATTCCATATTTCGCGAACGAATAATATTCTATTTTAGCAGACTTATAGTTTCAAGGGTGAAATAATAATAATAATTTAAACTACAAGTAAAATCTAATAGTTTTTGGTAAATGCTACTAAACATTTGTCGATAAAGTACAGGATTTCTTAGCGCGGGATTCCCGCGCGCGCGTTAAGATTTTCCCGCTTCTTGTTGCGTGTGCCCTTTTCGTGCATCAAAAATGGCGACTTTGCCTGTCAAGATTTGAAGGTCGATCACAGTGTCGATAGATGGTTTCCAAAGTCAGAGGAATCTTAATGTATAGATTGTAAGGCATCCAAAACCACTGAAGTAGCTTCGTGAAAGAATTCCGTTTTAAAAAATGTGTCTTTTTTAAGTATTTAGTGAAAAAAGGGACAACCGTGGCTTTTAAGCTTAAAGTATTGCTAACGAAGTTGTGGTTGGGTCCTGTTAGGCCGGGATTAGGTAAACAGACAAAGGCGAAAAAACAACAAAGATAAAGATGAATAGGCTTTGTTTCCTAACAGTTTCGGATATGCAGTAAATAATTATTAGGATCTTTAAAAAACTCCGTCCGCCAGTTTTCTTTGACTAAACCATATTACACTTGACAAGGTAAAGAGTTCTTCGACTTTTCTTTTTAAAGAAATGCTTAGAAAAGATGCTCTCTGGGTACTTTTAGATGCCTGCAGTTTTCCTTCATTTCAATCATAACAAAGACAACACTGATTTATACTTATTTTATTAATCCAACGTTGTCTTTCTCCTCAAGGTTCTGACTTTTATGCGTTATCTTTATAAACTCTGGCTATATGTCTAATTTTGTAGTGTAGTTTGTCATTATCAAAGGGGAGAACAAGCGATACTTTGTAAAGGTTTCTTGGGATTTAGTTACTTTTGAAAAGATGGATTAGACGTTAATTCTAGAAGTGGATAGGAAATATAATTGAGCCATAATCTGAACCGCGCGTAGGAAGGCCAGCCCATATATCATGATGGGACCTTGCGGTCAGACGGGCGAGACCAAACGGCATGTTTCCATACTTCAAAGTAATGTTTTCCCATCGTCATTCCTCACGTGTGCCAAGATGAATTTGGCAGCGATTATCTGAAAACTTGGCCAGCAGTAACGGAAATTTTGTCACGTTTAGTATTCTACTTGACCATGCATGGCGTGCTTCACAGGAGCGTACGTAGATGTGCACGAAAACCAATCCAAGTCATTCAATCAAGACTCCTTGCTGAACCCTATTTCCTTAGTCACGGATATTGAAAAAAAACGACAGGAAATTTCATGATAAGCAACAGAGACACACGCACACATCTATTTTTCCTAGCAGCAATGACTGTTTTTTTAAAGATTTCGTTTTTTTTCTCCACCCCTTTTCCCATTCAGTCTCTGTCCCATTTTTCACGAACTATTCTAAATCCTTTTCAAATACAACTCTTCCCATCTGTATACCTAGTTTTGCTGGGACATACCATATGACTTAGCTCAGTTGACTAATACATTTTTAGACTCATGGACTGAAATTTTATCCAACTTAATTTAACATCTCAAGAAATTTCATGGAAATTTGATAATAATAAGACACCTATCCTTTTATCCTCATAATCTGCAGATTTTAGTCATGTATGGTGTAAGGATTTCCCTAAATTTGACTAGAAAATCTTTGAAGAATGTAATGATTTTAAGAGGTCAAATTGGTTCATCAATGACATCATTTGTGGTTCAGATGCTAAAAGACATAAAACCAAGGCACATTTATGCTGTCAAAAACACAAATTTATACCTTGACTAAACACAAGAAAACTTACTAAATTAGGCTATCTTATCAAGTGACTATTAGAATTTTAGGAACATTTTATGTTTGAAAGCCTAAACCTAGAAATTATGAACACATGTTTTAAATTTAAAGGTCATCGCACAATGACAATTCAAAAATATTTCAAGACAGCTTATTTTCCTGGACCTTTCCTTGTCTTCAAAACTTATCAATATCCTGGAACAACCTCTGTGCTTATCAAAGTCAGGGAACGGAGTTGTTTGAGGATGTGAGCTAAGTTTGTTGATAATTTTGATACTTCAAACATGTACATCTAGATGTATATTTGTCTGTATGTAGTTATCAAGAGATAACAGTGTTCGAGATCGCAATCAAAAAGAAACATGATACTGAATCAACAGACAGCCCTTATCAAGGGCCACCAAAGACACATAACTACTGTGTTGAAAAAAATAGAATAATAAAAAAGCAAAACACAGACATCTCTGAATGAATGTTACACCTCCATTGTTACAGTATGACATCATGCTAGCACTTGGGTAAGACTTGCACAACCTCAGTGAGCAATTTTCAGCATCGATTTAACATTTCTTTGCACACTGTCAAGTCAGGAGTTAAATATTATTGAGAACAATGGAATTAAAGATGTGATGAAAATCATTTTAGTAATGGTTTGGTGAAGTTTGTTTCATAAATGCATAATTCCAGCCTTGATTTTTTAATAATTTATCCTAAATAAATAAATTGCATTGTTCAATCTAGCCAAGCTAGCTAGTTATATGCAAATAATTTTCCATTTTTTCTTTCTTTTTTATCATAAAACCTTGTAAAAGGCCAAAACACAAGATGTGCATTGCATGCAATGCCACAAATAGTATCTGTTTGTCATGTACCCTGCTTGGCAGAGGTTTCCTTATTTCTCTCCTCTAATGAGAAGGAAAGGAAATCTATGCCTGGATCTGCTCAATATTGAGCATGCCTGAAAATGCAATGTCCTAAGAATGTCACTTCTGGTGAAGTTGCAACCAGACTCAGACCATGCCAGTGGATAAAATCACCAGGCTTGTTAAAGATCAGCGGCTATTTTATATTGTGACATGCATGACAATTAAAAATGGTTTAAATGGGTTTAAAACCAGTCATGAGTTAATTTATTCGTCCAGAGTTTTGGATGGCTTTGAGTAGACCTGTGCAGTTCCTTTCCTTCTTGTTAGAGGAGAGAAATAAATAAACCTCTGCCAAGTAAGGTAACATTTCAAAAGTAGAAACAGTCTTACTTTCTGTGACTTTCCTGGTGATGTGGTGTGCAATGTTGTTGCATTCAAAGTTGCATTTCATGTTCACAAATGGAATCAAACTGAGATTATATTTAAAAAATGACTTATTCTAAATGTCTGCTCTTTAGTGTGTGGGCTGTCAAGCATGTGTCCCAAGATGCATTGGAGAAAGAGGAGTTAAGGTGAGAAATAAGTATTCATGACATACTCGTATGTGGACATCGGTATATATTCATCCCATGCCATTGAAATCTAATCAACTAAAATCACTGGTCACACACAAATGCATGATGTGATACACTCACTCAGAGCGCACCATAATGCACAACCCGATTCGTCCTCTGCAAAACTGCAAGAAACACTATAATGGCAGCTATTTAAGAAATATTTCAATTTTTTCAAGTATAACAGTTACATATAAGTTAAGAGTAATTTTCTATATCAAGTTCCCTCAAGTCCGGCAGCTAAATTGATAAAGAGTGCCAGTTTTTAAAAATTAAACCATTGTGTTAAAAAACGTTTTAATTCTTTTTCAGGGTGAACGAGGTTTCAAAGGAATACAAGGTGTTCAAGGATCACCTGTAAGTTAGAAGGTTTTTTTTAAAGTTTTTTTTTTTTGCTGAAATGCCCCAAGATCAAACTTACTTAAGTTTGCTTTATATGAAGACACTATAATATTCAGATACAAATAAAAAGGTTGCTTACCAATTCGATATCTTCTTATCTTTCCACAGGGATTCCAAGGAATGGAAGGAATCATGGGTCCAAGAGGAATCAAGGTTAGATCCATAAACAACTCCATATTATTTCTTTTCTCTTCCACCGAGTTTGCGCAATTTTTTTTCATTTTTTCCGCCATTTTATCTGTGCTGTGTAACCGCGCGTCGCTGCGAGGAACGCCTGGTTAAAACGTGTTTTCACTCTTTCTTTCCGGATTTCTTATGTCAAACTTCATTTTTTATCTAAATTTAGGGAAGTAGAGGAGAACCTGGTGATCCAGGCGCTAAAGGATTAAGGGTAAGCTATCATACTTTGTGTAATATTCTCTTACCAAATGTTTAGATTGCAGATAAGCACAGGTTTTCCATCCTCTGTGATTGTGGCGATGTACGTGTGCTTGTTTTCTTGGTACCGGGCTTCCTGTGGAATAACGAAGTCATTTCAATGGAATCACAGAAGAGCTAGAAAATCGCTTTTGAGAGAAATGCTTTTCATAAACCTAAAAATCTTAATGCTCCAAAATAAAAGCTTAATTACTAATGAAGCTTCCTGAGTAGTTTTGGGGGCCTTTTGCAGGGACCGCAGAGAGTAATTTTGATTGGGGGGGGGGGGGGGGGGGCTAACAACCACCAAAGACTGGACCACCTAGGGGGATTTGGGGGCATGCTCCCCCCAAAAAAAATTGAAATTGAGACCCTCGGAAGTGTGATTTTGAGGGGCATTTGCAATTATGTATTGCATTAAAGTTATGACAATTTTGCACATTCTGCATGGCTATGAAAAAGAAGAGAAAAGGCCTTTAATTTTGATATAAGATATAGTAGGAAATATTTTCACTGACTATATTCTTTTACTAAATGTCCTTAATTGTCAAAGTTCCAAAATTTTAATTCTTTTGCAGTAGCTATCGTTGTTTCTCAACACAAACTCACTTGACTCAGACTCTAACTGTCCGCTCTTTCAGGGCAGTTAAAGAGAATTGCATGTTGTTGAATGTTCTTGCATGTTAGCTACCATGCAGCCATGTCTTATACTCTCCTTGCCATCGAAAAAGTCCTTTCACCAGTGATATTGTGACATCTCAGCTAGCTCGTTTTTGTGTCACCGTAATAAATCATGGGTTTAGAGAAGTCTAATGGACTGCTGGATTCGTTGGAGAACTGGCTTAATTCTTAAATTGACATATTTGATTATTTCATATCATTTTACACAGTTAATTTATTTATCAAGAAGAGCCAGAGAACTTGGTATTTTAAATAGCAAATAGATAATTCAAGATGAGGGCAAAATTATTGGGGGGGCTATAGCCCCCAAGCCCCCCCTGCTCTGCAGTCCTTGTTTTGAGGCGGTTTTGAGAGGGCATATATTTCAAACTTTCAAACTTTCCCTTTTAAAGAATGGTGAGACAGACCAATGAAGAGCAAACTACTACTAGCCCCACCTCCAGAAGTTCAAATTGGTTACAGCCAATTTACATCACTTACATAAGATGGTATATATAACACATATATATTCAATGTCTTTGTTTTTTAGGGTAAAGTAGGAAAACATGGTTACCCTGGTAAACCTGGAATCAATGTAAGTATTGTGTATTGTTATAGGTTTGAAAATTAATCAATATATATATATATCCTAGCTAAGATGCTCTGATGATCGATGATGATGATGAAATGATAATTGATTCAATTGTCATCTCATCTTCACACTTGCGAATCAGAGTATATATTAATTAGGATAGATGATGATGATGATCATTGGTGGTTTTGATGTTGATGATGATGGTCATGACAGTAATCATGGTGATGATGATGATGATGACGATATTGATAGTGAAATGATAATGATGGTGGAGATAATTATGATGCTAATGATGGTAATGATATGATGACAATATTGTTGGTATGGATATTACTGTTGTTACTAATCATTATAATTGTTAAACTCTATTTCCACAGGGAATTCCTGGAAATGAGGGAAGACGAGGTGAACCTGGAGAACCTGGTTGTAACGGCACAAAGGTAACTTAATTAAAAGACCACTTGGTGATGCTCACCTCAAAATAATCTAGACTAATCATAAAATTACATTTTTGTGATGTAGGGTGATAGAGGAATAAATGGTTCACCTGGACAGCCTGGTCTTATAGGAATAAAGGTAAAATCCAATATATATATGCCTGTTATGCCTGGTAAAATATCATAATTTACCATAAAGTAAATATTGTAAAGAAGGGTCTGAACCCAGGTGAATGTATATTTATTGAAGCAACAATATTTGTTGAAGAAACAATATTATTTTGTATTATGATCATCCGGGTGGATGTAGTCCTGAGAAGGACTGTTTGATGTACGTGACTAACATTTCAACAACCTGATGAGCAGAAGTCATCTTCGGAGTCAGTGAAGGATAAAGTCAGATAGGTCATATTTTTCTGCCACGATACACAATAGCACAATTACCTGGTGTTGCATAATTGGAGGTGTAGGTCTAATCAGTGAGCGTCTAATTAGTGTTGATCTATAAATAAAATAAATGTAAAGCATATAATATTAGCAATTTGCTGAGCTGGCAAGAAAAGTTAAAAATATTTTGACATGGACAAAGATGCTAGATTACCACTGTTTACATTGCTACACACTGTGGTGACAGGGAATCATGCAGGCAATACGCTGAAGTCAATCAGAGTATGTAAAGGTACTAAACAATTTGTTTGATTGAAGGGGTGGAGTGTTATCTCAATCACCATGTAGCATTGAAAACAGTGGTAAAACATTGACCTACATATAATAAGTTTTATGTACAAGTAATATTCATTTTGTAATATATTTTTTTCCATATGACAGTTAACAGTTATATTATTCTTTATCCTACTTAAGGGGACCCCAGGGCCGCCTGGTCCAAGAGGTTTACCGGGAGAGTCACCTGGAACACTCAAAGGAGTCAAGGTAAGTCATTTCATGCATCCTTAAGTTTGAACCCTGAAATAACCTCTGGCATATGGGCTGATCAATTTATAATTAGGGCATGGCTAACTCTCAGATTGAAGCCTGAAACAGGCTCTGGGCTGCAGATCTAAGTCATGGCATGGCTAACTCACAGATTGGATTAAGATAACAGCATCTTAATTATTAAAACTTAGCAAGTTTAGGGTATTGATGAATTTAAGAGACAGAACAGAACCACGCTTAACGTTTTCAATATCATGTTTTAACAGACATGTTTTGGAAGATTATCTTCCATCTTCAGTATACATGAATTATAATTAAGTGCATGACAGAATCAGATATAATGAAACAATAGACAAGGTATTGTCCTTCCAATTCCTTGAAAACATCAGCCATATTGGTCCTGCACTAACTTTTTTGCAGGAATAATTTAGCTCATCATGTTTTAATTTTTATAATCATCATATTTAATTTCATAGGGAGAGCCTGGACCCTTTGGACCTGTTGGACCTCAGGTAAGAAATTTTACACCTTCAGGGTTCGAATTTCAACTTTTTAGTGACAAGATAAGTTTATCTTGTGCATTGTAATTGCATGAGCAGCTACAAGATAAATGGATTGAATGCAAACAAAAAGGCTTGGTTTTTCTTTGCATTTAATGATTATTTTCGAAAAGAGAACTAGCTAGAAAATGTGAGTTCTACTTTTCACTCAATATTTGTAATTTTCAACTCGCATTTAGCCAATAATATTATGTTTTGGGAATTTTGAACCCTGACCTTAGCTTGCTAGAATACAAATACAGGTTTTGAAAATGCCACCACCCTTGATTTTAGTTTAGAACCCTCTGCAACTGGAAGTTAACAAGTTGCATTATTTTGTTTACTTTTCACTTCTGCAATGATGGTATATCTCTAATAAGTGGACATCTTTGAGACCCTGCCTGGCAAAAAACTAGCTGCTTACAGCATTTTTTTATACTTCTGTAACATAACTGATCATGGCTAACATTTTGGCTTCTGTCAGTCAAACTTACTTATGGGCCAAGTTCATTCAGAATGAGCGTAAGTAATCTCCTGTGACTAGACAGCTATTTTCACCTGGGAATTTCTATATTGCTCAAGATCAGAATAAATCAGCCTGTCGTAAATTTGATTTGCTTATGGAATCCAAAATGCCACAGGTTTTGATTTGGTCACAGAAATATGAAAAGCGCTGCAATATACAGGTAGCAGCTGAAAAAAGATTTGTTTTACAGGACAATTTGTGAGGAAAAAATTTGGGAATGCAACTAGCTGTCTGTTAAATGAATGATTACACATTACTTTTTAGTAAAGCCGCTTTATATCAGTACATCACTGTATTATTTTTCTTGTACATTTATTTATTTATTTATTTTAACAGGGACCAAGAGGAGATAGTGGTCTTCCTGGTCCAAAAGGAAACCCAGGTCGTCAAGGACTGCCAGGAACTCGTGGATTGCCTGGCCCACCTGGAGATAAGGTAAATATAGTTTTCTTAAGATCTGACCATATCATAGAGTACTTGATTACCATTAGTTTGACAGTCAGCAACCTATACAGGATAGTTAATATTGTCCATGTTAGTGTTTTATAATACTGTTGACTTGACAGCAACCAGTGTTAGATCTAGAGACAGAACAAGGATTGATGCTCATAATTAGGTTCACTCAACCATTGTCACCTTTTACATAATGCAAAAGTATTGCTATACCCTTCTATTATTATACTTAATCTCCCTTATTTTACTTGCTACAACCCATTTTCAACAGTCCATCCCCCCCCAATCTTTCATTAATATTCTTTCTATTAATTTGCTGGTTAGATATCAATAAATTGATCTCATTGTTCAACAAAACCAAAAGTAAACAAATAAATCTCTTTATTTAGGGGTTTAGTCATTCTTATTTGTGCTTTCACACTAATAGACCTTTCCTGAATTTGCTTCAGTGATCATGAAGCAATGGGTTCAAGTCGAGGTTGGTCTTGATAAATAAAAGAATCAAGTTCAGTCTCGACTTGGAAACATTGTTCCAATTTGATCACCCAAGTGAATCTGGGAATGGTCTATTGGGAACAATTTTAATTCACACACATTACCACTATAATTATACATTCAATATTCAATTGCCAATCAACTGTTACCCTTTCTATCATTGTTTAGGGTAACATGGGCATCCGTTTTGAAGGAAGTAAAGGCCAGAAGGGTGAGAGAGGAAAACAAGGAGCCAAAGGATCGCCAAACCCTATACGACCATCAATTTGTGGAAACAAGACAACAACCTATGTAAACAAATGAATTATGACAAATTTTGTACTTTTTACTAAATTTTAATTTGACCAGGAGAATTTATATTTTATTCATAATAAAAAGTGAAGAAATTAAAGAACATTTAGATAATCATTGGAGGATAATCGTGAATTTTTTTCTTATTCTATGTTTAGAAAGGAAACAAAGGAACTACTGGATTCAGGGTAAGAATGCTGCCTAAATATTTTTTATTCTTTTCAAATTTTTTTCTCCTTGAGAATCATTGGCTGCAAGAAGGAATAGATAAACTATCATCATCATCATCATCATCATCATCATCATCATCATCATCATCATCATCATCATCATCATCATCATCATCATCATCAACATCATTATTATCATCATCATCATTTCTAATTTATTAATTATGATATACCAATAAGGGAGAACCAGGACCACCAGGAGAAAAGGGTGAACAAGGTACAATTGGACCAATTGTAAGTAGTGATGATTATTCCCAAGTGTTTTATAGAGCAGATTTCATATGACTGTGAAAAGTCCAGTACTGTGTGACGTGCATGCCTTGCTGTGACCGTGATGTTTTCTATAATTGGCTGGTAACAAAACAAGCAGGGAGTTGGAGTGTATCTGTGTTTCCCAAATTTGATTTAATTCACAAACAAACCCCATCTAGAGATAGAGCACATAACAGTATTATTAGTAAGATTTGAAAATTTGATCAAAGTTGGGGAAATTGAAACGAAATTGCAATATTTTAAAAATTTCAAAAATACAGAGAATGTATGTGTGGTTGGACATTTGGAGGGACACCATACATTTCTCTGTAATTTTGGCAGTGTTTGAATGCACATAATATTGTTTCTATAATGTCAAACACACTGAAACTTGGTCAGTAAGTTTGTCATATGTTTCCCATTTCAAGTGATATATTTCATAATTTCGTAATTATTTCAGTTTTTTCAAACTAGGACCTTGTTGCTCGCTTGTTTTGTTTAAAGCTAATTTATATGTGATTGGTCTTTCGTACTTAGACAGCACTGTGACCTTGCTGTGACTACGTCCATGCTGTTTGCCATCCATGCCATGTGTTTTGTGCATTTTTTTTGGATGAAGAAAGCTTGTGATGCTGCTACCAAGATGTTTTCTATAATTTTGATTGGCTGACTTTTTGTTGCAACTTTGTTCATGCTGTGAGCTTTTCACAGTCACACAGCAGCAAGCAAGTTTTTTATTTTTTTTTCATAAAATACAAATATGCGTGTGCATCTCATAATGCATGCACCATCAACTAATCAGATTTATAACAGTTATTTTATAATGATATTTTTTCAGGGAGAAAGAGGTTTACGAGGGCAGAAAGGACAAACAGGAGAACCTGGAGATCAGGGTCCAGCGGTATGTAGCAAGAATTTTAGAGAATTAATATTTAATAATTGATCATAAAATTAATTAAACTTCTTAAAAATATTTTCTTTTGGTTTCTGGGTTTTAATCTTCTGTTTCTTCAATTCTGTTAACAGGGAAGACCTGGAAAAGATGGTGATATAGGACCACGTGGGCCACAGGTACGATTAGTCTTATTTCCTTGTCTTAAGGATGTTCGCGAGCAAAAGCATTCCCCACATCTTTCTCTTCAAACTTTGCATGGTGAAATAAGATCATTATAGAAGTTCCTGAGCAAAAAAAAAAAATATCAAAATGCACCTTTTTCTTGTCAAAAATCACTTGCACGCAATAGTAACATACAAGTGGAGCAGTAAAGTTATTTTCTTGTAGAAAAACTAAATAGTTTGCTAAACAGTTTTTGAAACAACCATTTAATAATCCCATAGATAAATATATATGTAAATATTATTTAGTTTTTGGCTCGAATTTACAAAAACCATGCACCATTTAGTGAGGCTTTGGCCATATTGTAGATTGAAGTTTTCATCCAAATATGTCATTTTATTATGATTTTCCCATATTTTTTCTTCAAATTTGGAACACTGACAGCTTATGTAATTCTTCATAAAATACTAGAATTAGAAATGGGGGTTACCATTGTTGTTTTCAAGATATAGCCAATCAAAATCGTTTTTGCAACTAGCGTGATGGAACTTGATCTTAAAAACATAGTACATGTGTGCATGCTATCACGCCATATGCTGTAGCCAGTTGTTTCAATATGTGTCAGTTTTGATACAGCCCATTTCGATACACATCAGTATTGGTTTCAATACATAAGGCTAAATACCATGTATTGAAACTGACACATATCAAAACAACTGGTATTTCATTTGGATGTGCAGAACAGATGCGCACAAACAATGCTTGCAAACATCCTTAATTCTAATTTACTACATAATACAATTTTGGTGGAATAATATGTATGAAATGAAATTAAACTTTTCAAACAACAATATATTATAGAGAAAGGAGCTCAGAAAACAAATTGAGCTCCACATAGGATTTGAACCCATGACCTTCCATATTCTGAGTACTCTACCAGTGATTCATTTCATACAAATATAAAACAGTTAAATTCAATTATAGATACTGTGATATAAACACATGGTAATAGTTTCGACCTTCTCAAGTCTTCTCGGCATCCCCAGTGTTCCCCCCAAAACATTTTCGGATTGATCCTTTGGGAGGGAGTGGGCACATGCCCCCCAAATTCTTGGTAATTAGATAATTGTTTGTCTGCCCCCCCCCCCCCCCCCCCCCAGATTCTGGGTCCTCGCTATGCCCCTGAGTATCCCAAGTGTTTAGATTAGAGTATCTTTAAATGAAAAACTGTTTTATATCTCTCTTATAACATACCAAGGGCACAAATTAACAAAAATGGCTCTTTCTAGGTGTTGCAGGTCACACCTCAGACATGAGTGCACTAAAACAATATCCAAGAACAAAGAACTTAAAATGAAACAATACCCTGCAATACAAAGAACCCTAACCTTGAATACGATACTTCCTGCAACACCAAGAAAAACCCACAAAACTATTTTCAGAGGAAAGTTCAAATTCAGAGCACACATGCAAAAAAAGATGATGTGAGCTATTTAAGATCTATACTCATTTAAAATAGCATTTTGACCAATAAGAGTACGCAGTGGAACTCAGTTATTTCATAAACCTATATTTATAGATAACAGTTATCAACACACACACCCCTAAAAATGTCTTTAATTTCATCATAGTCCATCATATTATGTGTTTTTATCTTATTAGGGACCAACTGGTTTCCCTGGTGATGCTGGACCTCCTGGAGAACCAGGCCTTGTTGGCCCATCTGGTGCCCCAGGTGCTCCTGGTTCTCAGGGCCAAAAGGGTGCCTCAGTAAGTATTTTTAATCCTCTTTTTACAGTTAGACACTCATGATTCTGGTAAAACAATAGTTTTAAATTGAGAGCTACACAATCTATTGCTATTGATGATTGTGATTGTGATGGTTGTAATGATGATGACGTTGATGATCGTGGTGGTGATGATGATGATGATGGTAATGATGGTGATAATGGTGGTGATGATAATGATAATGATGGTGGTGGTAGTGATGATGATGGTAATGATGGTGGGGATGGTGCTGGTGATGATGATGGTGGTGATGGTGATAATGATAATGATGGTGTTGGTGGTGATGATGGTGATGATTGTGATGATGGATAACCAAAGGTAAACCTGTAGCAATAGAGAGAACTACATACCAAACTAGCTTGTTGAGGGAGGAAAATTGGTTTTGTAGAACAACATGTGCATGCAGCAATATAATATTGCCCAGGATAAATTTAATGCCCAAGTTAATGATTATCTTAATGATTTATGTTTTATATAGCATCCTTTCTATTTATATGTATATAATCAAAGGTGCTTTACAATCAAGAGAGCTGAGTAGTATGAGGTGTAGACACTCAGGATGGTCACTGCAGGGGTTTCTTTACATTCTCAATGGTTCTTTTACGTCCTTCCGATATTGGTTACTGATGAAGAGAGACGGGACTGTCATTTAAAGTGGTCATCCAACCACCTTGAAAGTCTAGCCATTTGTAGATGTAATTACAAAGGCAGCACTTTCTCCTCATTTATTTTAAGATCCTGATTGTTGGTGCAGCCGGGACTCGAACCACAACCTCCCACCAAAAGTCCAGTGATCAACCAACTGAGCCAACTGGGTAGCGGTACAAGTTGAGGGTTGACTAACAACCCTTTGGAACACTTTGCTGTACTAGGGTTAAATAAGGCTAAAGTCCTCCTGATTTTTTCCATTTCACTGACTGGTATTCTTTCTTTTCCACATAGGGACCACCTGGATTTGGGCCACCAGGTTTCCAAGGAGACCCTGGCACACAAGGAACCCCTGGATTCCCAGGTGTTAAAGGATTAAGCGGTCCCCCTGGCCCACCAGGAAATATTGGACCCCCAGGTCCACCAGGTCCACAAGGATTCAAGGGTGATAGAGGTCCACTTGGCCCCCCTGGAGTAATCGGCACTCCCGGTAAGGAAACGCATTGAAATGGTACATTTGCATGTTGCGTAAGTCAAGATATAAAGACACTTGTACTTTTGCAACTTTTATGTGGTGAATTCATGATGTTTAGTGAGGTTTTACAATTTCATTTTGATGAGGGCTGTTACAAGAACAGCTGACAATATTAAACCATAAGACCTTGCAAAAAAAGATACTATTTACTCGTTTAAGTGCCTCCCCAATTAAGCCCCACCCTTGATTAAGCATCACATTAGATAGCAAAAATATTTAATAGAGCGCTGCCCTCAAATAAGCGTTCATTCACAACAATGTGGTGCTTAATCAAAGCATCATCAAATTGAATTGTTTGCAGAGTCAAACTAAAAAACTTGAAAATTAACAGTGCTTTGATTTCAAACTTCACTTAAGGCTCTCCTGGAATGAAAGGACCAGCTGGTAAACCTGGAACTCAAGGAGATCCTGGTCTCCCTGGTGATAAAGGTAGCCGTGGCGTAACCATTCAAGGTAATGCTGGAATGGACGGTCTTCCTGGTCCAAGAGGTCCAATTGGAGCGAAGGGAGACAATGGCTTCCCAGGACCACCAGGTGAAAACGACCATGGTCCACCAGGAGATAAGGGTGCAAAGGGAAATCCAGGTCCCCAAGGAAATGATGGAGTTCCAGGGTCCACAGGAGAAAAAGGAGCTCAATGTGGTCCATGCCCTATTCCTCCAGCTGGCCCAAAAGGAGAAAAAGGTAGATCTGGCTTTCCAGGAGAAAATGGAGCCATTGGCAGGCCAGGGGAAGATGGAGTACAAGGAGTACCTGGAGAACCTGGCGCTACTGGACGTTCTGGACGACCTGGACCTATGGTAATTATTGATACTCCAGCTTCAGTTTTCTGTAGTATATCCATGTGTTCTTTTGAAGGTCCCTGAAATTTCAAAGTGCTTGTATTGTTGGAGTTGTGAACTCTTTACTTTGCCATTGGTATTTGTGAATAATATTTGACACCGAAATGAGGCAAACCCTGTATAAACATGTCTGTAGTTGCAAATTTCATATGAGTGTGAAAAGTCATGAGAAACTGCATGGTTATGGTTTGGCACAGACATGGCATCAAATGTTGAATGTTTCATACATGGCATATGGCACTGACACTGTCATGGCAAGGCATGGTATGTGCCGTAAGTTTTTCATAATCAGATGAAAAATGCTCTGACTAATGCAGTGGGGCAAATTTATTGTATTCTATCATTTCCCAAATTACTGTGCTAACAAGCAGTTATTAATTAATACTACAAACCAGTTTTTCTTCTTTAATTCAAACAGGGTCCATCTGGCAGCCCTGGAGTCAAGGGCTCAGATGGAACTAAAGGTGACATGGGCGAGCTGATCAAAATCAAGGGTGCAAAAGGTACCTCTGGTAAACCTGGCCTACCAGGACCAACTGGACCACCAGGGATCCGTGGGAAACCAGGTACAGATGGCTCAATGGGCAGACAGGGCCGTCCTGGTCCCACAGGTCTAAAGGTTGGTATTATTACTTGAAAGACGATCTTGGATGAGGGCTGAAAATTAAAAAAATACATAGGAAGACATTTTTACACTTGGACAACTTTTTGCTTGCCATTATATTTCCCATTTCAAAATTAATTTTTCTACCATTAGTAGTATTTGGCCCACTATTTTGAGCCCTGAAAATAATTTTTTTTCATCCACCACGACTGCCATGATTCTCAAATTTACCACTCCCACATTGACAAAAAGCCTAACAGGTCTAGAACCCACTTATAAGGCAACTGATAGATTGAATTGTGGCATGGATGGCGTAGTGGTTTACCACTCACCTCTCACTGCTTTGGTCCAGGTTCGAGCCCCTGCTCGGTTGGATCATAATTATGTGAGTTGAGTTTGTTTGATGTGTTGTTCTCTTCTGTGCCACAAGGTATTTTCTCCAGGTTCTCTGGTTTTTCCTCCCTCTGTAAAAATCAACATGTGAGTTCAGTTGTATGCAAAGAATATATAATGTAGTGGTAGTGTGTGTGAGTGACAGTGGGCCAAATTGGGAATCAGTAGTCATTACTGAATTTTTAATAGGAGAGAACCAACAAACAACTCTAGTTACATACAACACCAAGTCGGCCAGTACACAGGTGTGAATGGTGGAACATCAGGAGCACACACCACCCAAGCTTCCCAATTTACTGAATAAATAATGTGTTTACTTTATTGATACTTGATAATTATATTAATCTTACCTTCTGATGTTTTAATGTCATTGAATTTAGGGTAGTCCTGGAGCAGATGGAACTGATGGACTAAAAGGTGAACCAGGGTTTTCTGGTGCAAAGGGAGTAAAGGGAGAAAAAGGTCAATTTGTCCAGGGCAGGCCAGGAGTTCCTGGTCCTCCTGGAGAAAAAGGAACACAAGGTCCTAAAGGTTTTCAAGGTTTCCCTGGCCAAAAAGGTAAATAAAAAAGAATAAGATCAAAACGTTTTGTTTGGTTTTCATCAACCAGCATAGGCAACTAAGAACCAAAGCCAATGGATCCGGAATAGGTGACATAATGAAATTGATTTCATAATTTCAGGTCAATCTTGGGTCAAAACACAAGGACAAATTAACCAAGGACCACCTGGTGAACCTGGATTTCCTGGAAAAGATGGTGAAAAAGGAGAAAGGGGTGACAAGGGTGTAAATGGATTTCCTGGAGCACCTGGGGAACCTGGTCAGGATGGAACCAAAGGTGCTGATGGAATAGGCCAGCCAGGACCCCCAGGACCGCCTGGGACCCAGGGAGAAAGAGGTCCAATTGGACCAAAAGGTTTGTTTCTCTTTGAACTTTATTTTGACTTTTCCTTAAGGTAATGGATCCACAAAAATGGAATATATTATACTAAAGATGTTAATATTTGTTTCATCAAGCTATTTTTCTCATTAAAAATTCTGAGCTCCTGGTGGAATTTAAACCTACAATCTTCAGGTTTCTAGCCAATGCTCTATGCCACTGAACTACAGTGAATGAGTGTGGTCTATTATGGTCTATGCCATTTTTGTGCTGCAATTAAAACATTGTAATGCTTGAATTAAAATCTTTCAACAATCAATTTCCACTTAGGTTTGGTACAGCGTATTCTCTAAGTGACCTGACTAAATACCATCATAGACCACACTCACATGAGTTACATGTATATAATTTATCTTAATTAACTATTTATAAAAGAAAAAAAGACTATAATCTAAAATTAAGAAACTCAAACAAAAGAGCCTGCTTTTCAAGAGAGCTGTGTGCAAATGCGCCCGCTATTTATAGTGTTGATTACAGGCAGCCTTAAAACTTCGAAGGGTTTGTGCTTGCCGTAACTTAATTGGGAGACTATTCCAAAGCACCGCTCCATTATATCTAAAGCTATTCTTAAGAAAATTAGTGCGAGGCAATGGAATAGAAAGTTTGTTCTCGGTGTCACATAGAGAATAGTTTGTATCACTGCTACAGTCTACAAATTTTGAGCGTAGATAATCTGGCGCACATAATCTTTGCATCTATTATACTATTGAAACTAATGTTGAAAACATTGTGAATAGTAAAAAGAACTGAGCTTAGAAGTGTCTTTTTCAGACAAGTGCCAATTTTGGCCAGACCTTCTCCATTGTAATCAAAAAATTCTTTTGTTTTTAATGTGATTCATGTAAAGACTAAATACTATTTAAAATGGAACAAACTGATAACGACTTTAATATCTACCATTGTTAGGTGACTCTGGTCCACCCGGGAGCCCAGGATTTAAAGGTCCTGAGGGCCCAACTGGCCCCAGAGGCCCCACTGGAATGAAGGGTGCAAATGGGCCCCCTGGGACACCTGGTCTTCCTGGAACTCCAGGTCAACCTGGATTTGATGGTGATATAGGAAATCCAGGACCACCTGGGCGAGATGGTTTGCCTGGACAGCCAGGAAAGCGTGGTGCCATTGGTCCAAGGGGATTACAAGGTAGCTACTCCTTTAAACCTCTAAATTTTATTGGATCCTGAGACAAACTCTTGGCTGATCTAAATCATGGCTAACTCACAGATCAAATCCTGAAACAACCTTTGGATTGATCAAAGTCAGAACATGGCTAACTCACAGATCAAACCCTGGACAACCTCTAGGTTGATCAAAGTCAGGGCATGGCTAACTCACAGATTGGCCAGTCATGATAACCAGCAAAATTAGTTTTAGCTTGATAATATCTTCTTTCTGGATCAATGTTACTGAACCAAATAACGGGCAATGCAAAGATTTGACTCAACAAGTTTTAATTCTGGCCGGACATTGTCAAATGACTGGCCATCATTTCAAGCCCTGTTTTATGTCAGTATATCAATCCACTTTTTCCCAGAGATCTACCTTTCAAACTATAGTAAAATGTCTTCCATCATTCTCTTATCAAATGTCTCTTTAATAATCAACTAAATAGGTGCTACAGCAAAAGGTACTCCAGGAGCTAAAGGACAAAAGGGCGATAAAGGAGCTTCTGTAGAAGGTGCCCCTGGTGTTCCTGGTCCACCTGGTCTGAGAGGTTTGTTTAACACTGAAAAATTGTTATTCTTATTTCATTTTTATTAACTCATGGATATACAAAGCGTAGAAACGAGTTATTGTGAGGGGCCTGAATATGCAAATGTGTCACTCACTCATGATCACTTGCTCACTCACTAAAGTAGATAGATATTTAATAATAATAATAATAATAATATACATATATAATACTACATATATAATACTACTACAATGATAATACATTTATATAGCGCCATTTCCAACAGTTCAATGGCGCTGTATGCAGTATAAATGGTTCTTATTTTCCGATATTTAAACGTTAATCCATCGTCTTACATCATCTGCTTACGAACGGTACATGAAACTTCACATTTGGACCTCTTATGAATACCAACCTCGAAGCTCTTGTGATAAAGCTTGAGACCATACTAACTATTTGTATAAGAATTTATAGCCTTACTTTTCGATGTGGGGTGATGTCTTAGCAGTTAGATTAAGCATGCACACACTTACACATAGCTTTTACTAACGTCGAAAGGAATTTGGGTTAGGAATAAATAAAATAGTGCTACAACATCATGTGTAAGGGGTTACTTTTAATGTGAAGGGTCGAATATCCACAAGTTGACCATACAGGGCATTTCATTGTTTTAAGGGTCTGGGCAAAAGAATGGTCCAAAATATTTAGGTGGTGGGTACTGGTAAATTCCCCCTCTACTACCCCTTTAATGCTCAATATTGTGTGTCTGTAGTGACGTTTTCTATACACAAATACCGGTATGTTGTTTAGCATACATGCAAACAGACAGATATTTGAGGACAAAATCCAGGATTTTCCTTCCAGAGGTGGTGGGTACCAGGTAACTCTCCACCCAACCCCTCTAAATTTGATACATAACAATTGTTTTGATTTTTATGTGGAATTTGAATTGATCTGAAAACTCTGGGTTGATCAAAGTCAGGACACAGCTAACTCACAGTTGCACAGTGAGGAAAACCAGAGAACCCAGAGAAAAACCCTTAAATCTTGGGAGGGACCTAACAAAGTCTACTCGCATGTGGTGCAGAGCCCAGGCATCGAGTCCAAGACCCCAGAGGTAAGAGGCAAGTGCTACACAACTCGCCTCTTACCACTGCCACACCACCCTTGATCCTCTCCTACCTGATGAGTGGTGATACACCATCCTTGATCCTATCCTACCTGATGAGTGGTGCTACACCACCCTCGATCCTCTCCTAACTGATGAGTGGTGGTACACCACCCTTGATCCTCTCCTACCTGACAAATGTCAATCTGGAAATTAAAATCATCTTTTTAAATCACTCTAAATATTTGATGTTTGAATCATTTTCATAGGCTCCCCTGGATTGAATGGTGATCGAGGCAGAGATGGTGCCAATGGAGCCAATGGTTTCCCTGGTGGTCCAGGTCCAAAGGGTGATATTGGAGATAAAGGAGATACTGGTCAATCTGGACCTCCAGGACCACCTGGTCTTCCTGGAAAAACTGGTGATGATGGTAAACTTGGAGAAAAGGGATTCCCTGGTCTTCCTGGCCCACGTGGTCCAAATGGTGATAATGGGCAGCCTGGACCTAGAGGACCTCTGGGTCAACCTGGAAATCCTGGTAAGTATCCAAAAAGTAATCCTTCCTGTTCATAAGTCATAAATCCCATTTTTTACCAAGAAATTATCTGTGCTCTTTGAAGCCAAGTGAAATGCTGAGTTCAAGATATGCCACTGACTTAAAAACTTTTTCATAGGAACACCTGGGCTACCTGGTGCAGCTGGACGTCCAGGCTTCCCAGGATTCAAGGGCGCTCCAGGTGGTAAGGGTATTCAAGGACCCCCTGGAACCACAGAACCTGGAAACATCCCAGGGCCAAAAGGAAGTACAGGAAGACCAGGACCACCTGGATCTCCTGGCCGCAACGGTTTGTAATTAGTTATCAATCTGTCATTTGTAGGTTGATGATCATGATGATGACCACTGAAAAATATGGGACATTTTATTGAGGAATTATACACTCTGAACTTCAACAGGGCAAAACCCTCAAATTTTGCACAGGACTCTATACTTTTATTATGCTTAATTGAAAGAACTTCTAAAAATGTTATATCAATTTTTAAAGAAAAGCCAATTTTTCCTACGCATGAAAAAATAGATTTTTTCGTAGGAATTTTTGTTCAACTTTATGATATTTTTGAGGGTGCTGAAAGGGCGAAATATTACAAATTGATGTATTTCTTTGTCTTTTATTCAAAAATATCCATGTGGTATCGTAGAACGATTCATTAGCCATCATTATTTTGTGCATTGCCATTTATTATTTTATGAGTTGTAATCCTTTTCCTTATCACTTCCTGTGATGCAATTTTTGCTTCAAAAACTCGCTTGTAGGCATCCATTAAATGCTGATTATCTTAAAAAGAACTTGGGAGACCACATTTTTCTTTTCATATTCAGAATCAGTATTAAATTTAGCTTTGAAAATCATATTTTAAAAAAAGTTAAAATTTTTTTCCAAAAATAGCCAGTCACCTTAAGTGTGACTCATGGCTATTGCCACAGGCATCCCATCTTGTCTCTTAACTCAATCTTCTGTCTTGGTACCAAAATTGAATTCTTTGTTAGTTTTTCTAATGTAGAAACAAAAATTTATTTTACTAATAGGTGTTGATGGGATCAAAGGCATAAAAGGTGGCCTTGGGCTTCCCGGGGACATTGGAACACCTGGTCTTCCTGGAAAACCAGGCCAACCTGGACCTCCAGGACCACCTGGATCACCTGGCCAAAAGGGAGACACTGGAAAAAATGGCTTCAATGGAATTAATGGCCCCAAAGGAGATGATGGACTAAGTGGTCCACCAGGAGCTGATGGTACTAATGGAGCACCTGGTTCTGACGGACCTCCAGGTAATGTAAAGGAAACGTAGACATAAGAGGGGCCTATAAAGGGGTGGTCTGCTGTCATTTTGTCGCCAGGACCACTTTATAGGCCCCATAAGAGAAGTGTTTACAGGAGCAGGCATGGGCCAGTTGGTTAGTGTGCAGATTTTGGAGCTAAAGATTCATGGTTTGATCCTCAGGATCTCCACATTTTTCAAGGAGCACTGATCATTTGAGGGGGTAAAGGATGCACCCTTGAGCACTTTATACATGAACCCCTGGCTCAGGAGAATTAGGCAACCACTCCCTGCATGATCACCTATTTTGTGTTTGGCATTGAAATTCAGTCAATAAAACCCATTTTTAAAAATCATTTAAATACTTAAGATAGTATGTGCTCTCTCGTATGTGCATCTCAAAATAACAGCTAGTCAAGATGTCCGGCGTACAATATATATATATTTTTCCAATATAACCAGTCAACATGTCCATTCAAAACCGTATATGACCAGCTAAGTACCAAATTTAGCTGGACATTGACCATTTACCGGTTATTATTTTGAGCTCTGTAAGGCATTCTTTTTAATCTATTTATCTCACATACAACAAATTTATTAACTTTATTTACATCTCAAAATCTTGTAGCCATGCCCAAGTACCCTAACTAATCGGGAAGACCTCCAAAGTCAATCCAAATAATTGCATCATAACTCATATTCAGCCCAACAAATTTGAATGACTTTCTTCATATTTTTTCTAAAACTATTGAATGGATGTGGTTGCTAGTGATAATTTTTGTGTAAAAACTTCAGTGACTCTGAATAGTGTAATAGTTTTTGTAGTTGATTTTCATGGTATTTTGTTGTTATTTTAGGTGTCAAGGGTGCCAAAGGTGAACCTGGTCGTGGACTGGTAGGACCACGTGGCCCACCTGGCCCTCCTGGACCAGAGGGAGTGGCTGGTTTCCCAGGAGTGAAAGGTGCCACTGGAGCAGATGGAGCAGATGGACGCCCTGGAAACACTGGATTGAGAGGCCCCAAAGGTACTATATATATGACAAGCTTGAATTTTAGACTTCAATTTTTTTCTATCACTATATCTTTGTTTTCTGTTTTCTAGGTTCCAAAGGTAGTACAGGTGATAAGGGTGGACAAGGTGATGTCACAGTAGAACGAGGCCCCCCTGGACAACCTGGATTAAATGGAAGGGATGGTGCTGATGGATTAAAAGGTTTAAAGGGTGATACTGGGGTACCAGGCAACCCTGGCCTTCCAGGAGCCCGTGGAGAGCGAGGTAAGTCAAAAAGGTTTTTACTCAAGACTTATCGACTGGGACTGAGGAAAACAGTGTGTTTTGAGGTCCTGAGACAGTAATGTTTCTTGAGGCAAAGTTGTGGGAAACATAACCATTGAGGGACCACAAAACCACTACTTTCCCAAGATTGTTTTGTTATATAACAAGTGTCAAAGAACAGAAAACAATTATTTGATTTTTTGTTTATGCGGTTTTTAAAGACTTCAGGTTTTGTTATTCACTGGTGAATAACTGTTATGTTGCCTGCTCAAAATGGTTACCGGAAAACAGTGAAATTTGATGACCATCACGTGAAACCCTCTTAGCCAATGAGAAGAGAGAGAAAAAGGATTTTGACACTTGGTATACAGCAATTAGAATATATTTGCGATAATATGGTGGCCTTATGCCAGCCTGAACTTCCAGAGTTTTATTCCTGGCCTGACCTCTTACTTTGTGTTCTGAAATAAATTATGAAATACCATCAGGTCCTAAAGGAGAGAATGGTGTAAGCGGCTTACCTGGACAGCGTGGACCATCTGGAGACCCTGGTCCACGAGGACCACTGGGACCCAAGGGAAATCCTGGTGTACCAGGAACTCCAGGTACCCCAGGAACATCAGGATTACCTGGAATGCCTGGATTGAAGGGAGCCAAAGGTGACGTAGGAATTATAGGAACACCTGGTACTGATGGGACCCCTGGAGCGAAGGGAGATAGAGGAAATTCAGGTAAGTAAATGATTGAGAAATGTCTTATCAGAAAGGGGGTTGAAACGTGTAACAGCCATACATTTAGTGCGATGCTCCGGTATATTCAGATGTTTTGTCGATGCATTTCTTCTCAGTAAATCACATCTTGCTTTAAAAACTCTAAAAACTAAACTTAAAGACAGATATTCCAAATATTCCATTAAAACATTCACAAGCAAAATGAAAAAGCTTAACCATACATTCCTAAATTCATTCTAGAAATACGTTGTACGAATTCAAAGCCAGTCTTGCTTTGAAGCGAAAAAATAATCAATAGACCCATTGCAGCATGTCGAAATGCAGTTCAATTTGGAGGCAAAACAATAGGTTCCAATTCTCAGGGGATTGAAATTCTTTTGTTTTGTCCTCTAAATTGAGCTGCATTCCGACGTGCTGCAAGGGGTCTATAGGAATTGTGCATCAAAGCTCACGAAGCACTCTGGGAAAGTGAGTTTAAATATGCTGTAAATGTCTTCAATGGTAACATATTTAACTATGATGGTAAGCAACCAAGTTGTTTCGTGAATGAAGTTTTTGGTTTTGTTTTCGAAATTGTTTTTATTAACTACTAAAAACCAACAAACAATTCGACAACTAATGTCAAACAATAGAATTCAATGTCAAACAGCTTCCATTTACCAAAATAAGTGTTTTTATATCCAGCTTGAAGACAAGAGAGAATTATGTTTTGGAAAACTCTGGAGATGATGAGTCATTTAATGCAGTTTGCTGAATCCATTCTAGTGAAGTCGTTGGGTTATAGAATAGATAAACCCCTTCTGGCTTACTAGAATATCGGCTGATAATGTCCTTCGATGAGAAATGGTCCTCAAAATATCATATTTTGCTTCGCTTCTCGGCCAAATGTTCTTTTTTCGGACCATTTCTCATCCTCGGATATTATCAGCCGATATCCCAGCCGCCAGAAGGGGTTTATTTACTAAATATTTTGTGTTTTCAAGGCTTCCCTGGAACGGATGGAAGACCAGGAGAGGACGGTCCTGCAGGTAAAAAAGGAGACTCTGGTTTGCCTGGCACACCTGGTAAAAGGGGAATAATTGGCCCTCCTGGAGCTGACGGACGGAACGGCGAAAAAGGATCCCCTGGTCTTGCTGGATTCAGAGGCTTAAAGGGTGACAAAGGCAAGGATGGACTACCTGGCACTCCTGGAAATGAGGGACCCCGTGGTTCTGATGGTTTCCCTGGATTAGTTGGTGTTAAGGGCAACCAAGGACCTCCTGGCATACCTGGGATTAAAGGCGATAGAGGATACGGGCGAGGTAGGTATTAATTAGAACCATTTTATCCATTCAATAATCGTGTACCATACAACTCTGTTCTAAAATCTTGGCTATAATTGTTTGAGTTTCATATACGTTTATTATCGTCTTGAAAGTGTGATCAAAAGATAGAAAAAAAGGGAAACTTAACAAATTACCAATGGTTTAGTGTGGTATGTCCTCTTATTTACCACGATATGACGTCAAAAGTTGGTCAAAATGTTATGTTAAAAAAACAATTTTACCATAACTGTGAAATTTCTCGCGCGCTGATTGGTCGAGAGCCGTGGTAAATAAGAGGACATACCGATAAATGACGAATCACTCGCGCAAGGAGCAAGCGCGCGCTTCACTCAAACGGTTTTTTTTTTTTTTTTTTTTTCAAAGTTTTCGTTTTTGGATCTTTTATTTGATTGACTTTATCTTGGTAAAAAAACAAATTTCCGATAGTTTTGCGTGGTATGTCCTCTCATTTACCATGATATGTCTCAAAAGTTGGTCAAAATTAGCAATGTACATAACATTTTGACCAATTTTAATTTGACGTCATATTGTGGTAAATCAGAGGACATACCACTCTAAACCATCGGAAATTTGTTCAATGGAAGAGCTATCGAGGTTTCTAATTTTCCATCACATCTTTTTTTTTATCTTGTACAGGAACCACAGGACCCAAGGGAGAGAAAGGAGAACCAGGTTTGTCCGGTCTCAATGGAGAAAAGGGTAACCGCGGTCCCCCAGGGTTTACTGGTGGCCCAGGCCCTAAGGGAGATAAAGGACTAATGGGAGAAGATGGACGTCAAGGAACTAAAGGTAAGAAAAATCAATACTATGGCAGTCGTTTCATCACCCTCTGTATGGAGCACGATAAAACTTTCTAGTGTTTAATCCCAGAGATTAATTCCACGCCAGGTTATAATCGTGTTTTCATTTCGCTGCAGGAAGTAGAGGTTTTCCAGGAAGAGATGGTCTTAAAGGCGATACAGGTTCTGCTGGTCTGCCTGGTATTGCTGGACCAACTGGTAGCCGTGGTCCTCAAGGAACTTCAGATTTTGGCTTCTTCCTCACTCGTCATAGCCAAACAAGCGCTCCTCCTCCATGTCCCAATTTAAGCTTGAAATTGTGGGAAGGATATAGCTTACTTTACGTACAAGGAAACGAGCGTGCCCACGGCCAAGACCTCGGCAGCCCTGGCTCATGTCTGAGACGATTCAGCACTATGCCCTTCCTATTCTGTAACATCGAAAATGTTTGTAACTTGGCGTCAAGGAATGACTATAGTTTTTGGCTTTCAACAACTGAGCCAGTTCCTATGATGCCGGTGCGTGAAGAAGAAGTGAAAAAACATATTAGTAGATGTTCCGTTTGTGAGGTTCGTGCTCAAGTCATCGCTGTTCACAGTCAGTCCAACGCTCTGCCCGATTGCCCGACAAATTGGGACCCCCTATGGCAAGGTTACAGTTTCCTTATGGTAAGTCTAATGATGTACACCTCGATCAAAGACCGCCCTACCTAATTCACAGCGGATGAAATTACCGCACGGGGATGCCATTCACTCATCGCTACAATGCTGTTTTCGAGGATTTTGTGTGATAGGAGGTGCTTACATTATTTACCCGGAAAAACCGGAAATCTTCCGATTGAGATAATCCGGCTTTCAGTTTCCCGCTCTTTTCGGTTCTTCCTTTAGGCGTGGGGACACTCTTTTGGAAGTTAAAGTTTCCCGCTCTTTTCGGTTGGTAGACGCGAGAAGTCATCTCACGTCTTGATTGGTTTAATGCGGCTGTCACTTTTTTCAGCTTGCGTTAAATTACCGTGGTTTTATGAGAAGTTGGACCCGGAAATAGGTCACAACCTAAAAGCTGTGGTTCCTGCGTCTAACAATAGTTTTCTTGATTTTCTAGCATACTAGTGCAGGAAACGATGGATCCGGCCAGCCTTTATCATCACCAGGCTCCTGCCTTGAAGACTTCCGTGCACATCCTTTCATTGAGTGTCACGGCAGAGGTACATGTCAATACTATGGCAGTACTTACAGCTTCTGGCTTGCTACAGTAGACGTCAACAATCAATTCAGAGTTCCACGACCTGAGACTCTCAAAGCTGGAACTTTACGAGAACGTGTGAGCCGCTGTAAAGTATGTATTAGGAGAGTGCCGCCAACTAACACGGGATCAACAGGAAGACTACGAAATTAACCTTTTACCGGAACCGGAAATGCCACCACCACCATTACCGGAAATGCAACCACCAACTTATTTTGTACACGTTTCCGGCGTGAGCTGAAAATTAGAAGATCATCATGTTCGCGTTAGCAGAACAGTGAACTGTGGAATTCTACTGCTAAGAGTCGTGTATGGTACTCTAATTTATAAATAATTAGTATTTTAGTGTAGGATATTTTTGTCAAGGAGTGAGTGTTTAATATCAATTGCTAAATCAGGGAGGGGCGAGCTACACTGAAGATATGTTGGTAGAAGTTTTTCCATCTATTTGCTCAGTTTGTCCAGTTCGTCTTTGTCTAACAATTTCGTAATGCTATCTATACACGACTCTTAGTGGGAATTCAGAATTAACACAAGATGACAGATGTATTAAGAATTAAAACTTTGGTTGGGTTATAGATTAATTTTACTTTCATTTCACAAATTTGTAGTCTCCCTTTCTGTCATTATATTTTCTTTTTTCCTCTTTTACTCATTCAGAGAGTATTATTCACCAAATATATCTATGGTTTTTATCCTCCCCAAGTTAGTTTTTCGACTGTCAAGCTATTTTTTTATTATGAGCTACATTTTTTAATTTCACTGGACGTTTTCTCTGATTGTTTTATTTTATTTTCTAAATTTCTGGGGGAAAATTCTCTTGTTTCTTCAATGTCCATATAAATTCTTGCCCTTAATAAGATGATTTAAAATACAAAAACAAGATTATTTGATTAATTTCCAACATGGACATGCAACTAACTACTTGCATGTGCGAATGCTATAATTTTCTTACACCAGAAACCTGCCATATGTAATCAACAGTGGGAAAAAACTACTACCCCTCCAAAAAAAATTATAGCAAATTTTGACAATTTATTAGCTTTTTTAAAAAATATAAAGCATGTCGTATTTTCATGTTTTTTATGTATGAATCAAGTATTGTAGCCAAGGAATATATGTGAACTAGTTATTGAATTGAGATGATTTTAGTTAGGTAGAAATATAACCAACTTATGGTCGTTTTATAAACCAAAAAAAAAGTAATCTTTTTTTAAGACAAGGCTTTTCAACTTTGATCCGCTTTTATGGTATATTCAAGTCATAATATCATAATTGTTGTACAATGGGAAAATCATAAATCATTATCAAGTATATTAATGTAATTTTTCAATATATAATTTTTACAGTAATATCTTTTATCTATAAAGAAAAAGCAAAATAAGACCAAAAAAAGCGACAAAAAATATAGGGTAAATTTTAGATTTAACATATTTGTATTTTTTCTACATATTGATTGGGTTTTAAGTGTTAATAAATAATTAGATTTACAATTGTCTAAATCATTTATTCATGTTATCTCAGGGAGAATAGGTTGGGTCTTGATCTCGAGGCATTTTCGGGCAGTGCCAATAAGCCAATTCACAGTTTAAGAATCGTTATCAATGCGCATGCGATTTTATCCCGAATTTCTCACCTTGTTTTGTTTAATTAAAAACAAAAGAAGATTTAAACAAAAGGTGAGAAATTCGGGATAAAATCGCTTGCGCACTGAAAACGATTCCTAAACTGTGAATTGGCTTATAGTGCGCATGATCTTGCCCGAAAATGCCTCTTTTTCATGTCTGCGCCTGCGATATTTTTGAAAGCGCTCGTGCATCTCGAAAATGGTCTAATAGACCAACTTCTCGCGCTACATTATTGCGTTGCAAGTCGCAGAGTGAATATTGCTCGTATTATCACCCCGCTTTGTTGCAGAAGTAGAAGCTATTTCTACTATCTGCAACAAAGGAAATTTGCACCATACTGCACCATACCATTTTGTTGCTCGAATTTTCGCGCCGCAGAGTTGACGCACTCGACGCACAGTTTTAGTGAGCCTGCGTAGATTATGAACTATGGCACATTTAATATTTTCGCTTATCCCACGTCGAGAGGGCAGAACAGTTGCAGATCTGTGGGGGTAGGGGGTAAGTCAAAATAAACATTTTAAATTCCCTTTTTGCTCGATATCATTCTGACCTGGACCCCCCCCCCCCCCCCCCCCCCCCATCTCCTATTAGATCAATTTAGCATTATAATGTCCTCTCCTTTTTTTGAAAATTCTTGATTCGCTCTTTGGCTAAAAACGGGATGAAATTTAAAAAATGAACGAAAGAAAAATGGAATTTTTCTTATCAAGCCTCGCTTGAAGGCGCGCCTCGGCTCCCAAAGCATGATGGGATATAATGTCAGCGACTCCAAGAAGAACAAGATGGCGGTTCGCAGGGACCCAGATAAGAAGACTTTACCCTGGGGTTTATCAGCCGATGGATTAACTCCAGGCTCAATGAAGGTATGAAATCCTTAATGAAACATCACTTTACATTCTGGTGCCTTAAAATGGTATAAAAAACCTAGTATTATTGGAGTTTTTCGACATCGAACGAAAGCCAGAGTTTGTTCACCACGTTTTGCAGACTTTGACTGGAGACAAATTGAAAGCGTTTTCAAGTGGTACAATGAATGCTGTTGCGAAAAAGACGTCTAAAGCTAAACAAGAGCTAGAAGAAAGGAAAAAGGTAACGATCTTGTGAAGTATACTTCTGTTAGTTGTCATTCTTGACTGCAAAGCTTCGTCAATTTGTCCGAATGTCTTCAAAATTACGGATAAGATAAGCTTATAGTAAAAATTATATTATGACTTATATTATCATATATAAACTGCTTTTGTAATCCAAAGTCGAATCTATAGTTAAATCTTTATTAGATCTTTTATTAAACAATATATAAAATGTCTGAAGTCATTTGTTGGGATTCATGCATATTCATTATGGCGATCGATGTTTAAAAACTGAAAAATCATATATGATAAAAAAAAGTGCTTATTATTGGCACTCATTAAACATGTTCTTTTTAGAACATCTATAATCCCCCCCCCCCCCCCCCCACACACACACACACACATATAGAGGAATGTGAAAGAGATCCCCTCTCTTCTCCTGTGATCTCCATACTTAACAACTGTCTTATACAATAATACAAACTGCCCTCAACCCTCCCCCACCAAAAAAAAATACTGCCCAAAAAAAGATATTGCACACTTCCATGCAGAAGGTAGAGATATTTTCTGAAATTTAATGATTTTAATTATATTCTCATCACATATATGAAGTTTTCCATACCTTTATCTGGTACTACAATTTCACCTAAGGAATTCAAATAACAAGGTTCTTAATGTATCGTTTATCCACTACAGCGAGATGAGGAGAAATGTGCAGAAGTGTTTGCTGATTTTGTGGCATCATTTGAAGACTCAAGAGCCAAGGGGAAGACATTTGTCCGTGGGAATACTATCAACCCAGAAACCAAAGGTATATTGATCATAATACGAAAATAATCCTCGCAAATTGGTACGTTTTTGCTCATTTTTTAGTGTTTTCATGCTCACACTGATTTTGACTGTCGTCAATCAAATAGTCTTAAAGTAGCAGTTCAAATATACATTGATGTACTCTAACAATATATTTGATTGACAGTATTCTACTGGTGATTAACCAGTCGCAATATTTATATTAATTAATACCTAGCAATATAAACACTGCTAAGGCGCCAACCATTTAAACAAGAAATCTAGAGTATATCTATTACGTTTTGGGAGTTGCATCATAGTGTGGGACCATCATAAATGGAGCCTTAAGTTCCATGCTAGGTGAAAGCCCAAAGACTGAATTGGAATTTAGAAGTTGATTTTTCAGAAGGAGGGAAAATGGAGAACCTGGAGAAAAACCCTCGAGGCAGAGTAGAGAACCAGCAAACAACTCTACTCACATACACCATTGAGCCTGGTGGGACTGAACCCGGGTCACGTGGGTGATCTGGAAGCACTCTCACTGCTATGGTACCCATGCTTCCTGTAACAATATATTCTGTTACTTTTCTGTTTTGGTCCACAATTTGAATGACAATCATACAAGACAATATACATCATCACATGCTCATATAGTTGATTATAAATTAAACAGTTTGTATTGACTTTGTATTTCTGTTATTGGTAATAGTTGAAACCAAATCAGGCGATTCTGGAAGACTCTACAAACCAATGGCTAAACTCAGTGCTACTGTCATGGAAGAGAAAATAAAGACAGAAACACCACAAAAATTGGTAAGAAAACTAGCAAGTAGACTATTGTGAGCTTCATTAACATGTTAAAGTTTAATTTCATTCAGTCAGCAACATCATTTACTCAACAGTGAACACCGCTCCATAGATTTCTTTGTAAATAACTTCTTGATTTATTTTATT
This sequence comes from Anthopleura sola, assembly GCA_023349425.1. Classification (NCBI taxonomy): domain Eukaryota; kingdom Metazoa; phylum Cnidaria; class Anthozoa; order Actiniaria; family Actiniidae; genus Anthopleura; species Anthopleura sola. The sequence goes on from JALHLI010000002.1 coordinate 13,460,377, forward strand.
TCTATGAAGCCCAAAGGTTGGCTGAAAGACTTTACTGACATTATTGTAATTACAATTGATTTTTAAGTCTCTTTTTTCAGTATTGAGTATGAAACAAGCAAATTTTTCGATCACAAAATGAAGGGAAATGTATAGAGCGGTGTATGGTGTTGAGTAAATGACATCACTGACTTCTTTAGTACCGTTAGTTGTTTGTGGGACCAAATTTTAATTCCACTGTGAAAACTGCTGCAATAAATAAATGCAAATTAACAGTGGATTCCACAGAGTGGCTCTTCTCCCACTGCATTCCGATTGGAATTTAGAAGTTGATTTTTGGGAGGGAGGAAAAACCCGAGAACCCGGAAAAACCCTCGAAGCACAGGTGATCAGAGAACCAATAAACAACTCTACTCACCTATGACACTTAGTCCAGTGGGACTCGAACCCGGGTCCCCTTTGTGAGAGATGAACACTCTCACTGCTACGCCACCCGTGCTTCCTGGACTGAAAAAGCCTCTTACAGGGAGTGATGGTTGTAAAATATGGTTTAATTGCAGGATATGAAGAAGAAAGGAAAAGAGAAAGAGAAAAAGAAAAGTAACCTTGAACTATTTAAAGAAGAATTGAAAAGGTATGTACAGCAAGCACACAATGCCAGGTTAGAAATCCTTAAAAATTCTAAGAAATTGTTAACAGAAATCTTAATGAAGAAAGCAGTTTAAAAAACTTATCAATCAGAAATGTTATGATTTATATAGCACCCTATCTATATGGATATAATCAAAGGTGCATTACAATCATGATAGGTGGTTAGTATGAGGTGTAGGCACTGAGGGTAGTCACTGCCAGGGTTCTTTACTTCCTCAGTGGTTCTTTTATGTCCCTCCAATATTTGAACCACTACCTCCCGCATAAAAGTACATTGCTCAACCAACTATGCATCTTCTTATTTAATAGAAACCAACAAGAGAGAGAATTGAGGCATAAAATCAAGAAAGGAGAAATAACGGACATACCAAAAGATGTGTTGAGTGCTTTACCAGCATCATTCCTTAACACACCTAAATGTATGTGCAGGGCTACCATCGATAGCGCACTGAAGCGATCACTAGACCTCAACAAGATTTTGGTTTTTTTTTGTACACAGTAGGGTTTTAAAGAGGCACTAGGATGAAAACACCCCATTTTTTGAAATAGGGTTGAATTTATAACATCATTTAGCCACAATTTAGATGCTGAAAAAAAAGATTGATAATATTTATCCACCAATTTTGACTGTGAAGAAAATATGTTTGCTTGGCTACTATTGTTTAACCAAGCTAAAAGTCATTTCCAATTTCCATCCAAGTGCCCCTTTAATATACACAACTCTCAACTCACATGTTGATCCTTATGGAGATAACCGAAAACCCCCAGAAGAACCCTCATGGCAAGGGAGAGAACAACACATGTAACAAACTCAATTCACATGTGGTGACCTCAGGGCTGGAACCAGGGACCCAACCTGTTGGACTCACAGCGGTGAAAGATGATGCATTACCAGCGTACGTCTCCCTAGCCACCCTTAACACAATCTTGTATTTATTGCTTTAGAAACTTACTGATAACATTGTTATTGCAGCTGATGACCCCTATGCAACAGGTTCACATGACACAGGAGACCCTAACACTACAAATATCTACATTGGAAACATCAGTCCTAAGGTAATGTTGAAAATCTTTCTAAATTATGTTGAATGAATGCTAGTTACAGTGCGACTACTCAAACCAAAGCCACCCAAACAAATTTTAAATCAAATTCATAAATCATGTTTGGATGCTGAATAACAGGATGATGACGACTTCTGGAGTTTAAACTGTTTCTTGTTCACTACTGATCATAAATACACAAGTATAAAGTAAAATATATGCTTTTAAACAGAAAAATGGAAAATTTGTTCCGATTCGATTGTTTAAATACTCAATCGTGATTGGCTTATTTGTATGAAAATTTGCTTTGGTGGTTTTGGTTGGAGTAGTCACACTGTAAATAATGTTCAAATTTACTCGTAGCATACTTGACCAAGTAGATTTTTTGAATATATAATTACCACATATTTTTTCTGGTTTGGTATCCTAAAAATCGTGCATTCCGATGGTGGTTTGAGCAGGCAGTATCTTCTCGGTATATGCCTGCGGTCTGGTATTCTGTCATCCATGAACAAACACAGGATAATGGATCGCTAAACAACAAAACAAATGGAAAGTCAATGGGAAATTGATAAATAAGTTAGTTACCATCCTAATGTCAGTCCAGATAGTGGAAAACTGTGCCTTCAGCCTTGAAAACAGATCTCAGACACGCTCTTTCCCTATATTCAAGACCTTGGGCACAGAGTTTCCCTATCCAGAACCCCTGGTTGGTGAATAACATATATATCTGCTTTTAGATGAATGAAGAGGCATTGATGAAGCTCTTCGGAAAGTATGGTCCACTGGCCAGTGTAAAGATCATGTGGCCTCGGACTGATGAAGAAAAATCCAGAAACAGAAATTGTGGTTTTGTTGCTTACATGAGAAGAAAAGATGGAGATAGAGCAATAAAGGAACTTGGTGGTAAGAATTGAGTCTTTTTTTATTGTTATTGTTATTGTCATTGTCCTCCTCTTCCTTCTCTTTCTCCTTCTCGTTCTCCTACTCGTTCTCCTTCTCCTTCTCCTTCTCGTTCTCCTTCTCCTTCTCCTTCTCCTTCTCCTTCTCCTTCTCCTTCTCCTTCTCCTTCTCCTTCTCCTTCTCCTTCTCCTTCTCCTTCTCCTTCTCCTTCTCCTTCTCCTTCTCCTTCTCCTTCTCCTTCTCCTTCTCCTTCTCCTTCTCCTTCTCCTTCTCCTTCTCCTTCTCCTTCTCCTTCTCCTTCTCCTTCTCCTTCTCCTTCTCCTTCTCCTTCTCCTTCTCCTTCTCCTTCTCCTTCTCCTTCTCCTTCTCCTCCTTCTCCTTCTCCTTCTCCTTCTCCTTCTCGTTCTCCTTCTCGTTCTCGTTCTCCTTCTCCTTCTCGTTCTCCTTCTCCTTCTCCTTCTCCTTCTCCTTCTTGTTCTCCTTCTCCTTCTCCTTCTCCTTCTCCTTCTCCTTCTCGTTCTCCTTCTCGTTCTCCTTCTCGTTCTCCTTCTCCTTCTCCTTCTCCTTCTTCTTCTCCTTCTCCAACTTTTTTCATCCTTTACATTCAAAAAGACCAAATCCCCTTTGTATGTAAATTGCCCAATCCAAACCATGTGTTTTTTTTAACATGATGTTCCCTGGAGAATTGTTTCTTTATCTTTCTGAAATTTACTTGTTCATGTTGATGTGGATGTGAAAACATTATAATGAAACAATAAATTATCCAGTGAACATCATGTAAACATCACATGGTTTGAATTCACATATGAATTGATTAGGTCGATTCAAACCCATTTTCCAGCTAATTTAGAACCACTTAAAGAATAAATGTATATAGTATATGCTCTGATATTTTGTCTTTTATCTCTAATTTTTTAGGCAAAGATATCATGGGATACGAAATGAAATTAGGGTGGGGCAAAGCAGTGCCACTCCCCCCACACCCTATATATGTCCCCCCTGAAATGGAAGAAGATAACACTCCCCCACCCCCCTCAGGCCTGCCATTCAATGCTCAGCCAGATAAACATTCATCCAAGGATACATCCATTGAAGACAAGGATCTTCTTGACCCTAATGGGTTTAACAAAGAGGTAAAGCTTGGTTCTTTACTCAGATAGCTTAGAGAACTGTCAAATTCATTCCTTCCCATTTTTTCAGTTCTAGTTTTTACTCTAGTATAAATGTATAATTCCAGGATTTATCTTTACTCCCACAAAGGGAGTTTTAATATTGTGGATGGGGTCTAAAAAGGAGGGGATATTTTACCACCAAACTTCCTTGGAGTCCTACTTTGTCCCCCTACCTGCTATTCTACAACAAAATGTGCATGCAAAGACATTAGTTTGTAGCTAAAGATGCTCGCCACCCTCTTGCGGCATATATATTATTGGCATCTACCAATTCCTAGGGTAAGATCATTCCTTCTCCATGCCCCAACTTGATTGACAAAGACGCACAGACATTAGTTCATCATAACAGATACTCACCACCTTCTTGTGGCAATTATTTCATAGACATTAGCCAATGCTGTTGTGAAAGTTGTAATCCCGAAGGAAAGGTATACTTAACGTCACCTCGTAGTGCTGTCAGGCAGTCAACAGTAGGACTCTTTGTCTTGCTATCCTGCAGCTGATGAAAATTTTGAGGGCTACATGTTTGTTAGCTTTGCTATTGAGTGTCACCTTTTTAAATGAAATTTATTGATTGATTAACTTGGTAACTACAAAACACTTAAACCAAAACTCCTGTTTTATTGATTCAAATCTCTTAGGTTTGACTTTAAGTTTTGATGATTGGAAAAGGTTTCCAGACTTTTTTTTGAATTTAATCTTTGTATGTGAATATTGTTTGTTTTTATGTATCTTTATGTGAGTGTATGTTATATATATTATGTGAATGTGTTTGATGTTGTATTTTATTATGCAAGTGTGTGTGCAAGTGTGTTGTGGTTAAGATTTTTTGTGTAGTTTTAATGTTTACAATTTTATTTATTTCACTTTGAATAGACCTCTTTAGCTTGGGTGTTTGTTATGCTCATTTCAGACCACATGTAATTCCTTTGAGAATAGGATTCTTTGTTTCATTTGTGTCCGAACAAAGAAATCATACTGAAGGAAATGCCAGTGGTCTGGAATGGAAAGAAACATGCCAAAGCTAAAAAGATATATTCTATTTTCCAAATCCTGCTTTAAAAAGCTTTTCTTGTTGTACCATTGGGAACTTGAATCATAGCTAAGGCTATTGTTGAATGTTGGATTTGGTTTCGTTGGATTCTCATCAATATTTTATGCTAAAATTACCACCAATGCTATACTTACTGAGAAAGTAAAACTGTCTTAAAAACTATCCTTTGTAATTCCTAATCCTATGTTTATTGTGACAATACCAATTTGCTTGCCACAAACTGAGTTTCAATTTAAAATATTAAATATTAAAAAGTGGGTAATATAGGAGAGTGAGTACTAAGAATGTACTGACTTGACCTTGTTTACAATACTGTTAAGAATATAATAGTAAAATAGCTATTTACTGCTATTTTCATAAACATGTGAACTTAGTAGTTGCATGTTGCACTCTGAAATTTTGTTTTTCGCTTCCATCAATTGAAAATAACCAGTCAGTACCTTTTATATTTTTGACTGGTGGCAGCGAAAAACCACATTCCAATGGGCAACTCACAACTACAGAGTTTGCGTGTTCATGAATATTGCAGTAATAGGATCCATTTGATAGTCTAGACTTAGGGACCCTGACACTATCCAACATAATATTTTTAAAAGTTTTTGAATTGTTACAGTGCTTTTCATATTTCTTTACCGACCTACCACTCCCAGACGTCTGGTGTTTTGGATTCCATCAATTAATTTTACAAAAGGATGCGTTCATTCTGATTGCGAGCAATAAAGAAATTCCCATGTGAAAATGGTAGTCTAGTTATAGGAATTTTTCTTACCGCTAGATCAGAATGAACTTTGCCTGTTGTAAGTTTGATTTGCAGAAGCCAAAACTCCAGATGTCTGGAGTTGTTTGGGTGTAAAAAAATATATAAAGTGCTGTAATATCAGACTGGATCAATAGATGTATTTATTTCTTACCAGTATTCGTTCTATCCACTCATAACAAGGGTTTTATTATTGTTCTTGAATCCTATTTTTCCATTATAAATCTCCCAATGATATTGTGGAAAGTTTTACTAACATTTGGTGATGTTAACATAATATTCTATTCACAGGAACTTGGTGTGCTGTATTCACCGTGTCATAGAATTTGTGGTGCGTGAAGGACCAATGTTTGAAGCCATGATTATGAACAGAGAAATCAATAATAATATGTTCAGGTAGGTTGTTACTTCGCACCAGGAATCATGGAGAGTATTTTATTGTACTATTGTACCAACTTTTTGTTAATAACATGGACCGCAGAGCACCCTAAAAAGTGGCGGGGCTATATAAGAGACTGGTATGGGAAAAAGTGGAGGGGGCTACAGGGACTGCGGAGCGTAATTTTGATTGGGGGGGGGGGCTAATGACCACCAAATACTGGAATACCTAGGGGATTTGGGGGCATGCTCCCCCAGACCCCCCCCACGCTGCTCTGCGGTCCCTGGACTAAGATTGGAAAATATAAGAGTCTAGTGTAGTCTAGAAAAAGGTAAAAAGTGGTAGGACTATAGCCATACCAGCCCCTCCCCTTGCGCCATCCTTCAATATCCAATAAATTATCTTATCCTACTTTTAGTCGTATGCATACTAGTGTACTGTATTTTCCGATCTAGGCCATTCACTTTTAACACTTGGCAATCTTTGCGATTGATTTGTGACCCCAGCTTTAGCGACCAATGTAGTGCCCATAAATATAAGAATCATCTTTGATAACTAATCGATTTTGCTGCTTTTTGTGATAGATTTTTGTTTGACAACCAATCCTTAGAGCATATCTATTACAGATGGAAGCTGTTTTCTATACTACAGGTAATGACAGTTAGTTGCCCTAATGCGAGGGCCACAGGTTTGTTAGCCACTGGCTATTTATTGCTACCCTCGTAAAAAAAAAAAAAAAGAGTTTTACTAAAGACTTACATAAAAAGCATTGAAAAACCATTTCAACACCATTTCTTGGGAAATCAGTCATTGGTTATAACTTAGTTGCTATTTCCTTCCTTGCTTTCTTCATTCCTACCCTCCCTTCCTTCCTTCCTCCCTCCCTCCCTCCCTTCCTCCCTCCCTTCCTCCCTCCCTCCCTTCCTTCCTTCCTTCCTCCCTTCCTTCCTCCTTCCTCCTTCCTCCCTCCTTCCTTCCTCCCTTCCTTCCTCCTTCCTCCTTCCTCCCTCCTTCCTTCCTCCCTTCCTTATTCCCCTTCATTCAATTCCCTTGCTTCCTTTTCCCCTGTCTTTTTATCCCTCCTCTCCTTTCTCACTCTCCTACTCACCCATTAATCCAATCATCATATCTTTCATTTCATATTTTTTGTTCATTCTTTGTTCTTGTTCTTTTGTTGATTTATACATTCTTGTGTTCCAGGGTGACTCACAAACAAAATGGAGGACAGAAAAATTCAAGATGTTCGGTAACGGGTCCTGGTGGCAGCCTCCATCATGCACACAGTATAATATAGGAGCATATACTATAGCATCAGCCATTGCAATACCCAAGCAAATAGAGGAAAAACCACTTGAAAAGGCTGAAGCACCTAAACTAGTGGAGAGAGAAACTTCTGTATCAAGTGGCACCAGCAGTAGAGACAGAGACAAGAGATTTAATTTATCATCAAGGTGCGTGTCAGAACTCCTATACTATATAAAGCCTGGTTTATACTAGTGATGCAAATATTGTGTATAAATAATAAATAATAGAATAAATAAATGCAAATTAACATTTGAGTGGCTCTTACTCCACTGCATTCCAAATCGAATTTAGAAGTTGATTTTTGGGGAGGACCTGGAAAAACCCTAGAAGCACAGGAGAGAAGTAACAAACAACTCTACTCACATACGACACTGAGCCCAGTGGGGCTCAAACTCGGGTCGCCTTGGTGAGAGGGAAGCACTCTCACCACTACACCACCTGTGCTTCCTGTATTGACATAACATACAAGTGCAAGTGCAGATAGTACTTTAAGGATGACTGTTCTCTCCAAATGTAAAGGATTAACTAACCATAAAAGACTATCTGCGCTTGTGTATGCTTACATTGCTAGTGTGCACCAGGCTTAAAGTATCGATAGGTGGCATTTGTTGCTATGGCAATGTTTAGTTCATGTTTAGTTCATGCCTAGGGTTGCATGTTTGGGTCTCGACTGAACAGCATAAGTGAGTTTAGTTTGTTTGATGTGTTGTTCTCTCACCTGGACCATGAGGGTTTTTTCTCCGAGTTCTACGGTTTTTCTCCTTCTGTAAAAATCAACATGTGAGTGGAGTATTGTGTGTTGTAAATAGTGAATGTAGTGATAGCACTTGTGGAGCAAACCTCACAGAAGAGAGATGAGTGATGGTTGTAAAGATATAGGTCTCCTGTATATAACTTAGGGTTATATCAATTACCAGGCAAAGAGACAAGCTTGAAGACATGTTAAGGATCCTTACAGTAGAGAGATCTAAGATAGCTGATGCTATGGTGTGGTGTCTTGAGCATGCTGATTCAGCCGACGAGGTAACAATGTTATGAACTTTGTAATTACAACCAAATATCTGTAACTCCCTACCCATCCTACCTACCAACTCCCTGCACATAGTGCTTGCAGAGGGTGGAATTGATGACATCTTAACATGTCATGATGCGTCAAATCCTCAACCAATGAAAACCCAGACATGTCACCATAGCATGATAAGGTTGTACCATGAATCCCATAGCACAGCATCACTGTACTATGATTTTTTACAGTCATGCCAAGAATGCTCGGCTTGAAAAATTACATTAGCTCATTTTTCGTGAATCTCATTGCACAGCATAACTTTTTCACAGTTATGACTAATGTGCAGGGATGAAAGTTATATTGGTAACTTAATTATTTTCCATGCATCCTGTAGGTTACAGAATGTATCAGTGAATCTCTATCACTCCTGGAAACACCTCTTCAAGCGAAGGTTGCACGTCTATATCTTGTATCAGATATCCTTCACAACTGTTCAGTCAAAATCCCTAATGTGTCTTACTTTAGAAAAGGGTGAGTCTGGCCACTGTTTTTATTCCTACATACTGAGTGAGATATATTACAACAGGTTCAAGGGCTTGAAACAATATACCCCTTGCAGTACATCAGAATGCAGCTCATTTTGAAGGAGAAAACAATAGGTTCCAATTCTCAGGAGATTGAAATTCTTTTGTTTTGTCCTACAAATTGAGCTGCTTTGATGTCACGTGCAAGGGGTCTATTGTCAATCTTATATGGAATCAAAAAATAAAAAATAGATAAAAATAAGAACTTATTTCCCCACAAAAAGAATTCATATAGAAGAATAACGAGAAGCGTAATGAAATTCAGTCAACATTTTTCTTAGTTAATTTCATTAAACTTCTTGTTATTCTTCTATATTTCATGTGTCTATATAATTTGCGTCATAAAAAATCATCATTACCAGCATGCAGACAGTCGAACCTTGATTCCAAGTTATCATTTTTTACTGTTTTTTTTACCCCAGATTTGAAACAAGACTGAAGGATATTTTCACGAATTTAAGTGCAGCTTTCAAAGCAATAAAAGCTAGGATGAAAGCCGAACAATTTAAGGTCAGTATATGCATGAATAACTTGCTTAAAAGAAAGGGAATTGGGAAATGGGAAATTGGAAGAAAATGTTTTTCTTGATAATAATTGTCTTGATTCAACAGAAACAAGTGATGCGATGCCTTTCTGCATGGATGAGCTGGGCTGTCTACCCTCCAGATTTCCTTGTCAACTTGCAGTGCATATTTCTTGGCCAGATAGACAGCAATGCTGGTTTATTTGGGGTTAGTAATGTTTTTGAAACCTTCAAATGTCAGTTATCAGTACCTGAAACAACCTCTGGGTAGGGCACAATCAACACACAGATTGAACCCTGAAACAACCTCTGGGCTGATCTAAGTCAGGGCATGGCTAACTCACAGATTGAACCCTGAAACAATCTTTGGGCTGATCTAAGTCAGGTCATGGCTAACTCACAGATAGTACCCTGAAACAACCTCTGGGCTGATCTAAGTCAGGTCATGGCTAACTCACAGATAGAACCCTGAAACAATCTCTGGGCTGATCTAAGTCAGGGCATGGCTAACTCACAGATAGAACCCTGAAACAACCTCCAGGCTGATCCAAGTCAGGGCACGGCTAACTCACAGACTACTCTGCTGGCATGTGATTCCAATAATAATATAGCCTACAAGATTTCTGAAATTTGATTGGCTGAGAGAAGTGGTATTTTGGGATCCATATGAATCATTAACTAAATATTTATTATTATTTATTTGCCTCTAATAAGACGAACTTTGAACTTTTAATTAGACGAACTTTGAACATTTTAAAAAACAATTAAAGACTTATTTATTTTCACGAAGCTATAATTAAATTTTTAGTTTATTTTATTATTTTTATCTGATAAGCTATTTTTGTTTCACCAAATTCTAAGATTTTTATTTATTTATTTATTTGATATATTTAAGTATTTTATTTGATATATTTAAGTATTTTGTATTTAGCGCCTTAGAGTATTGTATATAAGGCGCTATATAAATCTCTCTTATTATTATTATTTTTATTTTTATTATTATTATTATTAATATCTCTCTTATTCTGCTTACTTGCGAGTTATTTTTCAATCAGATAAAATCTTAACGCAGCATTGTAACATTCTGTTTGTTCCTCAACTGTTACATTTGTAGGTGAACCATAGCTCAGGCTTGGACAGTAAACCATTTGGGGATGTGGATGGGGTTCCTCTAGATATTGATGGAGTCCCCTTGAAATCTGAAGAGATAGATGGTGTACCTCTGGAAGAAAGTGCCCTGGATGGTATTCCACTCGCCAAGGAAGATATCGATGGAATACCTAGTATGTCATTTTTGATTTTATGACCATTCTCGTTGAAGTTCGACTCACAACGATTGAAATCTCGTTTGAAAACTAGCAATTGACAGCCATCAATCAAAATACTGGGAACAAGTTTATTGGTCTAGAAAAACATGCCTCGTATTTATGACCAAAGTTTGTGATGGAGGGTAATAAGATGTACTATTAAGGGCTCAAAAGTAAAAGAAATCTGCCAAAAATTAGTGCCATGTTCGTACAATTTGCAAACGAGACGTCAAACTTCGAGGGTCGCACTTCAACGACGGTTATAACATGCATTTCTCTCCGATAATTATGATTACATAAACTTTATTTATTTATTTTATTATTTTTCTGTAATTACTCTTTTAGTGGATACCAGTGACACAAAATTGAAAGGTAAATAAAAGTGTAAAATAATTCTAAATTATCTGTGAAAAATATTAACATTTTATTATATTTTATGTGTATTTAGATATGGGAATACATATCGCTTCCAAGTGGGACAGACCAGAATGGGAAAGAATGGAAGAAAACATAGGAACAAACGAACAGGAATACCACCACACACAACAGTAAGTGCTGTTTTAATTGCCACTTCCCATCCATCCACATCAGTGAAGTGAAAAAAATATTACAGTAACAAATGAAAACTGAATGCAAGATCAAAAATGGTTGTCTGACTTTTGCTTCACTTTGTCAAGTAATGAGGAAGTTTCGCCGTCAAAAAATGACGAAGCATCACAACAAGCACTGGATAAGTCCGCTCGTGCAGTCGAGATGGACGAGACCAGAAGGAGAAAGCTACGAGAAATAGAACTAAAAGTGGCAGAGTACGCACAGAAACTGGAAGCCAAAGGTAGCCGCAAAGGAGGGAAGAGCAGCAAGGACATTGCAGAACAGTGTGATCAGTACAGAGCTAAGTTACTCGAGGTATGAGGAAAAAACGTGTTCTATTTCTAAAATATCATCTCTTTATCAACCCTTCAGTAGGGGTTTTTCGTTTCTTTTTTCTTTTCTTTTTTCCTTTAGTACGTTTTCTCTTTTCTTTCAAACGAAACTTTTATAACTAGAACAACACATGCGCGTTTACCGTTTACCAACTAAAATTGGCGGGAAATTAGTACTTCCGGTAAATGCTGCACGCGTCTACCTATCAAAAAAGGCTGGAAATGTGGGAAACCATTTGTTTTCCAAAGCGGTGGCCATCTTGAATTATGGGGTGCTTAGGGGGCAAACGTGGAAATATTTATAAAGCATAGAGTGGCAGGATTACTTTCTCCAATAGTTTTACGCTTTCGTGTTTCATATATTGCTCCAACTACCAGCAAATTCAATTGGTTTTTAGATGTGCTTCTAAGTGGATAACGTTCATTTATATAAAAAGACACCCTGACAGCTGTGCATACTATAATTGTGTTAATAATTATCCCCTCGCCATCCCATATTGTCTTACTTAAAACAATACAATTCAAGATGGCAGCCATATCAGTAAAAAGGCCCGTACAAAGGTCTATTCCTGGATTGCAAATGATGGCAAATAGGACCTAACCAACTTACTTTATAATTTTTGGTGCGAATATTCTTGTTTTATTTATGTAATCTCTTATTATTTCTCAAAGGCCATCGAACCAAAAGGGAAGCGTTCAAGAAGGTCCAGGTCACGCTCTAGGTCACCATCCAGGAAGAAACGGCGTGACAAGTCCCATAGTATGTCACGCTCTCCATCACCTGACCGCTCATCATTATCTTCATCACAAGTATTACAGGTATTTGATAATGTCAATTGAAATCATCTTAGAGCGTGTCCAGACTTATCGAGTGCCTCCTACACTTGGTGCCCTAATAGAAGGTCCCAACTATGGTTGGAAAAGAATTCCTTCAGGCCGATTATGAGAGGTTAAGAAAAACCTCCATCGAGCAAAGTTGGTCTGGTCGCTTTCTTAAGGCTAAACGGTAAATATTGCAACAATTTTTGTTAGAAACTTAATCCGAACGTTTTTCTTAATCAGTCACTCAAAGGCTACGACTCGCGAAGTCCTTCCCCGTCTAGCTCTTCGTCTCGTCAACGGCGATCCCGATCACGCTCGAGAAGCTCTTCGCGGAGTCGTCGAAAATCCCGATCTCGTTCACGAAGCCGATCACCAAGATCGCAGCGAAAACATCGAACAAGGTCAAGATCCCGAAGCATGTCACCAAAGAAAAGCTCGAAAAAGAGAAGGTCTCGGTCAAGATCGCGTTCACCTTCGAAGAAAAAGGGCAAAAAACGAAAGAAGTGAGACTGAAGTGTGCGTAGACTTGTTTATCCTGTAGATACTTGGTCTCTGTTGTATCACCGCACCGGGAATTTTTGTCAAGAATTGGTCAACTTCCAACCTGTTTTGTTAGAGAGCAGGTTTTCAGTTTCTACCAACAAGAAGCAAGTGTATGGTGCTTTGTAAAAGACAAAACGTCCACAAGAAATGACTGTATTCTTTGGCTACATATGACATTCTAAATTTGATTGACAACAACAAAATATTCCTTTTTAGTGTCTTATTTTATACCACTTGTTCTAGTTGTTGTCATTTAAGTCAATAACTGTAGAGCAAGCAAGAAGCACGTTGCCTTCAGACCAAACTTTGGGCAATCTCCCATGACATTATGCTGTGTTTCAAACAAAGCTTGCATAAGAGGAGTTCGAAAACACTTTGCAAAAAAAAAACTTCCAGATAACTTTAATTTGTAATGGTGGATGGAGTTAGACTTGTATACTTGACACGCGCAAATCCAGATATATTAAATTCCGATTTCGCACAATGCGCTCAGCCAATCAGAGCACGCAAAGTCACTACTCGTCCAATAAAAATGCGGCGTAGATTTGACCAGGTTAAGATCGCGGCGCGCGATTAGTGCGTACAGCGCGTTTTTCAAAGTCGTACGAAGTTTCACAATTGTAATCATAACGGGTTTCATACGAGTAGGAAATCCAAGACCAATTCATTATCATGCTCTATTCATACTGTATTTTCCTGGTAATGTATCGAAACGTTTTGTTAAAAAGAATCGTACAGATACAGTGGAACCCATTTTAGAGTTGCTGTATGGTGTGCCTTGTACGTGTTGTGAGTTAGTACTTTACGTTTCCCATGAAAATCACTCTAGATTACATGAAGAGAAATTGAGAGCGATGCTGAAATTGGCTTCCAAGATCAAAAATCCTCATTGCTCAGGATAGGCTTCTGAAAGCCTAGCTGCTAGGCATTTCCTACTCGTACAAAATCTGCTCTAACGTGCTTTGAAGACCCTGTTTAATTTGTTTTATCCAGGGTATGATACTACAAGAATTAGCTGAAGATATAAATAAAGTATTATACCGATGTATGGCACTATAAACCTAATTTGTGTTAAGTATTGTTGACAAAGTTTCATGTGGGACGGCTGTACTTACATAGATAGAGAAATCAATGTAAGAGGGAAGTAAAAAGAGTTGACTGGCAGGCTGATTTAATGTAACATGCATGTGCAGACGCTGTCCATGGTCAAGGAATCAAGGAATGGCTGAATACATCATTGTGGAAGATGAGATGACAATGGCTGCATATATGTGTTTCACATCAACATCAGTCTTGTTCACTGATTTGATGTAACATATATGTGCAGACGCTGTCCATGGTCCAAGGATCAAGGAATGCATGAAGACCTCATTCTGGATGACAAGATGACATTGGCTGCATATATGTGTTTCACATCAACATCAGACTTGTTCTCTGATTTGATGTAACATGTATGTTCAGACGCTGTCCATGGTCAAAGGCATGGCTGAATACATTGTTGTGGATGACGAGATGACAGTGGCTGCATATATGTGTTTCACATCAACATCAGACTTGTTCTCTGATTTGATGTAACATGTATGTGCAGATGCTGTCCATGGTCAAAGGCATGGCTGAATACATTGTTGTGGATGACGAGATGACAGTGGCTGCATATATGTGTTTCACATCAACATCAGACTTGTTCTCTGATTTGATGTAACATGTATGTGCAGACGCTGTCCATGGTCAAAGGCATGGCTGAATACATCATTGTGGATGACGAGACTGTGGCTGCATATATAAACATCTTGCATATATGTTTCACACATGATGACTTGGAATATGGTTCAAGGGTTTCGTACTCAAGGATATTTGAAAATTTGTCTTAAAATTTGAATTATGGATCAACGTAACTGTATAGAATAAATTGTGTAATAAGCTAAATGTGTTTGGTTTTGATCTGAAAAAACAGGTGTAGTTAGGATTTCTAAAAGGGGTTCAACTTTGCTCACTAAGGATACAGCTGTTTGAAGTTCACTAATAAACAACTAATAGGATATAAAAAATTTATATTTAAAAAAGCAGAGCACTTTTAGTTAAACAATGGCCACAGGTTCTCACATCCCCAAAAATTAGAAGCAAAAAAATTAGGAGAGGGTATAGCCTGTGCAGCAACACTTTAATTTGGGGAGGGTGACATTCTTCTCCCTTCTCCCCAGTCCCCCTTTCCTTCCTCATATCCCAAAGAGCCATTACACCGGCTAGTGAGGAGAGGGGGGATATATTGTATTTCTGGAAGTGAGAATTGAAAGGGAAAATGTGGAGTAAAATGAACAAAATTCAATAGTACCACTGTCGATTTGGCACCAGAAGTCAGTTTAAAAATAATAATATATCGCAATTCAGAGCTCAATATTTTTGAAATATTTTTCTACTAAAATTTGCGATGTATTTGATTCTGTATTAAAAGCGTGGGCTCCCTGTGTCATAGCTTCGAACGCCTGGTGATTTTTGAAAAGTTGCAAACAAAAGTTGATAAAAATATCTTTGACGTTCTTTTTAGCAAAATGGCAGCCTGGAACACTATTCTTTACACGTTGGTATGCCTATATCCATATTTGATTACAAAGCACTACCATATTGATTCAAATATTTGTGAGAGTTCAATGGTATCTTAGCAATTCCAATCTAATCGACCCAAGCGGAGAGAAACGTCAAACAAATGAATTAAAAATGGCCACGAGATTACCTTTTTATCGAGCTAAAACTTCCAGCTTCTGTGTTTTGTTTCTTTTGGCGTTTTTACATTTATCTAAATCACAAGATCCGACGAAATTTGAAGGTGAAGTTTCAGCCAGTGTACAAGAAAATTTATTTCCAAATTCTCAAGTTTTTGATGACTTTGTTGAAATTCGCCAGCCTCTTTCTTCTTATGCTGCTGAGCATTTTGTTGTACGCGTGGACTACAGGTGTAAAACAGCTCGTATCATAACGATAGAACTTATTTCTTATGGACATGAAGACACAGAAAGGATTGAATTCAGATACAACTTTGCTGTTGCATTAAGAACAGCAGAAACAGTGACCCGCTCTGTCGGAGTGAAGCTCAGAGATTCTTTAATTTTTGCTAACAACAAAGCCCTAAACGTTGCCACAGATTTGCACACAGTTCGTATAAGACTTGTTGTTTCAGTTGTTGGTATTGATTCATTGTCCTTGTCTGGAAAAAATGGTCAAAAAGCAGCTGTTTTTGCGAGTGACAGCAGAGAAATATTTCTGTTACCTCCCTGGAGCAGACCGGTCAAGCCAGGATATTGTTTCTCTTGTTTTGCGAGTTATTTACAAAAAGCTGATGAAAGGAAAATCCACAGATGTGAGCCTGTTAATGGTAAATATTTGATTATTTAAAAAGGTATTATTATAGTTTTATGGTTGTTTTATTACTTGTGCATGATGTTTTGGTTATAGGGGGTGGGGGTAAGGATTTTTCGTCAGTAATTTTATGACTACAGTCATTAAAACAAATTGTAATTTTTGTTGTGAATCCTTTTTTACAGATGTTGTCAATTTTGTGGATTTCCCAGTAGCCTTGGCTGGCAAAGAAGAAGGCTTTAAAATGTATGTACACATGTACTGCTGGATGGTTAATCTACAACTCTTGACTCATCTTCTCTCTTCTCCTTCCCTCTCCTCTTTTCTCCTTTCATCTCTTTCCCTCTCATCCCCTATTAGGTATATCCTCTCCACTTCTCTCTTGTCTAGTCTCATCTCCTCTTGTCTCATCTCATCTTATCTCACCGCATCTCCTCTTGTGTACTCTCCTCTCATCTCCTTTCATCTCGTCTCATCTTGTGTCCTCTTGTGTTTTCTCCTCTCATCTCCTTTCATCTCATCTCATCTTGTGTCCTCTTGTGTTCTTTCCTCTCATCTCCTCTCATCTCATCTCATCTTGTGTCCTCTTGTGTTCTCTCATCTCATCTCCTTTCATCTCATCTCATCTTGTGTCCTCTTGTGTTCTCTCATCTCATCTCCTTTCATCTCATCTCATCTTGTGTCCTCTTGTGTTCTCTCATCTCATCTCCTTTCATCTCATCTCATCTTGTGTCCTCTTGTGTTCTCTCCTATAATCTATGTTCCTCTTGTCTTGTCTAATCTCATCTCATCTCATCTCAGCTTCTTTCATCTCATCTCATCTCGTCTCCTTTTTCAACCACTTCCTCCGACCTGTCCACAATATACCCTTGCTATCCTACTTTGACTTTATTGCTCAGAGTATGCATACTGATCTTGATGATGCATGATTTATTACTAAAGACTTCTTCACCCCCTGGACTGGAAAGATCCATATCTTAATGAGATCCAGAAGACCTTCAAGCCAAGGTATTTCCTGGACATATATAGTCCTATAAATAATACTCAATACAGTACAAACAGAATATATTTATTAATTAGCCTGTTCCATATGCTCTTTTATTAATTAATTGATTAATTAATTAAATTTGATTAATTTTTAATTTAATTAATTAAATTTATGGACCCACTATCCCTCGCCAGCTCCCAGAACTATCTCGCCTTAGTTCTAAACCTTGGTGATATTTTCTATTTTTTCTATTTTCTTGGTGATATTTTCTATTTTTATTTTTTCAGGTTTACAATAACAACCTGGATCTATGTTCTTGAAGCTTGCACAAGAAATCTATGTGGTTTTTTACAAATTAGAAATGATAACTTCCTTACTCCACTAGTGGCATTAATGATATCTGGTAAATTAGGACTAACTCTTAGTACTAACACTCTTATGATGTCTCAGACAAGCATTCATCACACATAAGGGTCTAATCATCTTGAGGCAAGGAGGCAGTGCAAATAGGGGGTGGGTCACCAATTCTTCTGCAGGGAGAATAGTGGGGGCATATATATTTATGCAACGATTATTCAGTTAATTCTGTAGGCTTGTGACCAGCTGGGGAGTGGAAAAAATGTGCTTCATAAAGAGAGTTATCCTTCACTCCACATGCAAAGTGCCTCAAATTTGATGCAAATGAGCCAAATCGAAATGTTTAATGGGTCATTAGACTGAAAGCAGTTTATATCAAGCTAGATCCAACAACCTTTGTTGTTCATTGGTTTCCTGCAGGTCAGTTCCATGTCCAGGTAAACTACAAAAACAAGAAGGCTCACGCATTCATTACCAGAGGTGGTATAAGACGGAATACATGGAACCAAGTGATAATGGCTTTTAACGACACTGTTGTAACCTTTACCGTCAGATATGGCAACAACTTTGAGAACGAGTTCCAGTTTGAGCACCATGAGTAAGTTAGTCTTTCTCCCTACTATAAACATGCAAAAGTTGACAGTTTCATTATTCATGGTTTTCCCTCAGAGAATAGCGAACTAATCACTGTTGCAGCAGTTTTCCCAGGGAATAAAAGTCGTCCCACAAACAACTACATAACTACACTGTATCTATTTTAAAGACTACTACGAGGACTACGAGGCAATTTTTATTTATTTTCACAGGACAGAAAACACTTGAAAGACTTCATAATCAAATTTCCACAATTATAGTTAATTTTGAGACATTTTAGCTAATTTGTTGAGTTTGTGGGACGTAGTAACGATAACTATGGGGAGAGGAACCATGATTATTCATCAGCTCAATCGCAAGTTTTCAATAGAATTCTTTGTGGCTGACAATACAGTACAGTGTTTGGCCATCATATATTTGTAGAAAGGTGAGATTCAAATCCTTTTATAAGCTGTTAGATACCAAGCAATATTTTTTCTCTCCTAGTTTTCCCATGGGATCGTATCACTTCGATGACAGTGAAGGATTCTGGGTACTTGGTGGTACTACTGGTTTCTGTTCGTTTGAGGGGTTTATGGGTCCAACTACTTTGTACCGTCGACGTTTGTTGAAACCTTCAGAGGTATGATTTGTACATATTTTCTTACATTTTCAATTAGAAAAAAAATTGATATAAAATTACTTTTTCTGGCACAGGTACCGTTCCCTCCAAGAGATCATCCCATGTTTCTTGTTGGTATGTTGAATAGATTTTGAAAATACACTTCCCTCCCTCCCTCTCTCCCTTCCTTCCTTTCTCCCTTCCTTTCTTCCTTCCTTTCTTCTTCTTCTTCTTTTTAGAAGTAGGCCTTCGGAGAGGTCCATGGTTCATGCGATTCTCAGAATCTTCACGGCTGTTTCGACTTCTCTCTGTTCTCTGTAGCTTTAGCTTTAAATACCCGTTATAAGGAGCACTGATAGTTTGAGGGGGTAAAGGGCGCACCTTTTTACCCATTTTACGATCCTTTTTCTTTTTTTCTTTTTGTCACACTCTCCTCTCTTCTGTTCTTGCTTGTCTGCTTTTTTTCCTTTTTCGTTCATTTTTCGAATTTCGTATCATTTTTCCCAGGTCTAGACAATTATTACAGCCGTTGTGCAAATGTGATCAATGGATTAACAATGAAAATGGAAGAAATCGCAATCGACAGACGAATGGAAGAGAGTTTGGGACAGGTAGATAATGGTGAGTTTTGATTTGACAGGTATAAAGCTTTAAATTTGATCGAACCCTGAAAAAACCCTCGAATCAAGGGAGAGACTTAACAAACTATACTCACATGTGATGCCGAGTCCAGGAATCAAACCTGAGATCCCAGTCGTGCTACCACTACACCACCCTTGATTCCCTGTGTCCCATTGTTTGCATCGTCACAGTATTTCGTGACATCTTGCCCTCATTGTTGTATATCTTTCAATACCGCACTCATTATGACCTTTCCGTTGTTGGTTATTTTTGTCATAGATAGATGCATGGCAAAACCTATGACGTATGATGACCTACATCGTTACTATGGTAACCATGAATCTGGTCACCCGATGTGTGACGTGACGTTCACTGGAGAGACTCCTGAAGCAGACAGTGTAATTGTGAACGTGTTGAAAAATGAAACAGTCAATATAACAACAGCAGGGGAAAAGATTTTTCACATCGCTGCCAAACTAATGGTTAGTTTGTTTTCCTCTTAGTTTGTATTCAGCTGGTCATGGGAGGAGTCATCATGTATCATGCATCATCATCATCATTATCACCATCATTATCATCATCATCTCCATCATCATCATCATCTGTATCGTCATTATCACCATTATACTATCACTACCATTATCACCGTCACTACCATCACAAACGTCACTATTATCTTCCTTCGTGTTGTCTGGAAACTTTTGCGTCATTATCTGCAACAATAAATAAGGCCTTAACTTTTGCGCAGCTTTCCGTATACAATTTGCGTGACCTGGTTTATTCCTTGTCACAGTGAGGTATATAAGACTTTTCTCCATAATTCTTGTTATTTCACAGCAACGCAGTATCACCGATATTCCATTAGCATTGAGTCTCTTCCGTGTATCAGGATGTTCAAAACACCCCAAGTCCCTGTATACTGCTGGTGTTATACACGCTACTGGTCTTGGGGTCCCTCGAGACTTAGACAAGGTAAGATGAGAATTAACAGTGAATTCCACAGAGTAGCTCCTCCGCCTTCAACTGCATTCAAATTGAAATTTAGAATTTGATTTTTGCGGAGGAAGGAAAAACCGAAGAACCCGGAAAATCGGAAATCGAACCTCGGTCGCCTTGGTGAGAGGCGCGTGCTCTCACCGCTATGCCACCTGTGCATGTGCACACAATACGATTTGTTCCGTATTCTCCAACTCAAGTTTCTTTGCCTCATTTAAAACTGGTCGTTTTGAAAACAGAACTGAACTCCACTGTTATCCCGGCCATTTCAGATCATGTCGCTTCCTATTGAGTATTAACAGAACATCACATTCTATATTCAATAAGACTGAAGGAAAGAAATGATACTCTGGGGAATGAAATGTGGTCTCAAATGGGGAACGTTACACTCGAGAGCTATAGACCCCTTGCACGTGACGTCAGAGCAGCTCACTTTGGAGGGCAAAACAAAGGAATTTTAATCTCCTGAGAATTGGAATCTATTGTTTTCTACTCCAAATTGAGCTGCATTCCGACGTGCTGCAAGGGGTCTATTAGGTCTCATTCCAGATCACCACGTGTTATTCTCTTGAATATTATTTCTTTGTTCACCAGCAATGCTTGATAAAACATATAGATATGGATGGAACTTATAATCGAATAATCTTATACTCAAGGGAATGACATGTGGTCTGAAATGAACACTTGTGTGATCCAGTATGCATCTAATGTGTTTGATCTACTCTAGGCATGGCAGTTGTTTCTTGTTGGGGCTGTTCTTGATCATCCCCTCTCACAGATGTCTCTTGGATACCGTCTTCTTATTGGTGGAGATGGCATCACAAAACGATGTGACATTTCTGCTGGTAAGACTTGTATACCAACCTTGCCACAGTTTTCCTCCCTCCCTAAAAACTAACAAATATGAGTTATTTTGTGTACTGTTGTTGAGTGATTTACCATCAAGACGGCGCGAACGTCAAAAACGACGACACCGCGGGCGCTTTTTTTTTTTTTTTTTTTTTTTGTCGTGTTTGCGCCATCCTCGATGTGGTTGACATCCTCCACAGGACCTTGCGCTCTCTTGTGTCGTCCTGGGCTTTGCCTAGATGAAAAGAAAAAGATTTTCCTAAACAGGGCAAAACATACCCTTGTGAATAGAGTAGTTTTCGTATGACTACAAAAAAAATTACGGCACGGACCGCGCGCTTTGCACCATCACGTGATGGCAGCCACGACAGGAGGCAGGAACAATGGAGTCTTCCCCCCCTGGGAAACTGAATTCTTTCTCATGTTAATCATATTAGACCAGATTCAATTGTTCCCGCCTCCTGTCATGGCTGCAATCACGTGATGGTGCAAAGCCTCTATAACATTTGAAACTTGTGGTAAATTACTCGAAAAAAAAAAGCCAAAATGTTGACTTTTATCTTGTCAGGTTATTTCAAGATGGCGGCAGTCACAGCAGACAAGATTCTACAAGAACACCACGCTGTACACGTAAGAGCTCCCAGCCAGCTTTCTCTGACTTGATAATATGAGCCAATTCTAAAGGTTTTTGCTCCATATTCCACAGACCCATTCAGAAGCAGTACGTCTTGATGACTACGATGAGTTAGCAAAACACAAAGGACAAGATTCAGACATCTTCCAGTGGCTAGCTCATCAGGCTTTGCAGGGAATTGGTGACGCTCAGGTAACCATAGTAACAGTATTTTCTTTACCCCTGGGGGAGAAGGTGAGGATTGTTCGTTACCTTTTTTTATTTTTAATATTAGGGAATTGTTGGCGAACTTTATTTCTATGGCAAGAGAGGTATTCAGAGAGATTTGGATAAAGCAGTCAAGTACTACAAGATGAGCGCAGACATGGGAAAACCTGAGGGTATTTTTAACCTTGGAGTCTCGAAACTCAAGGTAAAACGTTTAGAAATACATTATTTCCTTTGGTCATACGGTCGGTTAGTCGGTCGGCTGATCGCTCGGTTATTCGACCAGTTCGTAGCTCAGTTTTTCCTTTCGAGGTAACACTTATATATAACAACATTTCAGTTCAGTTGGTCTAATAAACTACGGTCGGTCGGATGGTTTGGTTGGTCAGTCGGTCGGTCGACCAGCTAGAAACTTTTCTTTCATTTTCTTTCATGATTTGGTTTTAATGGCATGGATGCTGCCTTCCTTCTCTATCTTCATTGTGTCTGTACATGCCTTTTGTTCGAGTATTGAATTTTTAAATTAATGTTGTCATGTTTTAGGGACAGGGCACAGAGAAAAACGAAACAGAGGCGATGGAGCTCATAGCAAAAGCAGCACAACAGGTGAATGAAATAGAATTTAGAAATATAATTCTAGTGATATTATTTCTGCTCTGATAAATCCACTCGGTAATGTCATCTTTTCCTACCGATTTTTTTCTCATTTTTTCGGGTTTCTTTAGGGTTTTCCGCCAGCGCTCAATGCAATGGGATTCTTTGAAGTCAACTACCGAGCGAACTTCACGGGCGCGATCATCCACTTCAAACGGGCTGCTAAACAAGGAGACAGAGATGGCCTGTATAACTTGGGCGTGGCTTATGACAATGGATGGATGGGTGCTGGTGTAGCTCCTGACAAGGTGAACCTAGAATAGAGCAAATTTCGTATGAGTGTGAAAAGCCAAGGCAAACTGCATGGTCACGGCGCGGGGCGGACACGGCACGGAATTTCGAATGTTTCCATGCACGGCACGGCACGGCACTGACAAGGCCACGCTAAGGCGCGGTCCGTGCCGTAAGTTTTTCACAGTCAAGAAAACTGCTTTATTACTAAAAATAGCGTCTAGATTTTGTTTTAGTGGTAAAGAATGGGTCAAACGAATTGCCAAACGTTTCCTGGTATTGACCACGTGACCATTATGAGAATCACGTGATTGTAGCTAAAGCCTGAATTTGATTCGTTACCTTCGGGAAACCAGTTCACTGTACTGGGATATATCAGGATGTATTCCTTAGTCATTATACCAACCCATCGTGAAGACAGTCAAATTGAGTGATGAATTTATTTCCCAGAAAAAAGCAATTGAGTACTGGCGGCAAGCAGCGGGTAAGGGTCACCCAGGAGCTTGCATTGCTGTTGGTGAAGAACTACGAACAGGACAGCACACTACTAAAGACTGTGCCATGGCAGTGGTGTAAGTAGACCTTGCTTACTATAAGAAGTCCATGGACGTCTGTTACTATCTCTGAAGATGACTTCCGCTCAGGTTGTCGAAACGTCAGTCACCACCAATAACAGTCTTTCTCAAGACTACACTCACCCGGGCGATCGCATTACTCACTCCACTACTACTCCTGGGTTCAAACCATTTACTCTCGTTACTATCTCTTCTGAACTTGATCTTTGTTGCTTTTCTTTTCCCAATCTTTCCTTCCCTGATTTATCCGCTTGCTTCACTTCCTCCCGTCTTTTCATCCTTTTCTCATTTCATTTTCTTCCCATTTCCTCCTCCTTTCATTCTCTTTCTCTTCTTTCCTTTCTCTCCCACCTACTTCACATTCGTTGTCTCCCTCCTCCGCTTTCCTCACCACAGGGATACCGTCATAAGCGTAGGAGCGGGCGTAGCTCAATTGGTTAGTGCGCAGTCTTCGGAGCCAAAGGTCTACGGGTAGATCCCTAGGATCTCCACGTATGTAGCTTTAGATTCGAATACTCGTAAAACAGAGCACTGATGGAGAGAGGGGGTAAATTGCGCACCCGGCTCCTTGGATACCAGCCACGTAGCTGAAGGAACTACCGACGTTAAATATAGTTACTTTGACTTTACCTTTATTTTTATTAACAGCTAGTTTCTTTCCTGTATGTTAAGATTTTTGCGCTATATTGCCGAACAACACCCTGAAGTAGGATGGCTGTTACGACAAGGGCTCAACGCGTACTACAACGGAGACCTGTAAGTGATCGAATATTTATTATCCTCCCCATAAGGAACCGATTTTATTGATAAAGGTTTGGATTAAGGTGGTGGATACCGGTAAATAACCTATCCCTCTCAGATACCTGTTGAAATGCTCGATACTGGGTTTGTAGTGACTACTTCTATACACAAATACGTTGTTTAGCAAACATGAAAACAGACAGTAGTTTCATTGCTGCCGTATGACTTTCAGTTTTGAAGATATTTGAATACAAAATCCAGGATTTCACTTCCAGAGGTGGTGGGTACCGGGTAACACCACCCCTCCCCTCTAAATCAGGTCCCGTAAGATGACAACTGTTTTGGGCCTTATCTTAACCTTGCAGTCCAGACCATCTTATCAGTTTTAACTTGATGTATAGGTACAAATCGCTTGTTTCTTTTGTGTTGGCTGGAGAGGCTGGTATGGAGTCCCCGCAGTACAACGCTGCATTACTCTGTGAGGAAAATGAGGTAAATATACGACATATGCTATGCTGTTGGGGTTCCTGTGGCAGTGAACAGAGGAAAAACTGGGGATATCAGTCCTCCTCGGATGAACACGACCACAGGTAGCCCAGCAAAGTTACATAGTTACTTCAGAGCGGAAGAAATATCCAGGTTATATGGTCAAAGTCTGTTCCAATGGTATAATTTTCATAGTCTACCATGAAGTATTATCTCATTCAATGCTCGTTTTAATCTTCTGCAGGATTACCTTGGGAATATTACTGCTGTTGATTGTGCGGGAAGATACTACAATTCATCAGCCGCTCTTGGATGGGTCTTTTGTAAGTCTTCGACTTTAGTTCGTTGTAAGCTTAACTCTCATTTTGAGGAGACTGAAATGAAATATTGTTCAAATTCTTTACAAAATTTCAACACTCTTAAACAACCTTTAAGGTGATCTAAGTCAGGAAGCGAGTAACTCGCAGATTACAGTTTAGCATGTTAGTTTTTACAGGAGGGAGGAAAACCAGAGAACCCGCGCGGAGAAAAACCCTTGAATTGAGGGAGAGACCTAACAGGTTACTAACAATTGATGGCGAACCCCAAAGTTTAGAGGCAAGTTTACTACTGCAACACCTACCACCCTTGGATAACTTTTCTTTCTTTCTTCCTTGTAGCCATGATAAAAGTCGGTGATAGCCACTGGTACGGGAAGAACGTACCACAGAGTGTTGCCAGAGCAGCAAGGATGTACGCAGAGGCAGCTTCTAAAAATGACCACCCACACGTGAGTACCACAAATTTCACTTGGTTACACCTTCTAGCTAGATGAACAAAATTGCAAGCACCTAATAAGTAGAGGGGTTTTAGACGCACAAGAATTTTATGAGTGTTTTTGGCGTTTTGGGTGACTGTAGGTTTAGGTGCACAGCGAAATTTTGGGGTGCACAAGAGGTTTTGTGAAGCGCAGATTGGGGTACGCAGGAGTGTGCAGGGACTTTTTGGGTAGGCATGGCGTTTGGGTGCAATAAAAATCCTTGTGAAGCGCGCAAGTTTGGGTACACTCAAAATGAATGTGCAGGGACGTTTTGGGGTGGGTTTGGGTACATAAACTCTTTTAGGATTCGCAGACGGTTTGGGTGCGAAGCAATTTTTGTGAAATGCGAGCTTGGGTACACAGAAGATTTGAGTGTGCAGGGACTTTCTGGTTGGGCATTGGGCCAGTTTGGGTGCACCAATCTTTTGGTATGCGCAGACGGTATGTGTGCGCAGGCTTCATGTCTTTTGTTACTATGGGATTTAGCAGTGAACAGCAAAAACTTTTCCAATATTTTCCCGTTGGAGTTTAGCTGTTAATCATATTTTGTGTTTTGTACAGGCTGTTTATAACTTAGCATACATGGTGGAGTACAACTATTCACTAGCCGGGATAAGATGGAATAATATAGACAAGAATTCTGTGCAGAAAGGAAACCTCACTTTTGCTGCAATTCTTTATGAGAAGTAAGGCCTCAAAAAGATTCATGCTTCAAACTTTTAGATTTTATTGAACGCTTTGCTTAGCAATGTCGATCAACTGTACCTGATGATATGTTATCAGTGTCCCTTGAGTGTTGTCTTTGTATAACATTCGTTTTTTATCGCCTTAGGTGTCGAGACACTCAGTCAAACAACAACGAATCGTACTTGCCATGCGCATTTGGATTAGTGCGAGTGACCGTCAAAGAATATTACAGAAAACACCCGATACAAGTACAGGTAAGTTAATTATTCATTCCACTACCCCTCCCCCCAAGGGATTTGTTAAACTAAAATTGTACAGCTGTGATAGGGTGATTTGATCACGTGACGTGGTGCGTTTGCTTCCCAGGTTGGCGCCATGTTCGCATCTTCTTTGGTCATCTCATTCAGCATTTGGCTCGTAAAGGTTGGTGATCGAATCGACTAACAAGTGCTTCATTGATGGATACTGCACGTTTACTGTGAGCTAAAAACATGAACTGATGATTAAATCTTGCTCTAAGTTCCCGCTGTAAACGTTGTGCGGCGGGTTAATTTGCATATTTGGCGGGAATCATGAAAAATTTGCGTGAATTCAGTGTAGGAAACCTTGAATTCACTGACGGGAATCAAATCAAAAACAGTTTCATTCAAAAAGTATAAGAGTGTACAACTATTTAAAACGATATTTTATTTATTAAACTAAGTAGCGATAAAATTTCTAATAAAACTACAGTATTAGTAAAAACTTTTACCTTTTCGCACAAAAATGGGTCACGGGTAGAAGAAACACGAAAAGAAAAAAGATTTTAGGACAAGGAAAATAATAAATATTCGAATATTATATTTCTATAAGAAGAACATACTTTATTAGCTGTTTTATTTTGTATATCTAGAATTAGGATTCTTATAAATATCATCTTCTTCAATTCTATGAAATGGTCGATCAAATTAAGACCAATAAATATCGTATGATAAAATGGCTGCCAAGTCCTGACATGGGTGAAATTCGTACTGCGCATGCTTAGAAAATCGGCGGGGAAAATGGCGAATACGCCAATCTCGACCCCAGATCCTCCAAATCTACATTTCTCTAAGAAACGCAGGGTCTGGGGACGAGATTGTCCATGAACAGGAAACCTATATCGAAATAATTTACTTTCTTTACACGATTTATCGTGATTCTTTGCGATTTTCTGGATGTTCGCACTACACGTTATAATCAAGAGAAAATATTCTCTTCTTATAATCTAATGTGACGTCACTTTTAGGTCAAATTTGTGCTCATATTTTGTTAACGTTTCGGTTTTTCACGTTTCTTGTTCAAGATTAGTGTGCTTTGGTTGTTATTTAATAAATAATAAAAATGTTCTTGTTATCAATATTCATTGTCTATGGTTGTTTCCAAAAATATTTGTCTGTGTTTTCTTGGAGATATTTCGACGCAAATATGCTCGAGTTTGTCTCTCTTGCTTCTAACATTTTCCTAAACGCTCTCGCTTCTCGAAATCCTTGCCAATAAATAACACTCTTGTTCACAGGGTTTTCCGTCTCCAGGGAAACCACAGGTTCTGGACATTCAAGGTGCTCCTTGTTGGCAAACTTTGGGGGAGGGGGTGGGATTTTGTCCGGATTTAACTTATGAGCCCGCAGTGCTTCCTGTCGTTCTATCATGCGGTCACACAAATAACACTCCCAATCTGCATACATCCGATGTCCAAAGTTCACTTTGTCCCAGTCCCCCAGGATACGCCAGGGACGATTTTCAATTGCATTCAGCAAATACTCATTATTTATTCCACCTGGTTTCTTGTACTCTAAATATTTCTCATACTCTTTGTCATTTCCATCCAGGTACTTTATATACTCCGCAAGGTCTTTAGGGCTTTCGAAATTGTCGACAAAAATCGTTGACTTGTGGTTCGGCACCCAATCCCGAGCAACTGGCGAACCCATATAGATTGGTACGGAACCAACTTCGAGCGGTCGGAAAAGTTTCTCCGTCATATAGTCGTTGCAGATAGCGTTTTCGAAGGCTATGTGGAATTTATACTGAGCGAGGAATTCGTAAAATTTTGGGCTGTGTAGTTTGACAAATCCATCGATTTCTTCAGGCATCTTCTTGTTATTCAAACAGGGTCCGTATGAGTCTATCTTTATGTGTTTCATCAACTCTGCCATGTAGCGCTCTCGGTCAGAGGGCGTGTAGCAGTCACGTTGTACGTAGACCACTGAAGCGAGACCTTTTTCTTTTTGCAATCTGAAAAAAATCGGGATTCCTGCTTAGAAATGCTATGAAATAAAGCGCCTCTAGTTTGCGCAACCAATTCGCTCCATTTATTTTTTCAAAATGAAAAGAAAATTTAAAGATCTAAAAGAAAAAAATCTAAAAGACTGCGCAATAGCCACTCGTTTGTACGCGCAAATTCTTGGTTGATAAAAAATATGAGTGCAAGTGTTACAATTTCTGAATAACTGAGCACCAACCTGTTTTTGGTTTTGAGGGGTAACGGAGGATTGGTCCAGTCCTTAAGGTCCTGGATAGACTGACTGGACAAGGGATAGTCTGACTCGCGTCTGAAAGTAGCCGTGTGGTTAAACATCCTGAAACGATCATGAAATGAGTTAATAGATCCCAATTTTGCCTTGTAACAAATGTGTTCTCTGAATACTAGTTTACCTTAATGCATTGTCAAAGGTCAACATCCAGTTGTTCTTAGGAGACTCCTCATGAAACACTGCCCACTCATCCCAGGGGTTTCTAGGCAATGGCGTCTCATCTGCCCTCAGATCTGTCCCATAAAAAATCATCATCCTCGTCGCAGGATCATCTTTCAGTTTCTTATCAATTGAAGTGATACAGCCTCCTTTCTTACAGTAAATCTCATGACTAACTTGCGCTTTGTCATGAGGGAAGATGTGGTCTGTCCACCAAATCATGATGGGTTTCTTCCCCCTGGGGATGAGGGGTGAGGGGTCAATATTGTCACTCAGGTATTTGGCCTTGTTTTCTGCTACACTCTCTTCGTCATGTTTATGATGATGGCCTGCAACAGTAAATGTTCATTATTACAATCTTTTTGTATAATTTGTAACATACTGTAAGGGGGATTGAGTCACATACATGGTCCAGCACTAAAGGGAGTTATTTTTGATCCCCTCCCCCCACAACTCTTTTCATAACTTGTGAAGAGGATGGGCATAGTGAGGACCCAGGATCTGGGGGGACACCTAGAATAAAAACTAATTACCAAAAAATTTGGGGAGCATGCACCCACCCCCTCCCTACGCCAGTGTCATTAACATCATCCATCAATCCAAAAAATTTAGGGGGCCCTCTTGCCCCCTCGCTATGAAGAGCCTTGTCTAAATTCTTACTTTCTTTATCAGTGCTGCACTGTCCAGTCTGTGGGTCTTTTGAGCAAGAAGTTGCAGCAGGATCTGAATTCTTTTCTCCTTTGACTGAAAAGAATATGACTGGTAAAAAAAATTTCTTTTTAATGTGGTAAATTTTGTGTCCTGCATTTAATGAAACATGATTCATATAGAAAAACAATTCCAAAGTGCAAAATGAAAGGTACTTTCTAAAGAGATTGCCCCATTATTTATAGGAGAGAAGGATGGGATAAAAATTGGTCATTTTTCATTTTTTTTTCATTTTTTTTATTCCTCTGACATTTGAAAATCTCAAAATCTTAGGACTGCAAATATGGAAGTTAGAATGTAAAATCTCATCCCAGTATCTCAGAGATATTTTTTTAACTATCCACTTTTTCAAGGCAGGATATTCTTGAGAATTCCAATTGTAGTATTGGTAAGGTAATAATAAACTATAATTTTAGTAGTATTTTAGGGATTATTTCAGCGCTCTTCGTGCGTAAATATATCCGTAAATACCGCATAACAGAGAATTTCGTGTGTTGCGTGACGCACTGCGTTACATTTTGTGTTACAGACAATAACCGGAAGTAACATATCACATACAATTACCATAGTCTGGCTACTTCGAATCTAAAAATATAAATCTTTCTCGAAAACATGCGTATAATGTCAAGAACCAGATGACAAATGGCCATCGATAGAATATCAGAAACGACTGTTTCTACGTGGCATACAGTTCAGATGTTATTTAAAATAAATAATTTTACAAATACTTACCCAAAATCAATAGAAATAAAACCCTGGGTATTGCTGAGAATTTATTGCTTTTCATTTTGAGCTGGTGAAGAAAGAATAATTCATTAGAATTCATAAAAATGCAAGTAATTAGTGAAAGGGAAAAGCTGGTTTTGCAAAACCAGTTTATTTGTTTTATGTCGTGTCTGATACCACGATGAAAACACAACAAAATATAAGGAATTTTTGGAAGGTGTTTTATTTTAGAAAATATTTTTGAGCTTATAAATTACTGAAGGGAGAGTTAAACTGCTTAAGTACAAAATTTGATCTTAAATTCCTCTTCTCTTGCAAGTTGTAAACAGCTGTTTTCAAACCCGCAAGTAAATAAAGATGTTCAAGACAGCTGCTCTACGCTTTTCAAAAATATTATATTTCAGACTTCGAGTAACTCAAGAAAATCAACAAATTAATGTCATTCTAAAGAAACAAAGACCATGTTCGAGTTTTGAGTTCCTACGCGTCTGTAACCTCTAGAAGAGGGTGAAGAGGCAATACACTCACTGATACCAAATTATCACCTACAAAAATCGACAGAAAAATAATAAAATTGGGTTAAAAGAACAGCAATACTTATTCCACTTACAATCACTCCTTTTCAACTTGAGATATCTTGTTTCAAAATGCTCCAAACGCAAAGTAATAGCGCGGAATTAGGGTGTATAGGATTTTTAACCTTTTATCAGACGTGTACTTCTAAATTGTTTCATTGTTTGCATAAATTATTTTTTATTCATGAAAACACATGCGCGCGCCTGCGATGTGGGGACAGCGGTTATTGCCATTTGACATCCGGGATATCTAGAGATTGAAAGGCAAGAAAAATCCAAGATGGAGGAAATTGGAGTAATCGTTCACAACCAGGTAAAAATACTGACTTTTCTGCCTCACTTATAAGCTTTTTTCTTTCAAAATCATCACAGATAAGAACTCTGATATATAATGTATTAAGCCCTGTGTTTTTTTGGTACAAAACCTTGGTAATTGGGCTGTTTTTTGGACATCTTTGTGTCATAGTTGAATCCTTTTTGTTGAGTCATGCCGGCATTTTTCTCTTCATTTTGTCAAAAATTTAACCTTTTTAATGTACGACTGAATACTAATAAAGTATTTGAATCGGCCTTTGAATGATCTAGTTTGTCTTATCTCTTTAAACCTTGATTATTTAAGACAAAGTAAAAAACTTTGACATGGTTTTGATATTTTTAAATTCTTACACAATTTTTGCGCTCTTCTTTTTACACAATTCTTACACTCCTCAATTTGAGTTTTTTTGGTATTTTTAAATGTTTGTAAAATATCGTAAGGCCACATATTTTAAGAAAATGATATATAGAATGGGTTTATCTTTTTATGAATTTTGAATAAATTAAGTAAGAAGGTAAATAGTAACAGCTCTAAATGTATTCCTTTGTAATATCTAGGAAGAAAAGCACAGCAGTACTAGACCAGTAACGGCAAGTTCACTGTGTAACCCTGTTGACCCAGAGATAGATGACCTCTACATAACGTACAAGAGACTCCAAAAACAGTTGGAGTTTTTAGAAGTCCAAGAGGAATACATCAAAGATGAACAGAAGAATCTGAAGAAAGAGCTGTTACATGCACAGGAAGAAGTGAAGCGTATACAGTCAGTGCCATTAGTCATTGGACAGTTCTTGGAAGCTGTTGATCAAACTACAGGAATAGTTGGCTCTACAACTGGTATGGAATACCTTTTTTACAGAATTTGAAAATCAGAATTTGAAAAAAACTGATTGTGAAATTTTTCTTTATCAGGTTCAAATTATTATGTTCGTATCCTGTCAACCATTGATAAAGAGCTGTTAAAACCCAGCGCATCAGTAGCATTACATAAGCACTCCAATGCACTTGTTGATGTTCTCCCCCCTGAAGCAGACAGCAGCATAGCTATGTTAACTGCCGATGAAAAACCTAACGTCCCTTACTCTGATATTGGTGGCATGGATATCCAGAAGCAAGAAATCCGAGAAGCTGTAGAGCTCCCTTTGACACACTTTGAGCTCTATAAACAAATCGGTATTGATCCTCCAAGAGGTGTCCTACTTTATGGTCCCCCAGGATGTGGCAAGACAATGTTAGCTAAAGCCGTAGCTCACCATACAACTGCATCTTTCATCCGTGTCGTTGGTTCAGAGTTTGTTCAGAAGTACCTTGGAGAAGGACCCAGAATGGTCCGAGATGTATTCAGATTGGCCAAAGAAAATGCTCCTGCGATTATATTTATTGACGAGATTGATGCCATAGCAACCAAACGATTTGATGCTCAAACTGGAGGTATGATTGCTTACTTAGCACTTGTAGCACTTTTCAAGTTTCTCTGATACAGATCCTTTAAGAAGGCATATTTTTTAGCTTCTATCTCTTGAATTTAATATCAGTGATGGAAGCCATAGTACCAGAAATATAGAGTTTTGGGGATCATAGAAACATAGCTTAAGTTTTAATAGAATATTCCTTGTATAGTTGTTGTTGTACTCTGTTTTGTAACTAAAGTTTTTTTTCCGTATGAACAGCTGACAGAGAAGTACAGAGAATCCTACTAGAATTGCTCAATCAAATGGATGGCTTTGATCAGACTGTTAATGTCAAGGTAAGTTTTACCACAATTGATCAACTCTTAAGAAAGAGATGAATGAAAATTAAAATGAAAGATATGTGCAATAAAAATATTTGGAAATACATGACTTTGAAAATCAATTCATTCTACATGATAGAGTCAACTAAAATATTCATAAATTGATAATGAATAATTAACAATTCATCAAAGGCCAACCTCATAATCACCACTCACCCAATGAATATTGCTTCATAATCACTGGTTGCTTGACCAATCAGTGAGCACAATTTTCTATAATCACCCGGGTAATGATACTAATAAATATGATAATTCTGATATTCTTTTATAGGTTATTATGGCCACCAATAGACATGATACCTTAGATCCTGCCCTACTACGTCCTGGTCGTCTGGACAGGAAGATAGAATTTCCAATGCCAGACAGACGGCAAAAGAGATTGATATTCTCAACCATCACAAATAAAATGAACTTATCAGAGGAAGTTGATCTAGAGGACTGTATCCTTTTTGCATATTATAAAACCATATTTTATGAAGGTTGGATCTAAACTAGGGTTTGCTTTAACCAGCAGAAATCTTGCATATGCAAAAATCTAACAGAAAATTCATTTTGAAAATTTGTTTGTGCCCTGGGACCAAAGAGTTTCATTTCTTGCCATTGCTAAATTCCTTGTTTATGAAAGAATGTGATCTAGAATCTCATCAAATATGTTAGGGACCCCAATATCCCCAGACACATGGGTCCCAGGACACACATTATAAAATCCTAGCGCAATCCCTGTAAAATATTTATCAGACCGTATTTGCTGTTCAGGTGTGAATGTAGGCCATTGATGATTGAAATGGAAAGGCTCAGGAAAATATCCCACTTTTTCTTCCTTTTTTCTCATCCTCCTACTCCCTCCTATGCATTTTTCCTACCCTCATTTTCTTTTAATTTTCAACTCCAGAAAATAAATGGCAGTTAGGGGGAAGTTTTTCATGAATTCACTTCACGAGAATTTAATGACTACGGCTAGAAATTCTGTTGATAAATTATAATTATATTGATAAATAGAAAATAGAAAGTTGTTTTTGTCCTTGACTGTTTTGAACAGATGTTGCAAGACCTGATCGTATCAGTGGTGCTGATATTAACGCTATATGTCAAGAGGTGAGTTTTGCCGCTTTTTGTATGATGTAGGCAGTTATGGATGCAATGCATGGAGACCATTCTCCCTTGTAGTTATTCCTTGTGGTTCAATTCCCAAAATGGTATTGTCTGGTAATGAAAAAGTGTGAAGAGATAGGATTACCATTTTAAAGTCTAACATTTTTAGATATAATTACAAAGGCAGCACTTTCTCCTCAGTTATTTTAAGACCCTGGGTGGCAGTTAAAAGTAATTTAAAGTAGAAGCAGTTGTACAGATGGCTTATTGTATTGTCTCTTATTCAGGCTGGTATGCAAGCAGTGAGAGAAAACAGATATATCATCTTAGCCAAGGACTTTGAGAAAGGTTACAAGAATAACGTGAAAAAGGATGAACAAGAGCATGAGTTTTACAAATAGATATCACCTCTTTGTATTCAACTCACCTGCGCTTCATAATTTGTGAATAAAAAACATGTATTGTATTATTGGAATAAAAATTCTTCAGGTAACAAAAACTGTGTGTGTGTGAAAATATTTTTCTCATTGTATACATATCTGCTATGCTCTGGCAAATCCCCATAGGGGGATAGATATGAATTTACCAATGGTCGAGGGACACTGTCTGAGTTATTCTGAGTACTGTTTTTATGATTTAACGTTATCTAATGAGAAAAACATCAAATAACCAATTGAATTTGCTGGTATTGGAGTGATGTAAACACCAAAGTAACCCCACCACTTTTATGCTTTATAAATATTTCATACAAGCCCATTAAAAAAACCTGGGCTTATCACTGGGATTTTAGGCATATTTTTCTGTAACCCTTTTTTAACTAAGATCTTGTACAATATATGTGTTATAAATAATAAAATTGATAATAAATAAGTTTTGGTTCTTGTTGGACCATGTAATGGGGTCCCTGTGGTGAAGTGTTTCCCAGAATGCATCACTCAGAAATTCGTAAAACTCAAAACAAAGTCTACAAATTTTTCAAAGAATGATTTCTTGAATTCTCACTATTATTCAGTATCATGTAAGCTTATATTTATGATAAAATGGTGTTCCAAGCTCTTCAAACATGAGAAACAGCGTTTTATTTCACCAAACGTGGAAGAGGCAGGTTGTCATGGACAACGACGACACTGACGGAAAGCATCCAAAGAAACAGCATTTTTCTCGATAAAATGTCCACTATTGATCCCAGAAAAACTGTCTTAGAAAGGTAAGAACTGCTTGAAGATACGAAAAGATATACTAGGTAGCTGGTAGAGGTGAAAAATTCATGATTCGTAAATTTGTATAAGATTACAGAACCGAGAAAGGAACAGAGAATGGGTACCTCACGAGAAGACAACGAGAAGATGGTCTGCAGAGTCTGGACGTGATGTTCTTACTAGCAATGGAAGACGACCTCATGAGCGTAAAGCAACGAGTCCCCAGTATCTACCAAGGCTGAAAACACCTCCAGAATGGCCGAGAGATTATCAACATGACAGTGACCTTAGAAGAGGGAAAATGACTGTGGTACCCCCCCTAGGGACGAAAGAGGTCTTTGTCAGGTGTGTTATTCTGGGAACTCAAGGAAAGAGGAAGACTCGACATTCACAGACCTCATTTAATTGCATTGCATCCCCTCCCTACTCTATGTTCTTGTCTGTGTTTTCAAATTTTATGCGGCTTTTTAAAATCATCCCATCCCGTTCATCCCCTTCAACATTCTTTGAACCCCCCTCTCTACCACTTGTCCCACCTTAAATGTTTTAAGCTTATTCGATATCATCAAAGGCCCTAAATAATTTGAGTGTCTGCCAACTTTTCTTTACTTTATATAATTTTCCAGCAAAAGTACCGAGCAAAAATCACACCCACAACAAAGAGTCCAAAACAGACCGACCAATCAGAACCAATGGCTTGGAGCTCCAGATATGACCTCTGGGATCCCTGTGGTACCATATGGACAACCAAAGTATCAATCAAATGGTCCTGGTATTCTGAGCAATTCTACACAACCCTACCCCCCAGGGATGTATCCTGTACCCATGTATATGAGCTACGCACCAGTATTTCTTCCTCATATCCAGAATGCTGGTGAATTCGCTGGTGGTAGACAATTCTATCAAAGGTAAAATACATTTTCTTGAACTTTTAGGTTATTTGTTTGGGATTCCTGTGGAATGTGCAACACAAGGAGCCCAAAGTTGAGGAATTTTTCAGCATTCATAAGTCATGCTTTTTATCAATTTTTCAGGAGATTGACCAGAGATGAGGCAGCCACAAGCATACAAAAGTATTTCCGGGGATGGAGCGAACGGAAGGTAAAAATAGTACTTAGAATCACACATTCTGAAAACTATGTCGAAAAATGTTCATGCTGACCTCATGGAGAGATTTGAATTTCTAAGGGGTGGGGAGGGTCTGAGGAGAATATTCTGTAACTTGTGGTAGTTGGGTCTAACATTACCCCCTCCCCCTCAAGAGAGGTTTGGAAATGGTCCCCTTCAAAGTTCCCTGCGCCATAATGAAAGGTAGCCATGCCTTTGCATCAGAGTGAGACATGAGGTGACCTTGCAGTGATAGAGACATGTGAATAATATTATTTTCCAAGGTATTCAAAAAGGTCTCTGTTATTGCAAGGTTACCTCATGTCTTCTTCAATGCAAATGCATGGCTACATTTCAAGATGTCACAGGGGAACTGTGAAGGGGACTTTTTTATTAAATATATATATTCTTTATTACTCTACCGACAGTATAGACATACATCTATATTCATATTCTTTATTATATATATTATATATATATTATCTTTATCACTTTATTCCAGAATTCCAGATACCTTCAACTTAAGTTCCTAACACAAAAGTATTTTGCAAGAGATTTTGTTGAAGACTTGATAACTGAATTCCTTCAAGAAGAAATCATTCCTGATCTACTGATACAGCTTTTGTCGCACAAGAAATCCCTGGTGAGTGTTCATTTCAAATATCAAACAGGGTCGGTAAGGGTGTTTGCCAGGATCCAGGAAATGATTAAAATTCAAATGTCTCTCTTTTCTTGTCTCATTTATTATATTTCTTTATTCCAACCATTTTTTTCTCATTTCCATTTTTTCATTTTTTCTAGTCACCCCATGACCCCCTATATAAAACATCAAGTAACATCTGCACTGATATGATTGATGAAGATGTGTCCATGTTTCTTAATCAAATTGCTGCCAGTGTCTTCTATTCTCAAATGCATATGTAAGTTTAGTATATTGCTGCTGCAATAGCTCTTTTCAGGTGTAATGTTTCATCCTTTAAAATCTCTTAGAAATAAAATTCTTTGTTTAGTATGGAGTTGATCTAAGACAATTTGGCCGTGAATTTCTAAACCTTTCTCCATAATTCATCTATTTCAAACACCAGAGGAAACCTCAGTAGCAATGACCCTCTAGTTCAAGTCTGCCGAGAACTGACTGATGAAGTGGTTGATGAGATGACTGTTGAGTTGGTGCCATCAACTGTCAAGTCACTTGTCAAAAGTCACATGACAATTATCAAGAGTGATGATTGGCTAGAAGATTTGATATTTGAAACTATACATCCAATGATGATTAATGTGGTAAGTTAAGTCACTATTGCTAGTTGAGATCCCTTCCAAGGGTGGGGAGGGTCTGAGGAGGGTATATTGTGTATAAATAGTCATATCAGAGAAGGATTGGAATTTCCAAGGGGTGGGTGAGGGTCTGAGTTTCGTGTTACAGTACAGTTTCAGGGGGCAAAATAGATGCCATCTTTGAAATATGTCCCCTAAAACAGTCCCACAATGCACTGCAATGCCAACTCCACCCAGTTTTTTCCAAACTTGGAACAGCTGATGTTGTGTAGTTCCAGAAAGTATCCATAACTTCCCATTTAGAGTTACATCTTAGAAGTCACTGGAGCAAGTGAGACATAAAATAATACCATACACAGGGGAGGAAGTCCCCAGGTATGGATATTTCCTGGAAATATTCACTAAATGGTTTCTTAAGGAGTTAAAATGTTCAAGACATATTTTTTATTTCCAGGCAACTATGGCACTTGAAGGATATAAATATGAATCAATTGTTGAGGAGATCATCAATGAAGTGACAGATGATCTGATGAAGCCAGTTATTGTTGAAGCCTGGAAAGAAGTGATTGATTCCCGCCGTGATACGCAGATCCTTGAGGTGAGCTTATGCTTGTATAAAACAGAATTCAAACCAGTCTCATAATATGCAACCATTTGCATTGGTTTGTAATTAAGTTAGTAGGTTGTCAGTAGGTGAATTGATTGATGATAGGGACCCAGTGAGTTTGTTGGTTGGATATTGCATGGTTGGGACTTGACTTGTTAGGGTTTTGGCTGGCTGTCTGAAGGGCTAAACCCCACCAAGAACCCCCCCCACCCCCCCAACACACACACACACACACCTCCACGGTCCCTGTACACACACACACACACCTCCATGGTCCCTGTATGAAGAATTAACCAAACTTTGGTTTCCTTACAGATTGGAAAATATGCAGGAGACAGAGTGCTTGACAGTCTGTTTCTTGAGCATCTCCTGAGTCACTTGGCAGGAAACAACTTGTCTCTGTACTTTAGAGACTACATGGAACAAACTATGGATGGTAAGCTAGTACAGTATGTTATCAATGCCCTGAAACAACCTCTGGGTTGATCTGTCAGGGTATGGCTAATTCACAGATAGAACCCTGAAACAACCTCTGGGTTGATCTATGTCAGGGCATGGCTAACTCACAGATCTATCAAACCCTGAAACAACCTCTGGGTTGATCTATGTCAGGGCATGGCTAACTCACAGATTGAACCCTGAAACAACCTCTGGGTTGATCTATGTCAGGGCATGGCTAACTCACAGATTGAACCCTGAAACAACCTCTGGGCTGATCTAAGTCAGGGCATGGCTAACTCACAGATCTATCAAACCCTGAAACAACCTCTGGGTTGATCTATGTCAGGGCATGGCTAACTCACAGATTGAACCCTGAAACAACCTCTGGGTTGATCTATGTCAGGGCATGGCTAACTCACAGATTGAACCCTGAAACAACCTCTGGGTTGATCTATGTCAGGGCATGGCTAACTCACAGATTGAACCCTGAAACAACCTCTGGGCTGATCTAAGTCAGGGCACGGCTAATTCACAGATAGAACCCTGAAACAACCTCTGGGTTGATCTATGTCAGGGCATGGCTAACTCACAGATAGAACCCTGAAACAACCTCTGGGCTGGTTAATGTCAGGGCATGGCTAACTCACAGATAGAACCCTGAAACAACCTCTGGGCTGGTTAATGTCAGGGAATGGCTAACTCACAGATAGAACCCTGAAACAACCTCTGGGCTGGTTAATGTCAGGGCATGGCTAACTCACAGATAGAACCCTGAAACAACCTCTGGGCTGATCTATGTCAGGGCATGGCTAATTCACAGATAGAACCCTGAAACAACCTCTGAGCTGATCTAAGTCAAGGCACAGCTAACTGACAGATCAAACCCTGAAACAACCTCTGGGATGATCTAAGTCAGGGCATGGCAAACTCACAGATTGAATGCTGAAACAACTAACACTACCCCACCCTGGATTCTCCTATTACTTTTCACTTTTTCTAATTATCAATATAATTATTATCATTATCAATATTTTGACTGTAGGTCTGGTGTGTGGAGTCTTACTACACCAGTATATGCTGGTTGAGAAAACCTCTGAAGAAACACTTTCAAACTATGTGCTGAAGGAATACCATCAGGAGTTGTATACAGATATGGTGAGGCTGTTTGAATAGTTTGTTCTGGGGGAGGGGAAGAGTTTGTCGAGCGTGACATATGGTGGATATGGTAATGTGGGAGAAGGGGAAGGTTACTTTCAGGCACCATTTTGTGAGGGATTTTTTTCTAAAAATTAAATTTTGAATGCAGGACTTCATGCATTTCATCAGTGGGTGGAAAACTATCTACCCTACGTGCAGGGGCGGATCCAGGGGGGGGGGTGGATTGGGTGGCTAGCCACCCCCCTCTTTGCAGGGTTTAAAACAGGAAAAATAAAATGATTAGTTAATTCAGTAAATAAAAGAAAAAATACATCTGAATGTGTCCCATTGTATAAAAATAATGATATGAATTTTGCATTGCCTGGACCTAAAAAGTTGTCCACAACCCTAGACCTATCCTTTTAATATTTTTTTAGAGTTAGCCACCCCCCTTTGTAAAATCTTGGATCCGCCCCTGAAGTGACTGTTTATTCTTACTTAACAGGCCTTAGATGTTATTTTGGATGAGTTGTGCGCACACTTGGATGAGGATATGCAAGACTTACTGGAGAAAGAAAGGGCTTATAACACTGATGATTACAGTCTGAATTAATGTCCATCACCTACAGTAGTAGCTAGTATATTCAAACTATTATTTAGCAGTTATTCGCCGAAGGCGAAGTGATTATCGATGAATATTTACCGAGCGGCGAGTCTTCGAGCTGCGAGGTAAATATTCATCGATAATCACTGAGCCTGAGGTGAATAATTGTTTTAGTATAAATAAAAAGGTGATTATTTCAAAAAAGAAATTTCCTCTTCGCTTACTGTGACAAAACGGCTGCTGACAGCCATTTTGTCCGAAAAGGTGATTATCGGCTGATAATCCGAGATAGAAAACCAATCAGAGCGCGCGATTTTGTATAATCACCTTTGTATTTATACTAAATTATAATACAGTACCATTATATATCCCTATTAACAAGGTGTCTGTATTACACAGCCTGATTTAGAAGCAAATGCATGTCTCGTAACAAGGGGGCATGTCCGCAATAGGAGTATGTCAACATAGGAGAGTTTCCTCAACAGGGGTGTGTCCATAATAGGAGAGTGTCCACAATAGGGGTGTGTCCATAATAGGACAGTGTCCTCAACAGGAGCGTGTCCTCAACAGAGGCGTGTCCAAAATAGGGTCATGTCCACAAGGGGATGGAATGTCAATTTAAACCCATTTAAACTCATTAAGAAATTTCCATCATTTCATTACTATTTATTGAAATCATATTAAAAATTTTAATATATTGTAGTATGTAAACAATTAAAATAAGGAATGTGTGGAAAACACCCAAAATCGCTGAAAACATTGCTTTTTGACCAAAAATACCAATTTTTGACTCTTATTTTTTA
Organism: Anthopleura sola; assembly: GCA_023349425.1. NCBI lineage: Eukaryota > Metazoa > Cnidaria > Anthozoa > Actiniaria > Actiniidae > Anthopleura > Anthopleura sola. Next base: position 13,501,796 of record JALHLI010000002.1, read on the forward strand.
ATGACTCATAATCTCAGGCTTCACTTTCTGACCCAAAATAACCATGCATTCTTATATACGATACACTGGTTATAGGGCTTGGTTGTATTCATAATTTTGAAAAAGGTATGAAAAACACCCAAAATCGATCAAAACCATGGTCAAAAACACCTATTTTTGAAGGTTTTTAAATTTTTCCTAATTTTGAAAAAGTTGTGAAAAACACCCAAAATCGATCAAAACCATGGGCTATAGTCCATGCTTTTTGGTCAAAAACACCTATTTTTGAAGGTTTTTAAATTTTTCATACGTTTTGAAAAAGTTGTGAAAAACACCCAAAATCGATCAAAACCATGTGCTATAGTCTATGCTTTTTGGTCAAAAACACCTATTTTTGAAGGTTTCTAAATTTTTCATAATTTTGAAAAAGGTGTGAAAAACACCCAAAATCGATCAAAACCATGGGCTATAGTCCATGCTTTTTGGTCAAAAACACCTATTTTTGAAGGTTTCTAAATTTTTCATAATTTTGAAAAAGGTGTGAAAAACACCCAAAATCGATCAAAACCATGGGCTATAGTCCATGCTTTTTGGTCAAAAACACCTATTCTTGAAGGTTTTTAAATTTTTCATAATTTTGAAAAGGGTGTGAAAAACACCCAAAATCGATGAAAACCATGGGCTATAGTCCATGCTTTTTCGTCAAAAACACCTATTTTTGAAGGTTTCTAAATTTTTCATATTTTTAAAAAAGTTGTGAAAAACACCCAAAATCGATCAAAACCATGGGCTATAGTCCATGCTTTTTGGTCAAAAACACCTATTTTTGAAGGTTTCTAAATTTTTCATATTTTTGAAAAAGGTGTGAAAAACACCCAAAATCGATCAAAACCATGGGCTATAGTCCATGCTTTTTGGTCAAAAACACCTATTCTTGAAGGTTTTTAAATTTTTCATAATTTTGAAAAGGGTGTGAAAAACACCCAAAATCGATGAAAACCATGGGCTATAGTCCATGCTTTTTCGTCAAAAACACCTATTTTTGAAGGTTTCTAAATTTTTCATATTTTTAAAAAAGTTGTGAAAAACACCCAAAATCGATCAAAACCATGGGCTATAGTCCATGCTTTTTGGTCAAAAACACCTATTCTTGAAGGTTTTTAAATTTTTCATAATTTTGAAAAAGTTGTGAAAAACACCCAAAATCGATCAAAACCATGGGCTATAGTCCATGCTTTTTGGTCAAAAACACCTATTCTTGAAGGTTTTTAAATTTTTCATAATTTTGAAAAAGGTGTGAAAAACACCCAAAATCGATCAAAACCATGGGCTATAGTCCATGCGTTTTGGTCAAAAACACCTATTCTTGAAGGTTTCTAAATTTTTCATAATTTTGAAAAAGGTGTGAAAAACACCCAAAATCGATCAAAACCATGGGCTATAGTCCATGCTTTTTGGTCAAAAACACCTATTTTTGAAGGTTTCTAAATTTTTCATATTTTTGAAAAAGGTGTGAAAAACACCCAAAATCGATCAAAACCATGGGCTATAGTCCATGCTTTTTGGTCAAAAACACCTATTTTTGAAGGTTTTTAAATTTTTCATAATTTTGAAAAAGTTGTGAAAAACACCCAAAATCGATCAAAACCATGGGCTATAGTCCATGCTTTTTGGTCAAAAACACCTATTCTTGAAGGTTTTTAAATTTTTCATAATTTTGAAAAAGTTGTGAAAAACACCCAAAATCGATCAAAACCATGGGCTATAGTCCATGCTTTTTGGTCAAAAACACCTATTCTTGAAGGTTTTTAAATTTTTCATAATTTTGAAAAAGTTGTGAAAAACACCCAAAATCGATCAAAACCATGGGCTATAGTCCATGCTTTTTGGTCAAAAACACCTATTCTTGAAGGTTTTTAAATTTTTCATAATTTTGAAAAAGGTGTGAAAAACACCCAAAATCGATCAAAACCATGGGCTATAGTCCATGCTTTTTGGTCAAAAACACCTATTTTTGAAGGTTTTTAAATTTTTCATAATTTTGAAAAAGTTGTGAAAAACACCCAAAATCGATCAAAACCATGGGCTATAGTCCATGCTTTTTGGTCAAAAACACCTATTTTTGAAGGTTTCTAAATTTTTCATAATTTTGAAAAAGGTGTGAAAAACACCCAAAATCGATCAAAACCATGGGCTATAGTCCATGCTTTTTGGTCAAAAACACCTATTTTTGAAGGTTTTTAAATTTTTCATAATTTTGAAAAAGTTGTGAAAAACACCCAAAATCGATGAAAACCATGGGCTATAGTCCATGCTTTTTGGTCAAAAACACCTATTCTTGAAGGTTTTTAAATTTTTCATAATTTTGAAAAAGTTGTGAAAAACACCCAAAATCGATCAAAACCATGGGCTATAGTCCATGCTTTTTGGTCAAAAACACCTATTCTTGAAGGTTTTTAAATTTTTCATAATTTTGAAAAAGTTGTGAAAAACACCCAAAATCGATCAAAACCATGGGCTATAGTCCATGCTTTTTGGTCAAAAACACCTATTCTTGAAGGTTTTTAAATTTTTCATAATTTTGAAAAAGGTGTGAAAAACACCCAAAATCGATCAAAACCATGGGCTATAGTCCATGCTTTTTGGTCAAAAACACCTATTTTTGAAGGTTTTTAAATTTTTCATAATTTTGAAAAAGTTGTGAAAAACACCCAAAATCGATCAAAACCATGGGCTATAGTCCATGCTTTTTGGTCAAAAACACCTATTTTTTAAGGTTTCTAAATTTTTCATAATTTTGAAAAAGGTGTGAAAAACACCCAAAATCGATCAAAACCATGGGCTATAGTCCATGCTTTTTGGTCAAAAACACCTATTCTTGAAGGTTTTTAAATTTTTCATAATTTTGAAAAAGTTGTGAAAAACACCCAAAATCGATCAAAACCATGGGCTATAGTCCATGCTTTTTGGTCAAAAACACCTATTCTTGAAGGTTTTTAAATTTTTCATAATTTTGAAAAAGTTGTGAAAAACACCCAAAATCGATCAAAACCATGGGCTATAGTCCATGCGTTTTGGTCAAAAACACCTATTCTTGAAGGTTTTTAAATTTTTCATAATTTTGAAAAAGGTGTGAAAAACACCCAAAATCGATCAAAACCATGGGCTATAGTCCATGCTTTTTGGTCAAAAACACCTATTTTTGAAGGTTTCTAAATTTTTCATAATTTTGAAAAAGTTGTGAAAAACACCCAAAATCGATCAAAACCATGGGCTATAGTCCATGCTTTTTGGTCAAAAACACCTATTCTTGAAGGTTTTTAAATTTTTCATAATTTTGAAAAAGTTGTGAAAAACACCCAAAATCGATCAAAACCATGGGCTATAGTCCATGCTTTTTGGTCAAAAACACCTATTCTTGAAGGTTTTTATATTTTTCATAATTTTGAAAAAGTTGTGAAAAACACCCAAAATCGATCAAAACCATGGGCTATAGTCCATGCTTTTTGGTCAAAAACACCTATTCTTGAAGGTTTTTAAATTTTTCATAATTTTGAAAAAGGTGTGAAAAACACCCAAAATCGATCAAAACCATGGGCTATAGTCCATGCTTTTTGGTCAAAAACGCCTATTTTTGAAGGTTTTTAAATTTTTCATAATTTTGAAAAAGTTGTGAAAAACACCCAAAATCGATCAAAACCATGGGCTATAGTCCATGCTTTTTGGTCAAAAACACCTATTTTTGAAGGTTTTTAAATTTTTCATAATTTTGAAAAAGGTGTGAAAAACACCCAAAATCGATCAAAACCATGGGCTATAGTCCATGCTTTTTGGTCAAAAACACCTATTCTTGAAGGTTTTTAAATTTTTCATAATTTTGAAAAGGGTGTGAAAAACACCCAAAATCGATCAAAACCATGGGCTATAGTCCATGCTTTTTGGTCAAAAACACCTATTCTTGAAGGTTTCTAAATTTTTCATAATTTTGAAAAAGGTGTGAAAAACACCCAAAATCGATCAAAACCATGGGCTATAGTCCATGCTTTTTGGTCAAAAACACCTATTTTTGAAGGTTTGTAAATTTTTCATAATTTTGAAAAAGTTGTGAAAAACACCCAAAATCGATCAAAACCATGGGCTATAGTCCATGCTTTTTGGTCAAAAACACCTATTCTTGAAGGTTTCTAAATTTTTGATAATTTTGAAAAAGGTGTGAAAAACACCCAAAATCGATCAAAACCATGGGCTATAGTCCATGCTTTTTGGTCAAAAACACCTATTTTTGAAGGTTTCTAAATTTTTCATATTTTTGAAAAAGGTGTGAAAAACACCCAAAATCGATCAAAACCATGGGCTATAGTCCATGCTTTTTGGTCAAAAACACCTATTTTTGAAGGTTTCTAAATTTTTCATATTTTTGAAAAAGGTGTGAAAAACACCCAAAATCGATCAAAACCATGGGCTATAGTCCATGCTTTTTGGTGAAAAACACCTATTTTTGAAGAAAAAGTGATGATACAACAGTTTGCAATGAACAATTGGTGTAAAATTTATTATTTTATGAAACTTTTAACATTTACTTGACTGTATCCTTCAAAAGAGGATAATTTATTTCTTAAGAATTAAAAAAATCACTTGCCCTCATTCATATAATTCAAAATAAAAACCCATTGATTCACTAATAATGAAGGTAATAATAATGAAATGAATTCACTCGTCTATACATGAAATATCTTAGTATCTAGATACTAATGATTGTATAAGAAAAAATTGAAAATATTTAGAGGAATTAAGAATTAAGAAAGTGAAAGTTTTATTTCCTTTTGTCTTTGGTGTAAAGTTTTCCCATTTCAAACCATGCCTCATTCCCTACAGTATGATTCCCTTGTTTAACGATGGTGTATGAAAATTAAGACAGATGAAATTATATGGATACAACTAAAACAATGCATCTAACGTATTCTCAAGAGAATGATAGGACACTGAAATGAGAAAAAAATGCTTCCAAGTTATGGTAAAATGGTATATTGAGAGGGCTAAGTGATCTTAAAGGTATTTTCCAAGTATTAAAGAATTTTAGCAGATCCACCACTGTGTCTCCTGCAGATACAACTACAGGGTTCTTTCAGGTAGAGGATACTGCTAACAGCATAGCTATTTATAACTATATATGTTATACTATCCAAAGTGTAACCCTAGCGTAAAATTTATAAAAGTTCCACAGCAAGTCTCATTCTCATTCTTTAACTTTCCTATTCCTTTCCTATTGCCTTACCCTCCCCTCCCCTAACTACAGTCCTCTTCCTCTGTGTCATTATGCAGGTCACAGTAAAAGTGCATTCTGGTCTAGGTTGGGTACCAACAACTTTGGTATATGTTTGGATACTGCAAGATGTGCCTGTAGATAGCTAGACCAGAGTGCACGTAGTCCATATAGTGACAGGTGTCAGTCAAAATGATTGTCACTCCTAAGATATCCATGGATCACACTTCAATGACAATTCAAAGTCGAGTCAGACAAAACACTATCTAGAATATCTCTCATTAACCACAGGGAGCCCATGCAACAAATAAATTAAAATTAATAAAAATAGTGCTGATTATGCTCTTTGATCTGTTCTTTCTGTCTTCTTTTTGAGTTCCATATCCATATCATAATAAAGTATAATTAATAATTAATTATATATAAATAATTCATGGTTGGGCTCCCTGTGCTTAAAATCTTTGTTGTTCCAAGAACAGACAGCCTCAGGGTGGATTCAGGGAAACAAAAGCTGCCCCACCTAGGACCCCCTCTTGTGGGGGATTCTATTTTAAATAACATTGTGCTACCTTAGTTGACAAAATAGCATCAGTGACAACCACTTAATAAGTCATTGTCTCTGTGATATTTTGTCAACTGCACCACCCACCCCTCCCCTAAAATTTCCCAAATCCACCCTTGCTGTTCTTGTCAGTAGTATTTACCAATGTTTTTAAAAATTATATGTTATTATGGTTTGATTTAGCTCAATCTCAATAACAAATATAGTTTTGTCTTTGTACATTGCGTGTTGTGAAAACATTGTCCGAATATACCTGATATGAGACTACTAAAAAAACAATGGCACTCATATTATTAAATGAAATGTTTGGGAATAGACCTCTTTAACTTCGTTGTTTGTTGTGCCCATTTCAGACCATGTGATGCCATTCTTGGGAGTTGATTCTTTCATGTGTAAACATTTTAATAAAAGAACATTTCTGAAAGGAATGTCATGTGGTCTGAAATGAGCACTTTGCATAAAGGTTGAGGTTAAGTACCTATAATTAATGTCAGTAGTTCCTTCAGTTGAAATGGAAAGCCAACGGTGTGCACTTTAGTTCTGAAAGCTGTGCACTAACCAACTGAGCTCCTGCATACAAAGCTAAAAGAGGTTTATTTAATGACATCAAAACCGAGGCCATTTGTATTTGTGAAACAGATGACAAGAACTTGAACTACTGCAGTATCCACACAAAGGATTGCCCGACCCTGCCAAAACAGTTGCTACAAGGTAGGTAACCTGGACGTTTTCTATATTAGAGGAACATTAATGGAACTTTTTAGGTATTGAATGTGAAGATTCTAAAGTTTCCAGTGGGTGATAATGATGACCATCTTATAATATATAATTTTGTTATGACAAATAGGAGTGGATTACATTTAAATGTTATATTATAGATTTCCAAGGATTTATCGGCCACTCTTTAGAACATGAACAATATAGAAACCTTAATGTTAGTACTTGTACCTATTAATTTGAGACTAATATCTTTTGGTATAAAGGCTTTGCACCATAACATGATGGCAGCTATGACTGGAGGCAATGGTCTAATTAATCTGGTTTACATGAGAAATGATTCAGTTTCTCAGGGGAGTGAGTTAGTGCCTGTTGCCATGGCTGCCATCACGTGATGGTGCAAAGCCTCTATAGTAATGAAGAAATAGTCATGTGACTGACACACCTAACATGTGACTTGACGTGACCTTGCCATTTCTTTCTTCTGGCTTGTTAATGGTCCTTTTCTGTAAGGGCCTTTCCTGCTAAGTCCAGCTCAATATGGGTCCATCCCAGAAGGTCCCTGATGCATGAAGGCCCTCCACGGGGACATAATCCAGTAGGTGTTGAATGACATCCACTGGATAATGATCCACTGGATTAATGGTATCTTTTCACTTTATATCTCAGAACCAAATATGCTGCAAGTCTCAATGCCACAAAAAATAATGCCAGCACAAAACAGTCAAAATAAATTTTTGCACCTTCAAGATAAAATGCACTCTCCTCAACATCCATGGCATCCATAACATCTTCACTGTTCTTAAAAATACATCTCTGTCCTTTATTACAGTGCAAGGGTCCTCTATTGTTGCCATATATAGCTACGACTGTTCCTTCCCAGCTATACCGGGCATATGATACATATGTTAACCACTGCATGTAGTTTGGGATGGTGTCAAAGTTCACAAAGAATCCACTGAATAGAAGAACTGGGATGCCAGTAACTGGGGCAACATAAACGGCCGTCTGTTGAGAGAATATATAATATACATAGCTGTAAGCTAAGATCCGTATCCCTAAGGGGGGAGGGGGAGAAGAAAAGAAGGATGTGGGGGAGGGGCTGGCTGGGGGCTTGGGAGCAGCAAAAGGACTTACCGGTAGACTAGGTGCTACTGTACCAATGAGTAAGCCAATGGACTGCGCAACGAGACATGTCAATATTGTAATCGACACAAACTGTGTATATCTTAATCCTTCGTGTGGCTGTTCTGTCATGAAGTATACTATAGTGCAGTAGATGAGAGGAAACAAGACCTGAAGAGAAATAACAAGAAACACAATAGATCAGTATTAGAGGTATCACTCTGTAATTCCGTACCACTGGACATGCAGAAACTGAAGAACACTATGCATTATAATAGACCCCTTGCAGCATGTTGGAATGCAGCTCAATTTGGAGGACAAAACAATAGGTTCTATTTCTCAGGAATTTGAAATCATTTTGTTTTGTCCTCCAAATTGAGCTGCTCTGACGTCACGTGCAAGGGATCTATACCATACTCATACTCTACCAAATAGCAACTACATGCAAATAACATTGTATAAGACATGAACAAAAGATGTTTGTACCCAAGCTAGACCACAATGCACCATGTTTGGCATCTCAGAAAAAGACTGCCAATGTGTGTGCTACCAAGATCATCTCCCCATCAAAGAGATTGAAGAATGATGCATCCAAATGGCTCTTACCTGGAAGGGAACGTCTGCCATAGTTTTTGCCAAATAGTAAGATTTTAAACTGTACCAATTATTCAGATGTTCTCTTATAAACACAAGCTTCTCCATTGGAACTGAAACGTAACATAATATACAATACATTATACAAAATACTATGCCTAAATGCCGTGAGTATTGGTGCGCGAATATCTTTTTCCGCTTGCAAATCTCGTTTTTCTAGCTGGATTAGTGCTGGTTTTTTATCGCTCCCGAATGGGAAAAATGCGGGCTGCAGGATCAGCAATGATCGTTTTATTTTTGTTTCCATTTGCGTCTCTGTGGCCGGCGTCTGCATGTTGCGCGCGCATCGTATGTGCGTGAAATTGCGTGCTGCGCATTTGCTTGGATAGAATTCAATTTAAATATTCTGCAAAAGCAGGAGAGAAAACAAGATGTTGCCCCCTTGTAAGCCCCCTACAAGGCTTTCACGCCTCACCCAACCTCATCCATTTCATACGTTACTTAAGTCTGCTATTTTTTGCTTATCCTCTCTCAAAAACGTTGACTAGGAAACGCAACCTCTTGATGCGGGAGCATGATTGCCCGTGCGCGCCTTTGTTTATACATGTTAACAACGTCTGCGTAAGAGGCTGGTCTTCATGATACTCACATGTAAGAACAGTAGGCATGAGTGACGTGAACATGAGAAAGAGAAGCGAGAAGAACAGACATCCAGTGTTATTGAAGACTTTGTTGCCATCGTTACCAATACCAAGATACAGTAAGCCAATCAGAAGACCCACGGCTGCTATAGATACGATTCGTAGATGAGTGAATACTCGGTCTCGTAGAATCGATTGAACCGCGCGCTTGAATAGCACTACGAACTGAAGATGGAAAACAGGAAGCTAAGTATTAGAAGCGTCATGGTGGTAAGATGACAACGCCTGACGCTCATAACGAGGATCGTGATGGTGATCTTGGTGAGACGAACAGTATGACTATGAAAAACTTACGGCACGGACCGCGCCTTGCCGTGACCGTGTCAGTACCATGCCGTGTATGAAAACATTCGAAATTCCGTGTCGTGTCCGTGCTGCGCCGTCACTTTTCACACTCATACGAAATCGGCTCTATGATGATGATGCTGATAATGATGATGTGGATGGTGGTTATGATGACTGTGATGATGATGACGATGACAACAACGGTGATTATGGTGCAAATTTTAATGATAATAAATGCCATGATGATGATGATGATGGTGATGATGATGATGATGATGACGGTAATAATGATGACAATATTGCTTGGTGTCAACCAACTAGTCTAGTTTTTTCATGAATATCTCCTCCTCACCTGTGTGGTCTGGCTAACAGCCTGGATAATCCCCAGACTCTCAGTACTAGTCTTGGTACTGATACTACAGTCAGGGAGCATCTGGACCATAGAATCCTTTCCATTACTGGAAATTTTCTTAGTGTTGTCAGTGCAGGTAAGACTCTTCTTCCTGCGTGACTCCTCCACGTGTATTCTCCATGCTTTGATGAGATTTGGAATGACTTTGTCACCATATTCACCAGAAGCAGCCTCGATTACTATGGGAGAGAAACACAATACAGTTATATTTCTATTAAGTGGACATCCTTCATTAAACGGACGATCTCAAGCTTTATTCCCATATTTACTGTAAAAAAAACCTCTTTTCGGGGGACACCCAGGGGGATCTAGGGGAGGGGTACAGGGGGTGCGCTCCCACCTGGTTCAACTTTGTGCCTCTACTCCGAAAATAACCAATACAAAATGTTTTTTCCTTTGATTCTAAGGGGAGCATCCCTCCCTGGTTCGGCTTTGTGCCCCTACTGAAGATATCCAATGCGTAATAACTGTCTCTTTCTTGGATGATATTGTGTTCATTTGGTTCGGTGTTTATTTCGTGTGGGTGCCCTTCCAACGCAGCACCACCAAAAATGTCCGCTTACATGTATCAATAGGAGTACCTTTTTGTCAAGTACATAAGGCGTACATGTCGTGACCGTGACCGTTACCGTGACCGTTACCGTGACAGTGTACCAGTACAGGTATTTTGATTATAGCTTGATTAGACGAGCAGTTCGATAAGAAGTAGAAAATATTCTTTATTTTTCTCTTACTGAAATCTGCAGGGTTGTGGTATTTCGGACATTCGAGTCCCTGTGCAGAGACGTGGGGAACCAGACCATTAACGGGACCTTCGTATAAACAGTTGCCTTCAGCCAAGATGTACAACTACAAAAATAAACATAGGAACAAAAGGAATGAGAAAGGATGAAATGTGATAGAATGGGATGGGATGAATGGATGGTTGGGATGGTGTGAAATGGATGGATGGGACGGATAACGTACCTTGTCAAACATTTCAAAAAGCTTCGCACTGGGCTGGTGGATGGTACAAACTACAGTCCGTCCTCCATGAGCGAGTGTTCTCATCAAAGATATACACTGATAGGCAGATGAGCTGTCAAGACCACTAAAACAAAAAACATCAAACTTATGAGGACCTTGAAAACATTACTACGCGTAACGCTTCGATAGAGCGGTCTTCGTGTGAGTGGGAAAAATATACAGCACTAACTTACAGCACGTACACGGTACGAAATTTAGTAACGTTTGCTTTGATTTTCTCAAAAAAAAAAAAAAATTGAATAGTGTTCACTTGTGGAAACAATTCCATCATATTATTGTTTTTACCTGGTTGGTTCATCAAGGAAAATTAACGGTGGATTATTGACTAACTCCAGCGCGATGGCGACCCTTTTTCTCTGTCCACCTGATACTTCACTGAGCCGCGTGTCTGATGTCTCCAGCAGACCAAGGTTGATCAGGATTTCTTTGATCTAAAAAAAACAAAAACTGGATTTTAGATAGGAAAAAAAAGGGAGCCCAATTTAGATGTAGTGATAGATATGTAGCTTACCACTCTCTCTTTATCTTCAAGAGGTATGTCTTCTCGTAGGTGGAGATTCGCAGAAACCTGATTTGGTAAAAGCAGATCATTACCAACAATGCCTTGCTCTCTTTAAGAGACAGATGGCACTGGGACTAGTCTACCGCTACCCACAATTCCCTGTATTTAAAAGAGACAGAGCGGGCACTGGGATGAGTCTATAGCCAACTACTGGCTGCCCTTCATTAGAAGACAGCGAGAAGGACGAATCTTACCATCATGGATTCCATGACCGTCAGGTGTGGTAACAACACATCATCCTGCATAATATAACACGACATCTTACGAAACTGACGTAGGTTTCTATCGTTGCCATTCACGGTGATTGAACCGTCTGCGAATTTAGTCCTGAAAGATGAAAAGTAGGCAGCCGTGAACGATAAGAACGATGATATCTACTCTTTATACTTCCTCGTTCCCAGTCCCGGCCCCAACAAATCAACTACAAATTTCTGTCTAAATTAAGATATGTCAGTATAGAGATGATAACTAGCGGTAAGCTAGTGTGGGCTACGTCGGTGTTTCTAATGAAAGAGTGGTAATAAAAAGTTAAATTTTACACCGTAAAAAATAAAAATAAAAATAAAAATAAAATAAGTGATCTTATTTTTTACGGTGTAAAATTTAACATTTTATCACATATGTCAGTATATGTGAATGAAGAATAACGGAGAGGCCACGGACTTTTATTGCGCAGTTTTCGTATTTCGCTGTAGCCTTAACTACGCGTTGTGATTGGATGAATTACATTACGACTGGAAGACCGCTGACATTGGGAAGCCATTTCAATGTTACGGCATGTCGTACCGTGTATGTGCTGTAAGTCAGTACCGTATGTTTCCCACTCATACGATAACCATTCTTATGGGAAGCCATTTCAATGTTACGGCGTGTCTTACCGTGTACGTGCTGTAAGTCAGTATCGTATGCTTCCCATTCATACGAAAACCGCACAAAATCTTGTCGTGTTTTTCCTGACATTTGAATATTGAACACTTGAGTTGTCAACGTACCTGTAACCAGCCAGTATGTTGATAAGTGTAGACTTGCCTGCACCTAAACAAACCAGAAAGATCACTATCAGTATTGTGTCTGAACAAGAACCTCAGACTGGTTTAGTTGTTATCGTTATGAGGTCGATTTACATGTCATCCTTTCTTTTTCTAGCCTTTTATTTCCTCGTAAAGTTTTGTATTTTTCTAAGTTAGTTGTGTGTTTAATCTCCATACCATAGCACACCAATTTGGAACACTGAGACTGCATCCAGCACGGTCAAAGTATGCGATAAACTAAGGAATCGTTCTTTAGTTTAATTGGAAGAGACTGTGATAATCCGAAAAATGGGGGAAAAAAAGAGATTTTTCTCACCCACCCCGATCCCTCCTATGAATTATAACAATCTGTCAAAATTGGCGGAATTTTTGGCGGAACACGCAAATTGAATTCCCCCTACAAATCGGCCACCCACGACTCCGTAGCTCGCAAAGATTTCCCCGTAAATCTTATCCGAAGAAAAATAGATGAGTGGGAAAATTTTTGTGGAAAGCCTTTTTGTAGCCTGTCGTGGAGGTCCCAGGCACTAGCCATGGGGTAACCCGCATGGTAAAGTCCCCAGTCTCAACACTGAAACAGGTTGATAGTATAGGGTATTGATTCATGTTGATTACCTGAAGGACCGAGAACACCAACCAGTTGACCACTGTCGAACTTGCCTGAGACTTGTTTAATGATTTCCTTGTAGTCTAAAAGAAAATAATATGGCAAAATGATCAGCAATGTTTGCAATGAGCCGCTTTCACTCAAAGGATCTGAGTCTATTGCGCTTTCATTTCCAGTCAAAAACTCTGAGTCTATTGCATTTTTACTTCTGGTCAAAACAACTGAGTTATTGCACTTTCACTTCCGGTCAAAATATCTGTGTCTATTGTTCGTTCGATCAACATGTCTGTCATACTTCTAGCGGCGCTTAAGGCTGTATTATTAGTGATATTGATGAAGTAGTGACGACGTTTTGCCTGTACTATAAATAGTTATAATGTTTAGGCTGATCGAGGTCAGGTTAAATGAAGCTAAACTCGTTTCAAAAATTTGTTGTGGGTAACTTGTTCCGACTCGTAACTACCCCAGTTCCTTCGATGCGCAGGGGGGGGGGGGGGGGGGAGAGTTTTGTCATCTATCGGCAAGGGGAAAACGAATGTAGATGCGCCTCATATTCTGGTCGTGATATGGTATTACGGTGAATCCCGTTAATACGGACATCAAAGGGATTACAGAAAGAAAGTACTCGTAATAAGCAGGTTAAACATGAATATCAAGTCCCGTAATAATAGGATGTAATTATTAAGCAGGTTAATGTAAGAGTACATGATATCACTGGGACGAAAACAACAAGGGGTCCATATCAAGCGAGTGATCTATGAGCGATGTTCGAATGCAAAACACCTCATCATTGTGGACCTTATTTTAATCAGTTCGTTTTGAAGCACTGTAAAAGACAACTATCAGTAGGTCAAAGGACATACCAAGCTTTTCCGGATATACAACTCCTGCACCTTCGGAAATTATGTGAAACCCCCGTATATAAAGCATATGCCGCAGTGTCCGGGAATCATACGATCTCTCGGGCGCTTGGGTAACACAAAACTTCCAACTATGCAACTAACAATGGAAATATAATATAATTGGAATCGTATGCAAGCAGAAACCTATATGTCTCTGCAAACAAACAACAACAGCAACAGCAGTAATTGTTTTGAATGCTAAATTCTAATTCAATATTTTGACGTGCCCTGACTTAGATCAGCCCAGTGGTTGTTTCAATAACTTTGATGTTTGAATGGTTGGATATTCAGTAATCGATAATGCTGTGCAATTTTTTCTTCGTAATCTATCTTCTTCTGATACAGGGTTAAAAGTCAGTCATACTAAAGGAAATTAAGGTTGGAATGGAATAGTTGCTGCGTCACTAATCCTTTATCATGAACACGTACGACACACGAATGGGAAACACTCAATGTGCCCTAACCGCGACGGAAGTCATGAAAATAGTGATGATGATGCTTGTGATGGATGATGGTGGTAGAGGTAGTGATGATAACGATAGTGGTGGTGAAGACAATGATTATGACCATGATGATTGTGATAACGGAGATAAATAAAACCTAAAGATGATCACGTTGGCGATGGCGATGGCGATGGCGATGGCGATGGCGATGGCGATGGCGATGGCGATGGCGATGGCGATGGCGATGGCGATGGCGATGGCGATGGCGATGGCGATGGCGATGGCGATGGCGATGGCGATGGCGATGGCGATGGCGGTAGTGCATGATGCCGGTCGATTGATGATGGTGGTGATTAAGATGGCGATACTGCTGCTGCTGCTGCTGATGGTGGTTGTGATGTTAATGATGGGTGTGATGGCGATAGCATTGGCGATGGTGGTGGGGGTAGTGATGATGCTGGTGTTGATGCGGGCGATGGCGGTGGTGGTGGTGGTAGTGATAATAATGATGGTGGTCATGAAGATGGTTTAATGGTGATGGTGCGGATGATGATGATGATGATGATGATGATGATGGTGATGATGGTGATGATGATGATGATGATGATGATGATGATGATGATGATGATGATGATGATGATGATGATGATGATGATGATGATGATGATGATGACAGTGGTCGAGGTTATGGTGCTCCGCGTGACCACCATACACATCATCAATTCCGGCCCATACTTTCAAGCACGACGTCTAAACAACTATAGCCGCTTGACCTTTGAACAGTTGAACATCCTGCATCAATCATTTCAGTTCATTTGTGCAGAATTGCAACCACGAAAAACGTCTAAAATATTTTCAGTAAGTTTAATTCCAATCTGCAGGCTTCAGTTATCGATGGATGTAGGCATTGGCTCTAACAACCTTTCACATCACATTTTCACGTGTTTTTTTTTTGGATCCAGGTGCGGTAACGTCTATTCCTGATCACTGCGGCATCAAATAATAATACTGGCAAACTCGTTAGAATTGTATGTGATCTTTTCGAATGTCCATTTGAACCGTTCTGTAGCAGTCGATTCTAGCTGTGTTCGGTGTGCAGGAACAAGGGCAACACTTAGTACCCACCAGGAGACGAAAGCGCGGTAAAGATGCATGACAATGCTACCCACGTTGTGTAATCCGTTATATTTGTTGTTTACTCTCTGCAGGATGTTTACTGGACCTTGGACCGGCACGTGGAATCACACCACCTTAGAGGTCAAGAGATGAGAGCAATCTGTGCAACATCTCGAGCATCATTCATGCAAAAAAATAAGGTCTTTAACTCATAGTCCAAACTGAAATTTTTTTTGATCGAAACCGTTCATGACTACCCATGCATGATGGAGTTAGTTCAAACCATGGAACAAAAGTGGATGAAGGCATCAATAGCTTTAGTTTCTGATTGTTGTATATCACAAAAGTCGATCTCATATGTATAAAGTGCTAAAAATTCTTTATCAAATCCTGCGAATATCATTGAGTCAGAAGAACCAAGTGGACAATAGATTCTTGCGCAAGTAAGAGTCTCTTAATCCGGTAACGAACGGATCGTAAGCACAAACGAAAACAACTCAAACAACTCTTCAGAAATAAGAAAACCCTTCAACACTTTTACTGGGATCATGGGATAAGAGAAGGACACATTACAAATCTATGGTACTTCAGTTCAAATGCTCTTTCACTGATTCCCTTATTAAGAAGCATTCTCAAGGTCTGTTTGCAAAGGATTCGCGTATATTTATAGTGTTACATAAGTGTGTAGCTTTCCAAACTAAGGTTTTCAGATTTTTTTTGAGCTGAAACTTTTCGAGTTTCTTTGCTCTGCTTTATATATTTATGACAAAAACAACAAACAACAAACTATGAACTTTCTCTTCAGTAACGAAAGAGAAACAGAATGCTTGAGGCTAAGATGAAGTGCCAGAATTCCAATAACAAACAGATCTCGAATGTTCAGCAATGATGCGCAGAAAGCAAACAAAATACAAGACTTGATATTTGACCCAAGTGCTGAGCAAAGAAATGATGACATTGCAAAACTGATCTCGTAAAGAAACGCATTCGCCAAATAATGAACTCAGCATATATGACAGAACAAAAAGGATTGCGCGAGCGTACACCGCTCTAGGTATTCTAATTACTTAAACCTTCGTTTGTTTGTAGTTCAAAAATATTCAGATTCATGTCTGGGCCTGAAAGTTGACTAATAATAATATTTTTGGTTGGAAGATTTCAATCTTGCTATGTAAGTGGATTCCTTTATAATAAGTTTGATCGCATAATTTGCGGATAGATTCTTTGGACAAATGCCGCTTGAAGTGTCGTAAATCAAATATGATTTTCTCGCGGTAAACATCTTGAACACGAAGTCGATTCGATTCTGGGTGGTATCAAAAATATTTTCCAATGCATTTGGAAAGAAAACAATTACATAACCTTACATGTAATTGGGTTGACTTTCTGACTGACTTTTAATTGAAAAAATGACGGGTTTAATAGAATAAAATCTCGTGCGATATTATACAAATTAGGTATCATATCAGACACGTAAAACCTGAAATTATTTACATTCTATTGAAATAATTAATGTACACGTCTTTTGAGCTTACATTTGGTTTTCACGCTTCTTTAAATTTCGTATATTCTTCCAAGTTCGAACAGAATTTAGATTACAATCTTGATGAGATCTAGAGACAGACAGAATGTGAACTGAAGCTTCAGAATTTTCAATATTTCACCTTTAGCTAGATAAAAATTTTCCAAAAGATTAAAAGCAGACTTCATTGTCTATAACGAGTATAAGATAGTTTTGAATAAAAATGTGTAAAAATTAAAGTAAAGAATAATATTAACACCCCAAAACAAGCTTTTTCAAGAAGGTTTAAAAGCGCTGGCTTTTTTCCAAGAAAAAAAGGGATTTTTTTGTGTACAGCCACGAGTTGATTACCATATCTTTCACATTTGAAGCGAGTTCTTCTTGAACCGGCAAGAAACTCGAAAAGAACCTGGATTATCCAGTACTTTCGAGTCATTTTGGATCAAATTTTCAGATGTTTTTAAGCAGAAAATACTTTAGCGAAGCTTATAGGTTTTGTGTGTACAGGTTCGAGCTGCGTGAATCCTTCGAAAACCGCAAAAATAAATAACACAAGATGGAAGAACTCTAAAATGGTTGGCGCTTGCGACGAAGTTAAAGAGACAATTGCCTGTATTATCAGTTCTTCGTGTAATCTTTTTTCTTGTACTAAAATATTTTAATCAATATTAACTATAACTAACACCTAACACGAATTTTTATCATTAATTATAAAAAAGTATTTTTTCCAATATTCTCTAATATTTCATAAACTACTGATACTTATATATGCCTATTATGAACATACGTTTTCTCTTCATTTAGTAGCGTATACAGCTAGTTTACAGCAACAACTATTCCGAGAAATAAAAACAATGTTGGATAAACGGAAAGGAAGATAATAAATAGATTTTTTGGATGTTGCAATAAAAAAAATTCTCAAAAGAACAATTATCGAAATCCCCCGCAAACACGCTTTGCAAACCTTTTTCCCGTTTGTGAACACGTTGCACAATATTATCCGATAAAAAATAAGAGAAGTGGAAATATGATGATTTGTCACTTCAGATATTTTCTCAAAAGGTTAAAGAATCTAAAAAAAAAATACACCATTTGACTTCAATATTTTCTTCTTCTCAGGATTCGAATCCCCTCAGATATAAGACAACCATTATTTTTACCCTATTACACGCACTACGAAGCAGGTACTTTCGAGCACAACAACACAAATTTTAAATTTCCCTGAAAAAAAAAATCAATGGTTGTTGAATAAAATAACTCACCATTTCTTCCTAACTTGATTCGATAGCTAACATCTATAAATTCCAAGTCTACTTTCTGTCTCGGCCGCTGCCAAAAGCTCAACTGTTCCACGTATTCGCCAGCTTCGAGCATGGAACACGACTTAGAACTATCCACCGAGGTAGTTTCATCTCCTCCACAACACTTTATGGCCGTCTTGTAGCTCTCTGCTCTAGGAGAGAGGAAATTCTCCATGGATATGGAATATTCCCTGCGTGGTAGGATTATTCCCCGGTTTCCTTACACAGTTTCTCTCAGCGCTGGTTTGTTTTGTCGCTCGAATTTGGTCATGTGAGTCTTTGTCTTCGTCGTATCAAAGTCCGATTTATTATTCAGAGTTGATGAATAATTCAACAGACATACAAGAGTGAAAGCCGTCGGGTAGAGAAACTAGATGTATAACTCTGTGGTCTACCAGCCAGCAGGTCACAGAAGCCACTGAAAATGTCGGATATGTCACTCGGGGAAAATCTGCTGGAATATAATTTGATCCTTTTATTCAATCTTGGCCTCGCATGTCATTGATACCGGTTAGCCAAGCGGTGGTGAAACAATCTCCGGCGACAGTTGTTTTTTTCTTTTTTAAGCTTTCTCCGACTTTTTGAGTGAGGTGTTTTGGCTATTTCTTCATCATCGACGGTGTACGTAGACTGACGTTCGCTTTTGAGGTGACCTTGGGTATAAAAATGTCCAAAAACTCGCAGTCTTCGGAGCTTTGTTCAGGCAAGAAAGTTTGTAACTCAAAACCGGAAATACTGCTTTAACTTATACTCTATCACGCTCTCTATCAATTTTTCCTGACATTGTTCTTGACTGATTACATTTAATTTCTTTACACAACTAATCGTTAAATCACAATCAAAATTATATTTCAAGCAAATATTTCTTTATCTTTTGTTTTGGGGGTTAATTTTGTACAGATGAAGGTATTCGAGTACGTATAAACCAGTATTTTATAACCGGAAGTAAAATATCATTTGGTCAATTGGTAAAGAACAATGGATACTAAGTGACATGGAAATGGACTTTCAAGATTTAAGAAATTGAGTGGAAAAAATATTTGAAATGAAGAGTATTGAGATACGAACTTATTTTTCATGATTTGTACAATAATTGTTTTGTAAAATGGGCTAGAAAGAGCGACTCTTATCAAAATCTCTGAACTGTTCATGAGGCACCTCTCGGCGCGAAATGGTCCGACATGGATCTACCTGGTCTGCCTGGTCAATGAGGTGGTCTCGGGAGGTCTTAGGGTAAATGAGAACTACATCTTTCTTATATTCTTACGACGAGAAAATAACATTGATGGTCAAGACTCTCAAATCACTGAAAATTAGATAACTTTTCGTAAAATAGAATTGCTAACATGATATTTTTCCAAAAATTGGTCCGTGATCAGTTGGCACTGCGATTAAAGCCTGCTTTTCACTAGCGACGCAAGCACAGTCGCAAGCACAAAAAACGACCAGGAATACCGTTTTCACTACGACGCAATCACAAGCGCAAGCACAAGTATCAAAATTTTTTGATCCTTGCCTCACTCAGTAAGGAATTAAGCAAATATTTGTTCTAACAAGTAGAAGTTATTAAAGATAACCTTTTCTGTTGAATTATTATTCCTAGGTACGGATTGCACAACACCAATTGCGCGACTGACGTCATTCCTGGAGTGTTCTGGTAAGATTGCATGCGATGTATGAGACGAAACCTGAGACAACTTCAAGAAAAGATTTCCTGTATAAGGTTTTGTGAGAACAAAAGATCTATTGCACGGAAAATAAGTAGCTATGATAACAATAAGTTTCATTTCGCAAAAAAAATTGCAAAATTCAAATGTTTTATTTAAGTTGAAATTTAGGATTTTTCAACAAGTTTCCAGGGAAAATTGCTGGAATTACCGTTGCGCAAGCTAAACTGACGTGTTAATTGTTGTTACTGGTTTAGCGTCTGGTCTGAAACAGGTTTCATTTCTTACAATAAGCCAGGCGCGCACGCGGAATCTTACAATTCACCGACGCGAAAATGTACTAGATTTTAAAGAACTAATCAAATGGTTTCCATGGTATTCCATGGCACGTGCCATTGCAAACTTCTTTCCGTACATGTCATGGAAACACTCAGTTTGACGGACAGCAAACGAACGACGACAGAAAAAAATGGGCCGGACTTGGGACTGTTTCCGATCCAGACAGGTATTTCCACCAATTCTCTTCATTCTCGGCCTTACTTCAAGTAAGGAGCGATAACTTATCAAGTGTGAAAGCTTTATCTTCTCATCTATCCCGGTAGTGCGCACAGGCAAATTTTCAGTAAAACTCCTTTTTTTCGTCGAAGGCTGGATCTAGATTGTTTCCGAATTTCTTCGGCGTCCACAATAGAAAATATTCAGAGATTAAAAAACACATTTAAGAAAACATAAACAAACAATAAATGTATTTTTATAAATAAAGTAAACATACTAATAGTTGTCGGGCAACAGGCGCAAACTTGTAATGGCACTATGCGTGAACAACTACGGACAATTTCAACAAGATGACATTATGAAAACAATATAAGAATCGAGGGCCGATCTTATGTTACGGCGCGCGCCCTAACCGGTATGTACTCGCGCCGTCACATACGCCGTGTTTTACTGTTGTTTTCTTTTATCAAGTGACTTCAAGTGTTCTTCAAGTGAGTCATCATCAAAATCGTGATTATGGTTCCCAGTCTCCCAGTTTCTCCCCATTCTCGTAACTTAAGGGTCTGGGAACGAGAATGGTTTTCTCCCATAAATGTCATTCCCACCTCCGATATCCAGACCCTACTCACTATGACAGACCCTATTCATAATGACTCAACCTCGTCCCCAGGGCCCTCTCTTCTCGCTATTTCAAAATGGCGGGACGCTTGAGGGAAGACCCGCCATTTTGAGATCGCGAGAAGAGGTTGATAATGACTAGGGTAGGGTCTAGGTAGGAGAATAACATAAAAATTTGATCTGGTAACTTTTTGGTCAGCGGCCTGGTGGAAAACCCGCTGACCGAAAATCCGACATTCTCCGAAGATAAATTTGCTGACCCTACAGCCTCGATATTGTGTCTGTTACGCCCATACCCCACTTGTTCTTAAAGATATGAATAATTCAGACAGCGGATAAAAATGTATTAGTGAGAATAAAATTCCATTAAAAAAAATATAATAGGAAGTGTTTTTGAAGAATTTTCTTGATTAAAAATATCCCAGAATCTTTTACTAAGATAAAAGAAAATTAAAAAACAAAATGCAAAACAAAAAACTCAGATGAACATAAACAGCATTAATTTATTTGAATCATTAAGATTATTTCATCTATAAAACAACAATAAAATGAAATTTACTATGATAAAAAAATGTCTGGTGATATCGTTTTAATTTAAAATGATTATAAGCATGCATAATGCTTGATATATATATGTATATACAACATGTAGATATATTTGATACATCTACTCATACATGTACAGCTCTATAATAATAAGTATATCACAAAAGTCTTCATATTGACCACCTCTATTATGGGTTATTGACTGGTAAAGGGGTCAATATCGTGACTTATTAAACCCCAGTGATTTTTATACCTTAATACATACTACACATTGTGGTTTGACTGCTTTACAATTTTACCACCTCGGCATCAATGTCGCATAGGAATTACTGTTAAACTGTAAAAACTTAGACTTTACTTAATGCTAATTTAACACAATGCTGTGACAAACTTATTATTATTTATGGTATTATATAGGTATAAAACATATTCATACCCCTCCATGCAAGAGTATTGGTTAGTGGATGGGTAGGGGTAGGGTGAATATGAAAAGCCTGAAGGTGTCACTCCAATCCCCTACTTAATTGTGTGGTAGGGAAGGGGTATGGATGGATACAAGCATTTTTTAGACGAACACAATAATAGCTTATATAATAATGTCTTATACAGTACATAACTTAAACTTAATCAAATATTTCCTATTATTCCAAAAACTATCCTGTTGTTACCCTAAAGTTACCTCAACCAAATAGGGACCTTAAGATACATGACGGGAGGGAGAATGGCAAAAATGATGACACAAGCTCATTTACAAACTACTTTTTTTGTATGCACATTGTCATCCTTAGCATCCCTGTCCTCACTAGAATGTGAAAAAGCACCAACTGACCTTCTGGTAAGAACGGCAACAGCAAGGATGAGGGTGCACATACGAACAAAAACATTTTGAAAACGTACTTGCGTCATTGTCTGCCATCATTGTCCTTGCTCCTGCAATGGTCCCTAATGTCTCTACAGGGCAGATATTTTTCTTGACCAAAAATCAAGTGTTAAAAGTCAAAGCTTTTTTAATCTTATAAAGTAGCCATTTCATGGGGAAAATACATTTTAAGCAATTTATTGGTTAAGCTTTAACACAAGCACAAAGACAAACAACTAAACTGGTTAAAATGGGTTAAAATTAATTGCAAGAAGAGGTAGCAAGGTTACAGTTAAAAATGTGATTCATTGATATTGCATAGTTCCAAAAATAATATGTACCCCTCTCCGAAAATGCTGAAGCAAGAGACAAGATAGGAAGAGGAAAACCTTTGGCTTGGGGAGGGCCAGGGATAAAACTCATGGCTGTCCAATGGCCAGACTTGATGACTGGTTACATCAGACTGATCAACATGTGTACTGTCGATGTGAGAAGTCAAGAGGACTGGTCTAAGAGGTGTTGAACTGGACAAGTGCCAACTTTGGCCAGACATTGTCCATCGACTGGCTTTGGTATTTTTAGCATGGAGGAAGGTCTGATTAATTATAGAAAATACAGAAGATGAAAATATCAAATCACTTCCTCAAAGAAATCGATATATTTTGGAACTATGCAAAGAATTTCCAAGGACACTACTTTTTAAGTTAACAGGTCTAAAAAACTTTAAAACCATAAATTACTATGGCAATCAATTTCTTATTCTTGAGGCTACCTCAGTACCGTCCATAGCTAATGTCTGCACAATGGTATCCCCAGAGGTCGCTGTTGATGTTGCTGTTATTGTGTGAGGTGAGCCGACAATTTGGTACTCCCCTCTCGAGACATTCCCATTATGTACCATAGTAGGTAATGGAGAACCATGTATGGTAGGACTCTCTTGTTGCATACTACTCAGTATAGGAACAAGGTTCTCTGCCGAGGAAGTTTCAACGTGGGTTGTGACAGTAGATGATGTGTTTGTTGGTTGTGCCGATGGGGTGCTTGTGGAGTTGGTAACAGTATAAATTGTGCTTGCATTTGGAGGTAAAGTTACAATTACGATATTACCCTGCTGAAGGGTGATATTCGGAGGTAACTGCACAGTTCCAGGGATGATACCAGCAGAGTTCACAAGAGTCTGCACTGGAATGCTTCCCGCTGGTACAGTCTGTACAACTGCATTAGGTATGGCTTGCTGACCTGCTAAGTGATTGGGTGCAATTGGAATAGTCCCATATTGTTGAACGAGAGAATCTGGCCAAAATCTTTGAGCAGGACGACTCTGGATTTTTGACTTCTTTGCCTTGTGAGCATCAGGATTCCCAGCATCTAGCATAGGTTGTAGGATGCGCCTTCTTGCATTGATAAACCTTTCATTTTGATGACATAAAAACCTTTAATTCTCAACCATTTAAAAACAATGATACTTTTTGAGTCATGCCACACACTGTTAAAAAATACCTATTCATTTCTTCAAAAGAAATTGCCAGTCTGGACCCTTTGATACAAGACTGTATTACCACATCCAAAATCTCATTAGACTTTACAACCTCATTAAAATATAAAACCTTAATAAGATTAAAAATATTCTAGGAGTATAAAAAAGATAGGAATTAAAACAGTTTCTTTGGAATACTGAAATTTTTCAGTCTAATAACTTCCCAGGAACTTCAGGAAAATCAAGGGAGGGACCATACAAACTTTGTTCACTTGTTGGGAGTCCAGGAGTTGAAACCAAGACCCCAGAGGTGAGAGGCTAGTGTGGCACCACTACAAAAGGTTCCCTGGATTCCCAGACTTGTGCAAATTATTTTTTCTTAAAAAGTGTCTCAACCTCTAAAAATGACAGTGTTTAACAAGAAAGAAATGGCACTATTGAGGCTTTATTGTTTTTACTTACCAGTTATTGACTTGAAGAATAGTCAAGTTGGTTTGTGCTGCAATACTTCTTTTTTCATCTTCCGTAGGGTAAGGATGCTATGAAGACCAAGAAAAACATTAATGGAACATCCCTTTAGTGAATGCTCAGACTCCAAACCCAGAAGCCATTATTAAATCTTTATGATTCCAGATCAAATTGAACTCATATGATTTAGGAGTTGATTTTTCTTAAAGTTCCAAAGTTAAAAATAAATGCTGTTGATGGACAGTGTCCATCCAAAATCTCTACACAATTTTCTAGGGTTATTAGAAGTTGATTTTTGTGGAGGGAGAAAAACCAGAGTACCTGGAGGAAAAACTATTGAAACACAGGAGAGAACCAACAAACTCTAATAAAATACAACACCGATGCTGGTTGAACTCAAATCCCGGTCACATTGGTGAGAGGCGAGCACTCTTGCAACTGGGTTTATTGACTGGTTACATACATGTATTAATCATTTCAATATGTCTGGCCATAGTCTCTGGCCAATATTTCAGGGTGACAATCAAATTTCAAGGACAAGAGTATTCAAACTAGTCAAAGTAACTCACCATTAAATGTGAGAAGAGCCATGTTTTCATGATGTTTGTTGCCTGTTTGGGTAAAACTCCTCTTTTCGTCTTCTTTTTCTCTGTAGTTTCAGTAGGAGAGTCAAGATCAAGACTTGGGAGTTGAATCGGAGTTGGCACTGTGATTTCTAAAGGGGATCCAGCACTCATGGAGCTTGTTGGAGTGGTAGGTGAGGTAGTTATAGGTGTCGTTGCTGTGGAGCACAAGGTGAATGGTGATTGTGTCGAAGGTAGCGGAGTTAACACAAATGTTTGTCCAGTTTGGGAGACAGCTGGTGGAGGGGTAGGAGTAGAGGAGACGGCAATGGGCTGTGTTGGTTGTTGCTGGATGTATGTGGTACTTGCAACTTGTTGTTGAACAGGTTGGCTTATGACACTGCCACTTGGAGGTGTTGCTATGGCTACAGAACAAGGAGTACCAGTTGGTGTGAAGAAAGTAACTTGTTGGTCTGTTAGTTGTGGTGTCTGTGGCTGTTGTTGTTGTTGTTGTTGCTGCTGTTGAGGCTGTTGTTGTAGAAATATATGCTGAGGTGGAGTTGTCGGAAGTTGCTGGAATGCCTGTGATATACCACTAGCAACTTGTGTGGAATAGGAACTTGACAAGGGGCTTCGAAGGAGGTTGTCGCTCTGCATTTTTCCCTTTAGACAAGCAATATATCTCTGGCAAAAATCCTTGCATAATTCGTTCACTTTTTCTAGTTCCAATAGATGAATACGAAACACTTGGATAGCCTTTACAATCTGAAAAGTCATAATATTTTATTTTAGCAATAACTAAAGGGCTTTATTTTTCAGTAGAATGGTACAGACTACAAACAGATAATCTGGTACAATTTCTTATTATTTTGCTATGATTATAAAGACAAATAATTGGGCAAATCAGTAAGATGCATACTTTAATACCCAATAAATGCTAGTTAATATCATATGGTTGTGGCTACAATCACAACAAAACAGCAAGTCACTGAAATTGCAGTTATAGCAATAGCATTCTTCATGGTTACTGAAAATAGATATCTTAAAGCCTTGTGGGATTGCAGAGCTTTCAATAAAAGGCGGCTACCGGCGGTTTATTGCCGGATACTTCACCTTAAACTGCCGGCTATTTTGACAAAAAATTAATTCATTGCCAAATAAAATTACGGCTGCTTGGGGGATACGGACCCCTACTTTTTTGGATTGACCGTCTACTCCAAATATTATTGAAAGCTCTGGGATTGAAATGTTTACAAACTGGTTACAAGGAAAAAATAGATCAATATCACTCGAAAAAGCATACCGGTAGTTTTTCCACAAATTCACCATTCCCCTTATTATGTCTTGATACCACTACCACTAGAATCCTCTTCCAATTATTATTTTTATCTGAATGCTTTAACTCCGTCACAAGTTACGTAGGCTAACAAAAGGAACTACGAAAAGGATTCTGGTAGAAGTGGTATCAAGGGTAATAAGGGGAATCAAGAATTAGAAACAAGACAAGAAAACATTGTTGCAACATATTAGTATGTGTTTTGGGCTTGGCTTCTCAGTATTTCAATCCCATAATGCACCATTGTGATGTCATCCGTGGAAAGCATTATTATGATGTTAATAATGATGATGGTTAAGAACGATGATTATGATGTAACAGGGAGCCATGAACCGGAGGAATGAAAAAAATAACTCTGGTCTAATTTGTTTTTCATAAGAAACAATTCTGACCATTTCCCAGGGGAAAAGGATTATTTTTGTTCTGCCTCCTGTCACAGCTGCCATCATGTTATGGTGCAAAGCCTCTATTCATTATGATGACAAAAAATTATTAAGAAGCAACCGCAAAAGACAGCGACAGGCAATTAAGGTACACGCCTAACCGTCTAATCACTCATTATTAGCTGCTTCATAAAAATCTCTGCTGGATAATTCTCTGGCTGTTCATTTTATTTTCTCATAAAAAATAGGTCAGGGACTTTATTGAAGTTGTGTTTTAAGATATTGAACTTCAAACAACAGTGTTAATATTTGTTCACTGGAGCTTAACACGAGAATAACTTTATTATGACTAGACATGAACAAAGCTTCATATTGACTGAGTTAAAATTTATTAAATTTGTCTAAATGTTGAGAAACGATGTAAAACAAGCAAAAATTCTCAGCAAGACACCTTGACATTATCATCGTACAGAATTACAAAGTAACTAAAAAATTCATGATTTTGAAAAGATTGATGGAGAATGCTGTATTTACGTACTGTAATAATGGTCATAACGATAACAAAAACAGCATCAATGATCCACAGAGAAGGATTTTATAAATAATTTCTTTTAACAGTAAAATATTGATGATGTCTAGACAAATATCTGATCACTAATGATCCTATGAAAAGCATACTCCAAACAAAATGAAGGGAAATATTCTGGCACGTATGTATAATCATATATCAAGTAATGATGAACCAAAAGATATCAGTTGCTTTTTAAACAAATCAAACATAGAAAATTTCCTTGGAAAAGGATATTTAAAAAGTATATGTTTACATCTAATTTTTCCCAAGATTTCTATGCTCAAATCATCAGAACAAAATCTGCTCTTGAGTTATGAACAATAACGGAGGAAAGTATATATTGGCATATATTTTCTTCATCAAACAAAAGAATATTTTTCATGGTTTCTTTTTCATGTATTTACATATACATTTTAATTTTTTTTCCAATCTATTCTAACTTACTCTTTTGTAGACTTTTCTTTTAGATTCTTGCTTTAATAATTTTACAAATATGTTTAATAGACTTAAAAGAATAATCATAAAAGCCAATGGTAAGCTTCCCTTGTGTTAAAATCAATTATACTACCTCCAAGTCCTTGCGTTAATAACTGAGTTACTTCCCCTTTTAATGTAAGCAAATTGGAAACCTAAGTATATGTTCGATGAGATTTATTTTCACAAAATTAGACCAATCTAAAACTGCCATAATCGTTAGCCATTGATTCCCTACGAATCACTTGAAATAAACAAGTTTTTCAGAATAATTCTAAGAACTTAAATTTGAAAAATAAAGAATACAGATAGTACAGGGTTTCACATTCTAGACTTTTGTTTCTTGATTCAGTTCTTAGTTGTGAATCAAGAAGTTAGATTTGGATAAAATGGGGCTAAAATAAAAACATGTTTGACTACATAGTCTTTTCTAGAACAATAGAACACCTGACTAGAATAAATAACTACTGCTTTGTACACATAATGGCTGAAGTTATACTTTTTTATAAAATGTGTTAGAAATACTTCCATTTTAACAGGATAGATGCAGTGTTTTTCACACTATGCTTAGGTTTATACTGTTCTAGTATAATAGATAATAACTTTTGGCAGGTTCAAAGTGCCCAGCTTTTTAGTAAATAAAATTGTTAGAAGTTACAATGTTTCAATTACAGAAGTATGAATTTTGAACAAAATTATTCTGAATGAATTCAAACTTAAAGTTGAAAAAAAGTTCTCACATTTTATCTTTTTTCAGACAATTTTTAAAAGGCTTTTATAGCCCTTTTTCAGACCTTCCCTGAAAAGAAGGTTAAATTAGCAACAAAATAGCTGTTCACACAAAGAAAAAAACTCTTAGAGTTATACCCTGCTAAGCCAAAAATATACTTTGATTATTTAATGTTAACGCATTACCTAATCGTTCTACTTGATGGATAGGTTATATGTGCTATTTTTGTAGAAAATGATTATGTTCAGAACCCATTTATTCCTACCCTGTGGTTCAAAATGCAAAACAGTTGCCACAATGAGTGACATTTAATATGAAAGCTGTATCGATAACTGATGCCAACTTATCATCTTACAGAAAAACACAAATAGAAATTTTGTGTAAACTAAACTAACTGTAAAACTCAAATCTTCTTCTAGGAAATCTACCAAAGTACTAAAGGAAAGAAAAAAGCTAGAAACACCAAGATATTGTTTACGCTCAACATGAAATATTAATGTTTTTTGTTCAAAATAATAATTAATTTTTGCTCATTAAGAGAAACAGACTTCTGCTCTCTGCTCAACAAGATAGTAATTAGAAATTGGTCTAAATGTGTAACCAGCTGTAAAAAAAATGGAAAAAAAAATGAACTAATCCCTAAAAAGTATGATATTCTAACTCTGTTTCATAAATATAGCTTTTCTTGGGATAGAATATTTTGAAACACTTACAACAAAGTGTTTCAAAATATTTCACTAAAAAATAGTGAAGGGATAAAATCCTTAACTTAATGAGAAATTATACGTTTCCAATTCACCTGTTGATCACAATAATAATTATTCTTTAAGTATAGGACTGATAAAAGTGGCTGTATTCGGGTTATTTTTACCTTATGTTAATTTTTCAAAACAGAAACTTGAATATACATGTAAGAGTTAAATATAAATTCATATAAATACGAAGAATAACTTGAAAATAAATGTTTTGAAGGAGTTTTAAATCTAAGAAACTTGTGATGTTAAATTGTTGGCTAAAGTCAAAACAACTTTGAAATGGCATTATTTTAGAGATCAAAGTGTAGTTGGGGACGGTAAAAGCTAAATTGACCATGAAAATTAAGCAAGCAAGCAAGCAACAGTTAGAACAACAACACAGAGAGGATTCATGTCATGACTTGTTAAAAAAACATATTTTTTCAGAATCCGATTTCAAATTCTCGTGATATCCCAGCTTGTATAATAGCAGTATATTGATTGCAGTTGATGTACAATGTCATCGAGATTAGAGATCTTTTTTCATGCCAAAAGTGAGAGCAATAAAGGACAACGAATCCCAGACTCTCTGTCACTAACTCGAATTGGCGTTATTTACCGTTTAGAAAAACTTAACAAAGTAATATTCATGAAAGGATTTATGAGTCAGAACTGATTGATACGGCTTTTATGGGATTTAAGCCATAATTTTCTTGAAACCACAAGATGAAACACCAGACTAGGTTACAAAAATCATACTCAACAACCAGACTAGCAGGTCTTCTTGCATGCTTTCCCTCTCTTCTTAGACACAACTCTATGACACATAACAACGAGTATTTACTACAAAATAGCTTACCAAACTATCCAGCTCTTGGTCATCAGTAAAGAAAGGTTTCCCGTCTCTGTTGTGTTGTATAATGTAATTCTTGATATCGTTGTCAAAGGTAACTGAAGTCGGACATTCACTAGTTTGAGTTGCAATCTCGCACTTCTCAAGCAACATGGCTAATAGCGGGAACAAGGGATGTCGATATATCGCATTTTTCTCCGAGTCTAGGCTCTGTACTGCTAAATGAGCTTCTTCATAAGCCGGTGGCAATTTGTCCTGGGATTGCTGAAGGCCTGTGAAAGGCGAAGTGACGGCGATATTCGGTTGTGTAGAGAGCATACTATGAGAAGAAACACGATTGGTGATAGCCGCCTCCATATGGCCTTTGCAGCTCCTAAAGCACAAGAAAAAATACAGATTACTACGTCGTTTCGCCACCACATTTTACAACATTCGTCACACCAACAAGACCAAGTGCAATGTTAATTGTTTCAGTGTTAATGTGTTTGTATGGGAGTTTGAAAGACTCACAATTGGTCGTTATTAAAAAGAACTGGCCGCGCGCGGTCGACATTGACTGGCAGTGCCTCGTGTCACTCCAAAGAAATAACACAGCGAACCTACCTTGGTCACGTGATCCAATGGGCCGACGCTCAACACTGAACAAACACTGCAGTTTCTAATGGCTTGCTTTTTCAAACCTTTAACTCAACTTTATCTATCCCTCTAGCTTGCTTTATCCTCAAACTGTGTCAATATGTTGTGACAGTTGAGTATACTTGAATGGGACGCTTGGATTTGGATGGTGAATTAGAGTAATTGGATTTGGAATGGCGTGACAGTAAAGTCACGTGATATATAGTACAGCAGTTTTAAGTTGGGTTGAAGGGAAACTTGAGTTTTCGGCGCGTTGACTTCTTTTTCCGCATCCTTGAACTTGCTTTAGAATACACTTCTAACTACCTGTCCTAGAAAATATATTTACTTTTTTGTTTGTTTTTAAAGTCTTTTTCCTCTGTTTTAATATTTAATATTTTTATCATTTACTTCTGTATTTTTCCTTCAAAACAAAACTGGTTTCTGTTGTTTTGACACATCAGTCTTCTGTCAAGATTAATTAAAATGTTTTGATAACAAACAACATTGGAGATTCGCTATACGATGTATTTCCCCTTTTAAGACTGTATTAATGGCTTTTCTTGATTTCGTTCGTTACAAGTCCAGCAAAAATGAATCTTGTCTTCTTGTCCATTAGAAAGTATCATTCCAGGGGAACTCAGTCTGCTTCCTTGTTCCATTTCCGTTAATGAGCGTGCTTCTGGCATTTCCTAACACAACTTTCCTCCTATTTGCTTTATTAATCACTCGGTGAGAATTGTACTAAGACTATGAACAGGAAATGTAGATGACAGTAAAGATTAGATCATTGAAATTTCTTCATGAGAATTACCATCTCTACGGGGTAGGTACACGGAAAATGACAAATTTATGGTTTTTTATTTTTCCCTTTTTTTCCTTTCCTTTATTTCTTTTCTTTTCTTTCATTTTTCTTTATAGTTACCAGTGATTCCCCTTCCCTTTCTCTCTCAAAGAAACTTTACTTCCGGAAAACCCTAAACAGATAGACAGCAAAGGTACTTTGAACCCCGGAGACGACTTTTCTTTGAATACACCCGACTTACTTTACGAAATGCATAAATCGAAGCCAAGGGCGGTTTCCCAGTTCAAGGGGAGGGCTTTTACGAGATATAATCACGCTCACAATTCTCTACAGATGTAGGAAAAAATTTGATAAGTGAACATGCATAGGAATATTTCAATGATAGAAAAAGAAAGAAAATGCTCTCAAAGAAGAACACTTAAAAATTTGATTTGGAAAGTCTTCATACGTCAAAAGGTTTTTGAATTAAAAACACTAGAACTGATTAAAGTTTCTTACAGATTTAATTCAAATTTTAATTAGTGAATAGAGGAATTAAATATTATATTGAAGAGGAAATTCAATTTTTTTGTATACATTTTAAGGGATATTTTAGCATAAATACAAGCATTCTTGAATGATTTTTTTTTATCACAAATTTTGCCCACAATTTTACTTAAAAATTCAATTTAAATATTTCCAAAAACCACACGATACAAACAGTCCAGTTGAATATTAATTAAAAACACGTCGCCAATCCCAATTAACCCCCAAAAGTTTGTACACTATGATTGAAAGCCTACATAAGAAAGCCTTCGTGGTTGAGCTGTTGACGTCTTTGTTCGGAAGCCATGGCTGCAAAGACGTCAATGTCACGGAACTACAAATATTTGATTCTATATACTATTGCTAGAACTTCACTGGCTATTCCTCATTGCCAAGAAAAACAATTCCTGGGTTAAGATATTTAAAGAAATTATATCATTTAATATTAATACAATCTTACTATTTTAGTGAAGAATTCGATTGTGGTCATTTTTGTCTCGAAACGATGTTTTGCTCTTTGTGGGTTCTCAATTTTAAAATACAAAATTTTACCTACGTTAAGACAAAATATATATGATCTTATCTCATGCCATTATTGTCAGACTTTGTTCAAATGGATATGGAAGGGAGGGGAGGGGAAGTTTGTAGTTCAGGAAGATTCATTATACTAAGTGTATGGTGTTTCAAGGAGAAAGGCGATGCTGAAAACAATTAAATAAGATGTCAATAGTTCTCCAACTTCTCCACTAGCAAATATCTCCTCGTTTCTTCAATTAGACTGTTGAACAAACTTCTGGAGATAGAACTAGTCACTCAAAAAGGACTAACACTCCTTAACCAAAATCCCAATTCCAGCAATCCAGGATCCTGTTTTTTTCCATTGTAATGCAAATCACATGGATTAGTACACAGGTGCTTGATCTATCCGATCTGGTTTTCTTTTCCCCATTAACGTTCTTTTCATACATGCCGTACACAAATCACATCCTTCCTTCGCCTCCTGACACACCAGGTTGAAGTTGAGAAATCCGTGTGGGAGGTCTTCGAGAATATATATCTCAACTTCTTTACCAAGGGAGCGAAGACGACGAGCAAACTCTATGGAATCGTCCAGGAGTGGATCCAGGGAACAAGCCTGTTTGGTAAACAAAGAATATTTGTTTATACGCATTTGCATGATTACGCGACCAACACAGCCCAAGATGTCTGGATTCTTGGTTTCCGTCAATCAAATTCCCAACGCGGTCTAAATCAGTACTTTTCAATTGAGGCCAAAAACCCAGACGTTTTGGGCTGTGTTGGTCGCGTAATTATGAAAATGGGTGTAATGGACGGGAAGTTGTCACTCTTCCTTATAGATTTGACTCATGGTAACCATTAACGAAATATAATGAATAATATTTCCTGAGCGTGCGCAGTGCAACCTATGGGAAAATTACGAAATGGAAAAACCAAATGAGGGAGTAATACTCTTTTTCCACATCAGTGCAGTCTCATTCTAAAGTATCGGGACATTGGTCTCTCCCTTGATTCGAGGGTTTTCTCCCTCCACAAAACCACCGGAACAAGTTAAATTTCAATTAGATTTGTAAGTTAGCCTTGCCCTGACTTTGATCAGGGTTGTTTCAGGGTATCGATAAAATTCGAAAGTTTCAATATCTTGACCCCCCCAACAACAACCGGCTACCTAATTCATGTCATTGTTCTTACCACGATGTCAATCGGAGGTAGAGTGGCCAACATTTCGTCTGGAGCAACTAGAGGCGACATGTAAGGGTTCTTGGCTATAGGTAAAGACACTTCGGACATTGACCTTCCTTTACGTAAAGTTAACTCTTCCTCTTCTAGACCCTCGTCCTCCTTCAAGGGCGGTGTCCCTATCCGAAGGCTTAGCTCCTCAGTGGATAGTACCATCGTCTCACCAGACGGAGAGAGAGCGGGGTCGACGACGTTTACCACGTGACATTCCTCATTGTTTCGAGTGTACTGCACTTCCTTGTGCCCATATTCGTCGCCAAGTGGATCATACATTTTTTGAGCAACATACACCTCGGTATGGTCCTTCATATTGAGCTTCAAAAGCCGTTGACT
Organism: Anthopleura sola; assembly: GCA_023349425.1. Taxonomy (NCBI): domain Eukaryota; kingdom Metazoa; phylum Cnidaria; class Anthozoa; order Actiniaria; family Actiniidae; genus Anthopleura; species Anthopleura sola. The sequence continues at coordinate 13,535,754 of JALHLI010000002.1, forward strand.
GTCGCTATGGATGTTGCTTTGGTGTGCGCAGTGGCCATCAGTACAAGAAACTGTACTATCGTACTCTAACTTCACATCTTGGAAAGATATCCCTTTTATATTTTCACCTTGTTCAATACCTGCTCGAACCAAGTTTTCATCATTATTTGTAGCTATGAATGTCTCTAAGTTTTCCTCCTTAAAAGAGTAATATTTTTCTGCTTCAGGTGAAGACCCTTCATGAATGGAATTCCCAGAAATCACTGGCCCATTTTGGACATTGCTACAACTTCCTTTCGGTACAGAATCTGACGTTGGAGAACTAGGGCAGCTTTGAAAGCTCTCACTACGCGATCCTGAAGGATTCTCAAACTCTTTCGAAGGATTGGAATCAGAGTTCCGCCTGGAGTCTTTACCACGCTTTAATTTTTCAAGAAAAGATCCCCTTCTGTTTATGTCCACTGGAGACGTTGGTTTGGCAATTAACGAGGAATTTGCCGACGTTTTCATACACTCATCAAAAGGAGATTTGCCGAGTCCAGCATAAGCACCAAGACAAGCTGACAATATCCCAGTAGGCAACAGAGGGTCCATTAGACTGATAAGTCTGGATGGGGATGGGACGTATTGTACATTGAATGGCGAGTACGCGGTCAGAAGGGAGTCTGGTCTGCGGATTCCATATTCTGCAGCGCGCAGGCACACAGCTACACCAAGGTTTCCTCCTAAAATTTAAAGAAGTTGAGAAGTTGAGGTTTGACCGCAGGAGAGTAGAAGAAATGATCTTATTCCCAAGGGAATGACTCGTGGTATGAAATGGGAAAACATTACCACCACCAAGTTGAATGCCTCTATTGCAAGATTACGGTACGAAATTTACAACCTTTGAACCAATCAGAGCGCGCGACCACTGCTTATCCGATTAAGACGCTTGGACACGTCACGCCGGTCATGGTAACGGTCACAGTTACCACACGTCCATATCGAGTTTTTCAAAGTCGTGCAAAAAAGCTCAGACTCGGGACACGCCCTTTATTTTTTCTATCTTATACTTTTGTAAAGTTTGGACGCAACACAGTTTAACTAACTTGAAACATACCTGCAGAATCCCCAGCAACGCAGAAATACTCAGCCGTTGTTCCTAGTCTGTCCAGATTCTTTAAAGCCCATGCATAGGTGAAGAAACACTCTTCTAGAGCTCTTGGGAAAGGTGCTTCAGGGGCGAGAGAGTAATCAACTGATATGATAGGGACGTTTAAATCACGAGCCCAAACTCGCAAATACATCTTGAACAACAATAACAAAGAATATGCATTAGGGTTTGGTTTTGGCACTCTTTTCACTTCAATGGAGAAAGATAGAAAGTGCAAAGAAAGTGTTGAGGGGCATGTTACAAATAATGCTTAAAAATATGAAAGTTTTTGTGATTAACTACCTATTGTAGCATAGTGGTAAATGTCAGATGGAAATCCAGGGAGATATAGGTTTCCACACGTCAGTTCACTGGTCACAGGTAGTTTCAAGGTAGTTTCAAAGGATTATTCAAATTTGAAGCTTGCAGTCTCGAGTGAATGGTTGGTAGTCATCTGTGAGCAGTGAACCGATGAATGAAAAGTGGTCAATCTTTACAGTGCTTATAACTATACAGTCCTCAAGAATCCAGGAAGTGAATTCCTCAGAGAGGAATAGAAAACCAGGATAGGATCAGTAAAAATTAAGTTTTCAGATAAAGGTGATAGAAAAATACCTCATGTGACTTGGAAGACTGCGACACAAACCCACCACCATGAATATGGAGGACAAGACCTCTAGACTTTGGTTTCATTTTAGGACTATACTGTTTGCTGTTTGAGCCATCTTTGGACTATAAAACAGCAAAAAAATATAGATATCATCCATGGGGGACTCCCAAACATAGAAGAGCAGGCCTTCTCATCGGAAATTTTGAAAATGACCCCTAAGAGGTACCAAAATTATCTTTCTCGTAGTCATAACAATCGCAAACGGTAACAAATAATGCTGATCTTAAACCATTTTAATTAATTTTTCGGTTGAACACCCTAAAAGGTATCTGCAAATAGTGAAAATTAACCCCTAAAGAGTACAACGAGCATCCCTGCCTCATTCACATCAGACTACCCTCCTGGGATATTATAAGTAGAATACTCCAAGCGAGAACTATTGTTTATGTTAATGTAACAAAACACAAACTTAGTTGGATTTTTCTTGATTTGCATGAAACCCTGCAGAAACAATGTCTGGGTTACTAAAAGATTGAATTATTTGCATCTATATAACCTAAATTAAAAGTTAATGTGAGAGCTAGTATAGCTACCTGTCCTTCCCTCCATTCAAAAGACAATAGTCGCACTTGTACTGGTGCAAGACCAGACCAAGAACAAGGTGGAGCTATTGACACAACACTTCCTAATTCTGTGGTGATTTCAAATGGCTCAGCAGGGATATGGAAAAGAGCATTGACTTTCAGTGCAGGACAAACAAACAGAGGAAAATGCTGTTGAGAAAAATAAAATGATAATTTGTTTGATTGACGGCAGTGTATTGTCTGATTTCCCTGTTGCAATGGTTATCTTGATCAGTGTGTAGCAATCAAAACAATGGTAAAAATCGAAAATCGAGAGTTTGAATCAGCTGTTATTTAATTTTAGTGACCCTGCAATTTACAAACACGGCAGAATTAAGTTAAGAAATGTTTAAAAATCAAAATTTAGCAACTGACCTGAATCCCAAAAGCTTCAGTTAGACTCCAAAATGCCTTGCAGAATTCCATATTTGTTTTCTGTGTGAGTTTAACAATCATCTTGGCTCGTATCTCAGGGTTGACTGTGTATTTACCGCTATTTAAAACTGAAGTGGTCATACATGCTATTGGACTGGCCTTATGCCGATGATATCCTTCAGCAAAGGATGCCATTGCTACGCACACTATGTGAAGGAAATGACGCAGACCTGGTCGAAACTGAAACAGTTGTATATTACGTTGTTAAACCTTTCTAAAATTTGATTTAATAATTTTTAAATCATTAAAAAATTATCACCCCACACAATGCAACTTAAGCCACCGTTCTACCCTCCCTCATCCCCCCCCCCCCCCCCCCCCCCCCCACAGTTTTGGGAATCTCTATTTATGCCCTACTACAGGGAGCCCACATCAATTGTTAGTGGTTTTAGTGTTATTCATTGTGATCTACATGAATACAGGACTGCTTATTCATGAACCATATGCATTGCAATACTACTTGGTCATAAGAGAAACTGTATGCAGTCTTCCTCATGCTATGTAAGGACTTCTCTGATAATTTACTGCCTTAGTATCTGCCAGTTACCAGAGTCATTGATTGGTTCATATTTAAATTCATATTAACTCACCATTGATCCGATAATACATTGGATCACACAGTAAGAGAGGAGGAGTCTCTATATCTCTTTACCCTTTAGCCGATAAGTCGTAATCAGATAAGCCCTTGCATAACATGAGAAGGACCTCATTGTGTAACATGAAAGAGACAACATAAAGTTTGTTTTTAGGATGCACACAAGTAATAACACTAGACTGGTTTATGAGCAAGTAGTCATGTATACATGTAGATCATAATGAATAATGTTAAACCCACTAAAGATTATTGTAGGCTCCCTGTGGTTCTACCCTAATAACTTTACCAGGGTTGGATTCGTCTAAGGTTTGGTTGGACAATTCATTATACCCAGCTATTTCTGAGCTGTTCAACCCTGCCATGCAATTTTTTGTTAAATAAAATTACATCCATCAAAAACGAGGTACAAACTTCTAACAGCAAAAATTAATATGCCTAAAAAGAGACAAAATTCACACTCTTAATAATCTATCATTCCTCCCACTCAAATCAATTATGAATAGTAACCACAAAAATTCCTATCCCGGAAAATGTAATTGAAGAAAAATAAAGAGAGACAAGAAAAGGGTTTAAATCATCCTTTACTATTTGTCCTCAGTTTCCATTGTTTCTTATTCGGAATTACTAATATGACATAAAATTAAGCGTATGTGTTAATTGATTGTAGTGTTATGAGTTCTCGCCATCAAGTGTTTAGATATTAATCTTTATACATTGACTTTGTCTGCTGGTCTAACTTACCTGAAATCCAAGTGCACGGCCGTAGAAACACTCTCTATCCATCATCTCAGCCTCAATCATGATTCGTGAATCAATAGACTCAGGGAAAAGCTGTCCATCTTTACTTTCTTCCATGCACGTCACAGCATACTTTAGCAAGTCTTTCATTCTTAAAAACAAATCTGTATGTGCTTCGATCTCTAGACAGTAATGATGGGACCTGAAATAAAACCTATCTCTGTGTTTCTGACAGTAATAAGTCAGGTCTGTCAAAGCTCTTATGCATTGTTCCAATAATCTTAGCAAGCTTCTGTATCCGTTGCCCTTCACTTCGGCACTGTAGTCAAAACTCGTCACTCGTTGAGCAATGAAAACCGCTATTTCTTGCATGCTTGGCAAGGTTTCTATTATCCGTTCAAATGCGTCGATAAATCGTCTACACACTGATTTATTCGGATACTTTTGAAAATAATTCATATTGTCGTCTATGATGTTTTTTAGATGGAGAAAAAGGATAGGAAAAGACTTGAAATCTTCTGCAGGTGGGCAAATGCATCCATCTTGTGCACTCTCTAGCTGTGCAGTACTACTCATGTTGGCTCAAAATTCTCTCCAGTCGCTTCAAAATCGCCAAATCCTGCTTGTCCAAGAAGCTAGAGATTTAATAAACATCAGGACTGTAGATTTTCTAAGCCAACGTGTTGATAAATAAGCCGTGGCTTATCAAGTTGTACAAGTTCTTGTGTGAAACCCGGCAAAATATATTCTGATCATGTCTCAGTTTATAAGCCAAACGTTTAGCAAATCTTATCAGTAGTGATCGTTACCACAGAGTAAATTTTGCCGCAGACTTATATACTTCCCTCTTAACATGTTTGATCTTCATTCAAGGACATATTTGCGCAATCAATGCTGGATTTTTCTTCAAGGTTTCGTACTCTTGTGGAGTTTCTAATTTTTTCAATTTGATTGTCAACAGAACAGAGGATCGCGGGCGCAAGTATTCTTTGAATCATACGCGCGATGGCGTGATTGGACCCAACCTTAGAATTTCATGAATATTTTTGCATTCATCAAAATTATGTATTCCATATTTTGTTACATAATCGTCTTCAAGTACTTTTATGAGCAGCAAATATAAAATTTCCGATTTTTAATGCATTTTTTTTGATTCCATGTTATAATAATAAACATCACGCCATATTTTGTGGTGGTGAACTTTGAACTTGCATTGTGAAGAGACGGGAAAATGTCATTATCATACACGCATCAAGCATTCCGCATCTCACTTTTTAATCCCCTGAGCATGCGCTTAGAGCAGTAGCGCGGAATGCTTGATGCGTGTATTGACCCCTTGCAGCACGTTGGAATGCAGCTCAATTTGGAGGACAAAATAATAGGTTTCCAATTCTCAGAAGATTGAAATTCTTTTGTTTTTTCCTCCAAATTGAGCTGCTTTGACGTTATTAGAAAGGGGTCAATGGCCCACCTGCCTCTAAAACGAGACGACGAGCTTTTACCTATTGCTTAAACGGTTATGAGAACCAACATGTCGTAATACAATATTTGGAATTTGACTCAAGAATCATGAAGGATGGTTAAAGAAAGGTGAAACGGTTTGCAGCAGGGTGCGTCCGTTGTAGTCTCCTTTGCAGCCGTTTTTAGTGTCGGTCTCAAATCCCTCGAGACCGACACTAAAAACGGCTGCAAAGGAGACTACGTCCGTTGTGGCCGATTCCCATTGCTAGGGAAAATTTTGAAAAATATTACGCAAAGGAAGGAAAGGATAGGAAAGAGAAGGGAAGGAAAAGGGAAAGTAACTGTTTCTTTCTTTTTCTTCGTTTTTTTTTTCTTTCTTGGGAATCAAGGGGAACGTTGTACGTGGTGCGGCACTCGTCTCTCAGGTCCGGGTTCTCCTGTTTTCTTCCCTCCACAAAACCCAATAATCTAAATTCCAATTCGATCTGTGAGTTAGTCGGGCCCTGCATTCTATCAGCCCAGAGGTTTTGTTAAAGTTTGATAAAACTGAAGGCTCTTTCTTCGGCTAACGAGACACAACCATTCAAAATATGACTTACAAGTTATACAATTTTGTCTCTTTATTGATCTTACAAATTGTTCAAGACATTTCCAGTAATACAGAACTTTGATAATCTCATTATTATACAAAACAGAATTCCACGAATCCGGAGCCAGATAGCTTACAATTCAAATCCCCAAAATTCTTCACAATATGGATGTTTTTGTACTGATGCAATCACAGATAAAAAACTTCTCGTTGACGAAGGTTAGCGATCAACTTCTCCAAACACTACGTCCAGGGTACCTAGACAAAAAAGACATTCGAATGAAATTGCAGCATTTTTAGTACAAGAGCTATCCGCATACATTTTCTAACCAATAGTTAAAGAACTAGTTGTCCCCCTAAAGTCTTTAATCATTGACATATTGAAATATTGAAGGAATAAACTTGAGCTTAAAGCAAACATAGTCACAGCCCCTTGCCTCAATTAGACCGTTAAAATTTTAAGCCCACGAGGATGGTTTTTTGATCACGTAACAGTCTAAAAAATATCGTAAACACCAACGTTTTAGTCTACATTCATTTGTCCATGGGTCGGCATTCTTTAGATAATTGTAGGGAAGTAAATCATTCAAAGGATGCCGACACGTGGAGAATGGAATGTAGACTAAAACGTTGGTGTTTACAATATTTTTTAGACTGTTACATGATCAAAAACTCATCCCTGCGGGCTTGAAATTTTAACGGTGTAGTTGAAACTCTACTTGTTTTGATAGTAATTTATTCTCCAGAATGCAATTGGGATTCCTGTGTTGAAATGGATGTGGCACATCTATGGGAGGTCCAGGTTCCCTGGGTGTGCATAAAGTATCCTTATATCATTCAACTTACCAATAATAGCAACAACATCAGCTAACATGTGACCTCTGGAAATATGATCTAAACCAGCCTGTGAAATGAATCAAGTACTCTGTTATTGACATGTAACAAAATCAACAACAAATGGATCAAAAATAAGATACGTAAAAATTATAGAAAACAGAATGGACTTACCAAATGAGCAAATCCTGGGGCCTTGATCTTACATCTGTAGGGTTTGCTGGTACCATCAGCAACTAAATAAACACCAAACTCCCCCTGGAATACAAAGGTACCAAGGATTTCAAAATTATCATGAGAGCTTCATTAAAGTGTAAAAGAAATATCTTGGATTCCAGCATCAAAATGGTGATTTATTTTGAACCTTCCTGATAGCCACAATTTTCTTCAGGATCCATATGCTATGGAAGATAGCAACTACCCCACCCCTCCCTGATGATTTTTGCGCTTCTTTTTGTCTCCAAAGTTAAAGGAATATACATCTATTTCAAAAAAAGGTTGGTGAAGGTTTTGTTGCATGTTGCATGTTGCTTGTTGCATGTTGCATGTTGCTTACCAAGCTTGAAATGTATTATATCCATATTTAAGCATTGTCAGCACAGAAAAAAATATGCTGCAAATACTTGCGGGCAAAGTTTGGGTCTATATTGTTGTGACCTTTTCTTGCTTGACTTCACATCACCCATATTTCATTTTGGGCTTGGTATGCGATAAGCAACAAAACCTTCACCAACCATTTTTTTTAAATAGCTGTATAACAAAGGTTAGAGTAAAGAAACTTACCTTGGGGGCTTCAATAGCTGTATATATGCCGCCGGCTGGGACCTGATAACCTTCAGTGTAAAGTTTAAAATGATGAATGAGGGCCTCCATTGATTCCTAAGCAAGAAAGGCAAACATAGATGAATTAATAAGTTTTGTAGCATAGCTAAAAATAATGGTAGCTCAATAGCCAGACATGATGACTGGCGACATCAGACTGATCAACATGTGACCAGTCAATGTAACCCAAGAGGACTGGCCTGTGAAGTATTTGGCTGGACTGTCCATTGCCTGGCCGTTACTTTCATTTTTTCATTTCATTTCGTTTCACAAACTTAATTGGGCTCTAATATTTTGTTTCATTCAACAAACTAGAGTACAAACACTAAAAGTGTGCAATACTTTGCACTATTTACCACTAAATAGTGTTGATTAAACAATAGAGAACAATAGAATTAGCATAATTTACCAGTATTTAGTGGTATTTATGTTGCACACTTTTAGTGCTTGTACTCTACAGTAAGCCCAAATTTTGGATAGACATTGTCCAATGACTGGCTGTTATTTTTAGCGCTGGCATGTTTCTTGTACATGGTTTTATTCTCTTGTACCTTCATTTCCCTTCGTTTTGGAGGAGATATCTTAGCATCATCAACCTTGATTTCACCTGGTGGCATTTTGTTCAAACACTGAAAAACAAATTAACAACATTTTAGTTTCTTCTAATCACAAATTAAAGTCAAAGTAAAATTATGATTGCCAAACTAGTTAACTTTTACAACTTCTGCATTCTGATTGGCTGCGAACAGCAGTTTTAAGAACTGATTGCACACATACCTGTAGGATGATATCAAGGCTTTGTCTCATTTCCTCCATTCTTATCAAGTATCTTAAAAAAAGAAAAATGCACAGTCAAACTCCACTTTACAGACACCTATTGGATTGGACACCCACTCAATATGGACACCCACATAATAGTTATATCAATCTAATAGGCACACCCACCTAATTTTATGGACACCAATTTGACAGGAAAACCCACCTTATAGGCACACACACTCATGGTACACCCACTCAACAGGGAAACCATACCCACTCAGGTGTCCACCCACCTGACAGGGACACCCACCTGACATGGACACCCACCTGACACAGACACCCACCTAATAGGGACACCCACTATTTGTCTACTAATGGGTTATGTTTCTCACCTGTCAAAGCAGTCACCATTTTTTCCAATGGGAACATCAAAATCCACTTTATCATATGCGTCATACGGCTGTGTTTTCCTTAAATCCCACTTGATACCTGATCCTCGCAACATTACACCACTGCAATGAACACCACATATGAGTCAGGAAACCAACACCTTAACAAATTGTCTTCCAAATTATCAGTAACTTAGAGAACATTAATTTTGAATGAAGGGAGGGTGACCCTAGGCCTAGTGTCAGAGATAAGTCTCTCTAAATCACCAAGAACTAACGAGTGAGCCCTAGCAGTAGAGTCACACCATCTTCATGTAAATGTCTTCATAAGGATTCTACTTCACCATGAAATATGGTTATACAGTGAGTGATCACACACCTCATTCCATAAGCAACAGCCTCTTCTGCTGAAATTACACCAACATCAACTGTTCGCTGTTTCCAAATTCGGTTGTTTGTCAACATCTAATCAAAATAATATAATTAGTTTTTTCAACTCCATTTCATCTTAATTAAGGACATCCTTTCTGAAAATAGAAGTTATCATGATATTATGCAGACTCTGTAGTCGTGAGTTGCCCTTTGGAATTTGGTTTTTCTCTGCTTATTCTGATTATTTTTGAATGATGGCAGCAAAATATGCTGTTTACACCTTGGCATTTAAACTTTGATGTCTGTGTAAAGTAAGGATATAGCATTGATCCTAATTAAAGAGAGGTTTTGTGTCCCAAGCTTGTTTTCTAGGTAATGAACTAACTGTACATGAGACAACTCTTACCTCTTCTACTTCATCTAATCTTTGAGGGAACTTCTCAATGAATTCATAAATATCATCCATTAAACCAAGAGGCATATCCTGCAATCAATCAAGGCAACAGTGATGCATTTTGATGTTTTGAAAAGGTGGCTGATTTGAGTAAATATGTTATCAACTAGCTGTTGTATATTGCAAGTAAAAAGCTGAGAGTATACAAAGGAGTATAATAATTACTGTTACTACTGTAAGATAAGGTATTAACTAGCCAGGGACGGCAGAACAGTTTTTAAAGTGGGGGGCTAGCGCTCTCGCCACAGGTAATCCTAACTCATCTCAGGGTGAGAATTATGTTATGTTAACTTTTTTTTTCTTAATGTCATTGTCGTAAAAAGTGGGGGCAGCCCCTTTCCGCCATCCCTGCTAGCTAGCTGAGAAACAAATCATTCACTAAAGAGTACATCATCTCGGCAAAAGAACTGTGCTACATTAGTCAATAAAGTATGGTTGCTGAATCCATCCACAGCAAGCTTTACCTGAGACACCCCTCCAGGCCTGACATAAGCAGCATGTAGACGAGCACCAGATACTCTCTCATAAAACTCCATCAACTAGAAAATAAACTTGGCATTACTTTTTCTGTGCAAACAATTTAATCTGTTAGTTAGCTGTGCCATGACCTTATTCAGCCCAAGGGATGTCGATAAAAAAAGGTAAAGGTTTGAAGGTTGGTAATCATTTGGGACAACTGGGCAAGATTGCAAAGATTTTATCCCAGAAAAAGTAGCAATGCTCCTCATTTGATATGCCATAGAGATGTGATATAACTGTTACCTTTTCTCTCTCCTCAAACATCCAAAAGAATGGAGTCATAGCACCAACATCTAGAGCATGAGTGGTTACTCCCATGATATGGTTCAGTATTCTTGTTATCTCCCCAAATAGAACTACAACATATTTAGAAAATAAACAATCTTATTTTTTTCCGGGATCCTACAAATCGTGCATTCTGATTGGCTGTTGGAGTCTTCTCTATCTCTGCTTGGGTCTGGTATTCTGACATCATCCACACGTGCATGGTATAACGGATTGCTAAACAACAACTTTTCATTTTCTTGAAGGGTTGATAGTGGGATGGGTATGCTACTTTTGTCATATTGTCATTTTGTCAATGTTACATTATGAGAATGAAAATCTTTATAACTGACCTCTTATCCATTTAGCTCTCTCAGGGATGTCAATGTTAAGTAATCTCTCCACGGCAAGAGAGTAGGCTTGTTCATTTGTCATCATGGAGACATAATCCAGCCGATCAAAGTATGGAAGTGCCTGGATAACAGTACATTCAAAGTTGTAAATAAAAACTGTAGTAACAATCTTATTTAAATTGGTTATTTATTTTGGATTCCTCTTCTATGGAGTGAAATCTCAAACGTAATAATTCTAAAGAAAAAAGGTTTTGTTATACCTGAAGATATGTCTTGTACTCAATGAGCTTCTCTGTGGCACGATGTAGCAGACCTATGTGAGGATCAGCTCTCACTACAACCTACAAAAACACACAAATATGTATTCAAAAATAATAATAGCAAAATAAAGCAATGCTAACAGACCATACAGAGCACCATCACTAAAGACTTTCTGATGAATAAATTTTTTCTTGATAGAAAAGTTATTCAGAAGTCTCTAGCTTTTGCAGGGGTTTGAAGTCCACCTGACAGGAATCGAACCTGTGACCTTCCGGACCTATCAACCCAGTAAAGTGACTATAACCACATTAGTCTCCCTGTTGCTTAGTGGTAAAGCACCTGACCAGTATCAAGGAGGTCACGGGTTTAACTTCTGGCAGGTAGACTTGGATTTTTTTCCTGAGCCCCTGCATAAGCTAGTGTCTTCTAAATAACTTTTTTATCATTTCTTTCGTATTAATAAATTTTTCTTTACCTCTCCATCTAGTTCTAACACAAGCCGAAGCACACCATGAGCAGCTGGATGCTGTGGACCAAAGTTGATTGTCATGTTTGTAACCATCTTCTCTGGGATTGGTTCTAGGATGACATCAATAAGAGTTAGGTCTTTGGCTTTTGTGAATCAAACAATTAGTGTTTTTATTCAACTCTTTTGCATCTTACCATCTACATCCCATTTGGCAGAGTTCTCATCTGGGTACATAACTGTTCCAGTCATGTCTGCAAGTTTACCAGGTAGCTTTTCTGCTTGGATTTCTTTATGAATCTCTGCTTCTGGTAGCCGACGCAGATATCTATTAAGATATATATAATCATTAATAAATATTTATAAAAATGAAAAATAATTATTACAGAGAATGTTACCCAAAGTTCAAGTATAAATATAAAGTATTTAGTTTAAAGAACTTAAAGATCAATGCTTTAATGATGTTGATAGTAAAGCTTATGTAACACCAGTTTTGTTGTACAAATTTGGCAATGATTACAGTCATGGTATATTAGATGTTTTTCAAAGGCTCATTAATTAAGTTATCCTCTTCTGGCAAACACAATATCTTATAACAGCACAGTTAGTGTATTTTTGATGAAATAAAGCTACAAAACGATGATCGTTGGAAACACACCGGCATCACACACTTGTACACTTGTTTTGTACACAGCTCACAATTAGGGGCATAAAACGGCAAAAATATGAGCACTATGAAAATTATAATTCCCTGTATAAGAAGTTGATGCCTTCCTCTATTGCTTACCTAACACTAGATACGGCTGGGAGGCTTCGTAGAGTGGCATTTTTGGTCAAAAGACGGCCAACTTGACGAAAACAAACCGAAGAGGCCGCCATCTTGGATTGGAGCTGAACAAACACGCATGCGTAAAAAAACTCTGACCCAGTCCTCAGTAATCACTCTGCCACAGTTTTTTTTCTTTCTTTTTTTTTCTTTCTTTCTTTCTTTCTTTCGTTCTACCTTTCTTTCGTTCTTTCTTTCTTTCTTTCTTTCGTTCCTTTCTTTCTTTCTTTCTTTCTTCCTTTCTTCCTTTCTTTTTTTCTTCTTTCTTTCTTTCTTTTTTTTTCTTTCTTTCTTTTTTTCTTCTTTCTTTCTTTCTTTCTTCCTTTCTTTTTTCTTCTTTCTTTCTTTCTTTCTTTCTTTCTTTTTTCTAATTTCTTTCTTCCTTTGTTTTTCCTTTCTTTCTTTCTCTTTTTCTTTCCTTCCCTCATGCAATAAACAGAATACTTATCAATAAACTGATTCTGATTAATTGTTTTCTCAGAATATTGAATTTTGAATATTGTTTTGGGAATAAAACCTCTCATATCAGGAAATTATGTGTGGTACATTCAGCTCTAGCTCTGGTTCTTTCATCTCACTGGCTGCTTCCCCCCCCCCCCCCCCCTTGGACAGGAATAGTAGAGCATATGACATCTCCTTTAATAAAAAAAGCTTTAAAAGAGATTTTGGTAAACAGTTTATGTTTTTGCTTAGCTTTGGTGGAACATAACAGGGACAATGTTTCGGAATTGTCATGTGAGTATAGCAATTCAAAAAGACCTTCAAAAAGTAGTTTCTTTAGTAACTTTAATTTTAGATTTTGTATATATTTCACCTTATTTACATTTATATTCTTACTTACATATTCTTATATTGCTTATAATTTAGCTTATAAAATTTATATTTTATATATTTTCTATCGTATCAATTTTTATCAATTATTTTTTCTTTACTTTTATTGAGGACCCTTCTGTAAATCACTTTGTGATGTTGGCTACCTCATTAAAGATTATTATTATGATGATGAGGATGATGATGATGTTTAATTCTGATAACAGACACTAGCGATCAACTTCTCCAAACACTATGTCCAGGGTACCTAGGGAAAAAAAGACATTAAATTACATTGTTGCAATCATACTGGTAGTACAAATTACATTATACATTTTCAGTACCCAGTAGCGAAGAGAGGGAAGCAGTTGTTCCTCAAAGGTTTTCAATCATTGAACAAGAAATATTGAAGGAATACATACTCACTGCCCCCAGTTTTTGGGTCCTCCCTACACCCCTGGGTGTGGCACATCTATGGGAGGTCCATGGTCCCTGGGTGCGCATACAGTATCCTTATATAATTAAACTTACCAATAATAGCAACAACATCAGCTAACATGTGACCTCTGGAAATATGATCTAAACCAGCCTGTGAAATGAATCAAGTACTCTGTTATTGACATGTAACAAAATCAACAACAAATGGATCAAAAATAAGATATGTTAAAATTATAGAAAACAGAATGGACTTACCAAATGAGCAAATCCTGGAGCCTTGATCTTACATCTGTAGGGTTTGCTAGTACCATCAGCAACTAAATAAACACCAAACTCCCCCTGGAATAGAAAAGTACCAAGGTAAAAATAAGCTGTCAAAAAGGATTTTCGGGGGGGGGGGGGGGGGGGGGGGGCACTGATTCTAAATTAGCACCAAACCCTCTGGAATCAAAAGGTAGCAGGTTCCTGAACCAGAAGTAATATGCAAGCATGTGTGTCCAAAGCATCCTGCCAATTTTTGTTGGCTTTCAGTTACCTTTGGGGCTTCAATGGCTGTGTATGTAGCACCAGCTGGGACCTGATAACCTTCAGTGTAAAGTTTGAAATGATGAATGAGGGCCTCCATTGATTCCTAACAGAAAGACAAACATAGAGAAATTTTGTTGCATAATTAAAAATAATGGCTGCTAAAAGGCAAACATGATGAATGGCAACATATCAGAATGATCAACATGTGACCTGTCAATGTGACAAGTCAAGAGGACTGGCCTAACAGGGGTTGGGCTTAACAAGTGCCGATTACAGGCAGTTCACATTGTCCATGGTATGACTGGTATGCTAGCTCTCACATATTTCTTGTACATGGTTTTATTCTCTTGTACCTTCATTTCCCTTCGTTTTGGAGGAGATATCTTAGCATCATCAACCTTGATTTCACCTGGTGGCATTTTGTTCAAGCACTGACAAACAAATTAACAACATTTTAGTTTCTTCTAATCACAAACTGATTGACTTTTACAAATTCTGCATTCTGATTGGCTGTAAACAGAAGTTTTGAGAACCGATTGCACACGTACCTGTAGGATGATATTGAGGCTTTGTCTCATTTCTTCCACTCTGATTAAGTATCTTAAAAGAAAAGAAAAATACACCATGAAACCTACTGTTATTATAGATTAGACAACCACCCAATATGGACACCATCTAATAGGCACACCCACCTAATATTATGGAAACCAACTCAACAAAGACACCCATCTAACAGGCACACACACCAAATAAGGACACCCACTCAACAGGGACACCTTGTGAACAGTGGGACCTATTAGGGTTACAGACTCAATAGTGACACCCGATACTTTGGGTCACCCAGTTTCTAGGGAGACCCTCAAAATAGGAGCACCCACCCTGACATGGACACCCACCTAATAGGGACACTCACATGACATAGACACCCACTTGACAGGGACACCCACTATTTGTCTACTAATAGGTTATGTTTCTCACCTGTCAAAGCAGTCACCATTTTTTCCAATGGGAACATCAAAATCCACTTTATCATATGCGTCATACGGCTGTGTTTTCCTCAAATCCCACTTGATACCTGATCCTCGCAGCATTACACCACTGCAACAAACACAACATATAAGTCAGGAAACCAACACCTTAACAAATTATCAGTAACTTAGGATATTTAAATGAAGGTAGGGTGACCCTAGGCAAAGAACAAAGGAGTTAGCCCTACAGTAGCATGAAGGCTGCACTATCTTCATGTAAATGTCCTCATAAGGCCATGTTTGTTCCATTTAAATAAAGTCCTTTACTGCAATTTACATAATTACATGGAAATGTCAACATGCAAACAACATTTTGGGCTTCCTTCAAACAAAAATAATCAGAATCCAATGGGCAATTCACAAGTACAGAGTCAATGTTATATTGAAAATTCCAGTAACCCTGTGTAGCCTCATTCTGGAGTACTTGAAAGTGAGGCTAGACAAGGAAGAATCTATTGTTCAAGCCAACATGGGCGCTGCAGAAGAAAGGCTTATATTCATTGAACACACACCTCATTCCATGACTGACAGCCTCTTCTGCTGAAATCACTGCAACATCAACTGTTCTCTGTTTCCAAATTCTGTTGTTTGTCAACATCTAGTCAAAAGAATATAATTAGTATCTAATACCTCGTCCATTTCAATGAATCCTAAGTAAAAGCAAGATGGTGTTGCATCTCCATTGCAAATACTGCTAACATGTCGCTTTTCACCACCTTGGTTCCAAAGGCTCAGGTCGCTGGTTCAAGCCCTGAGTTTGTTTGATGAGCCATGCCTGCCATCACATGATGGTGCAAAGCCTCTATATGCAATATCTCTCACCTCTTCCAATTCATCTAGTCTTTGAGGGAACTTCTGGATGAATTCATAAATATCATCCATCAAACCAAGAGGCATATCCTAAAATCAGTCAAAAAAACAGTGATCTATACTTCCTAAAGTATATCAAATACTACAACATAAAAGTTTGAAAAGATGTCTGATCGAGTAAACATCATGAAGTAATATAAATGAATCTCATCATATAGCCTACAGGTGTAGATAGTATGTATGCACACTCTGATTGGTCAAGAACTGTGCTATATTAGTCAATAAAGTATGGTTGCTGAATCCATCCACAGCAAGCTTTACCTGAGACACCCCTCCAGGTCTGACATAAGCAGCATGTAGACGAGCACCAGATACTCTCTCATAAAACTCCATCATCTAAGAAATAAACTTGGTGTTAGTTTTGCTGTGCACACTATATAAAATGTTCAGGGGGAGGGGTGGTTTTCAAACACTATTATTATACATTTTACACATAATTTTATTATGCATCTCACTTTTGATTGGCCGAGAGCCCTGAGACAGACAGCCAATCCCTGCTATATCATGTGAACAGGACATGATAAATGTATTATCTGTAGGTAATTTACCTTCAGATAATACATTTATCATGTGGAGTTCACTCAAGGTCACAATGTAAATCGGCCATCTTATGTGCCTCAAGATAACACAGCCTTGGTCTTGATAATTTACAATATCATGCTCAACCTCATCCAATAATTGTTTATTGTCATCATACGAGGTGTGATGGGATGGTAAGCATGGATGGTATATGCTCCTAATGCACCACCTCTCATCCCCTGGTCATGGGTTTGATTACCAGGAGTCCTCATCATCATATGTGATAAGAGTTGCTTGTTGATTCAATTCTCTCCTTTCCTTTGAGGGTTTTTCTCTGGGTTCTCCAGTTTTCCTTTCCCTCCACAAAAGGCTTTGCCTTTTTACTAACATCAAAGGTTAATTTTCACAACTCAATTAATGGAGGTAGGGTCATGTGACCTTTTCTCTCTCCTCAAACAGCCAAAAGAATGGAGTCATGGCACCAACATCAAGAGCATGAGAGCCTACTCCCAAGATGTGGTTCAGAATCCTTGTTAACTCTCCAAAGAGAACTATAAAATACAAAATATTTAGGAAATAAACCAAAATATTTAAAAAAATAAAAACCATTAGATTGAGCACAGAATCAAAATATGTATCATTATATTCCCAAGATTCAATTTCAGGGGTTTTAATCACTACTTAACCAGACCAAAAAGGAATGCTGTTATAATTATAATGAATGGCCCTTGCCCCAGTTTTAAAAGTCATATATCAAGTGGAATGTGAGGAGAATGTGAGGGATGAATCATGCCAAATATTTGCTTGATTTTTTTTATACACAAAATTCTTCAACTTTTTTTCTCTAAATTATTTGTCAAAACATATGTTTTTGTATTGAAAAGAAAACCTGGAGCTAGGGCTGTTTGGCTAAGCATAAGCATGCTGCGAATGATCAGTTTGTTTGTACACCAGACACCTGGAATCCTTTGACTCCTATGACGCCTGAAACCCCCTGTAAAAATATTGTCTGACATTTTCACTACCTCTTATCCATTTAGCTCTCTCAGGGATCTCAATGTTTAGCAATTTCTCGACGGCAAGAGAGAAGGCTTGTTCATTGGTCATGATAGAGACGTAATCCAGACGATCAAAATATGGAAGAGCCTAAATAACAATACATTTAAAATTATTATTACAAAGAATGAACAAAGAATAACAATTACATTTAAAATTGTAAATCAAAACAGTAGTAATATATTCTTATTTTGTTTATTTATTTGTGTTAGAATGTTGTCTTGTTATACCTGAAGATATGTCTTGTACTCAATGAGCTTCTCTGTGGCCCGATGTAGCAGCCCTATGTGAGGATCAGCTCTCACTACAACCTACAGATATCCCCAAATATTAATTATGACAACCAAATCTATGGTTAACAACCTCAATCAATCAATCAATCAATAGTTTATTTAAACATGTGTCGCCCAGGAGCATAAAGAGCTCGTTCAAAATACAAACATGGAATGCTAATACACCAAAAACACAAGACTTTCTGATGAATTGCCATAGTTTATATTATCAATAAATCAATATACCTCTCCATCTAGTTCTAACACTAGCCGAAGCACACCATGAGCAGCTGGATGCTGTGGACCAAAGTTTAGAGTCATGTTTGTAACCATCTTCTCTGGGATTGGCTCTAGAATGACATTAATGAATTATTACTAAATTATAAATTAAATGTTTGACACAGAAGGGATTGCATCTATCTATGTGAAGTTCCTGGGGGAGGGGTGGTATACATGGTCTTCAGAGGGAAATTTAATACAAAAGAAAGAATTTTAATTCTTTGTTTTGTATTAAAATTAAAATCATCCTTACAAGGGTAGCTCTTACTGTCCAGTGGATTTTCATGGGAGGAAAATCAGAGAACATCAAGAAAAACCCTTGAATCACAGGAGAGAACCAAAAGGCAACTCTGTTTATATGATGGTGAGTCTGGGGACTGAACCCATGACTACAGCACATCACCTGTGCTTCCCAATCATGATGCTTCAACCAACCCAATGCCTCCCCCTCTCCCAGGGTGTGACATGTTCACTATATTAGGACACTTTACATGTTTCAAAGAGGTCAACAGCTTCCAGACATCTGATCGGCTTCTTCTGTGAGTCAAACAAATTACTGTTTTTATCCAACTCTTTTGCATCTTACCATCTACATCCCATTTGGCAGACTTCTCATCTGGGTACATGACTGTTCCCGTCATTTCTGCTAGTTTACCAGGCAGCTTTTCTGTTTGGATTTCCTTGTAAATCTCTGCTTCTGGTAGCCGGCGCAGATATCTATTAAGATATATTTAATCATTAATAAATATCTACAAAAAATATGTTAAATAACTATTAGTAAAGTTATAAAAGTATGACCACTTTTAATGTATTTACATACTTCTATGTATGGGATTTTTGCTCCAAACCAGATTTTACACACCTTATTGAAGGGGACATAAGAGTTTGCGGTGATGCGGTATTGCCTTATTTTTGGTGCAGATTTACGGAAATTTTTATTTTAACCTGCGGTATTGCGGTTTTACAAAAGTATCCAGTTTTCTGTTATTATAAATCTAAGGCCGCTGTAATCAGTGAAAAAAGTCTATGACTGTTCTTTTTTAATAAATTGAAGTCCAATGTAAGTGTTGCAGTATTGCAGTTTTTTTTCTGTGCGGTTTTGTGGTATTCGAACTCCTCTTACGTCCCCTTCCTTATTTGGTAAGAGCAGACAGCTTCGCATTATATCTGTCAGTTTAACGTACAAAAACCCGTACATAGAAGTATGCAAATACATTAAATGTGGTCATACTTTTGAGCGTCGCGCTGTAAAAATGTGAATTCGATTGCATTCGATTTCGGCCGACCGAATCATACTGAAGGTACAGCATTCATTTAATGCGAGCTCTTACAACGTAAATAATAAGCTTATTATTACTTATCGAATTTTTTTTTTCGACTGGCTATTTTAGACTTTTTTTAAAGGGTGCATTTGGATCAACTGATTCTCTTCTTGGAAATACAGTATCTCATAACCGCGCAGTAAGTGCATATTTAAAGAAATAAAGCTACAGGACGATGTTCGCTGGAGCTGCTTAGGAACTCTTAGGAAACAATACACACTTGTGCTGTCACATTCCTCACTTGTCATTTACGCAAAAAAAAATATTATAAGAACTATAATTCCCTGTGTAAGAAGTTAATGCTTTCCTCTATTGCTTACCTAACACTAGATACGGCTGGGAGGCTTCGTAGAGTGGCATTTTTGGTCAAAAGTCGGCCAACTTGACGAAAACAAACCAGAGAGGCCGCCATCTTGGATTGGAGCTGAACAAACACGCATGCGTATGACACTCTGACCCTATCTGCGATCTGTCACAGGTTTTTTTCGCTTTTTTCCCCCCTTTTTTCTTTCTTTCTTTCTTTCTTTCTTTTTCTTTCGTTCTACCTTTCTTTCGTTCTTTCTTTCTTTCGTTCCTTGTTTTCTTTATTTCTTTCTTTCTATCTTTCTTCCTTTCGCTCTTTTCTTTCCTTCTATTCTTTTATTAAAAACTTTATTTATTTTAGGAAGAATGATAAAATTACTTTTGGGCAAATATCGACTGGCTAAGGTGGAACTCTGAATTGACTCAGATATTACAGTACAAGACAGTTTAATGATTAGCTACAAAATTGTGTTTACTGACTGATGCAGGTTGAACACTGAATTGGCTCAGATATGACAGTAAACGTTTTTTGTATGCCGATAACTATGCAGCTGATATGATAACAGACATGATGGCCCTTCTTCCACACTCGATATCACACTCAGCGATATGATACTCCAACTGTAGAAACAATTGTACTAGAGAAAATATGTTGCTGTTGCTGGGTACTGATTGGCTCGGTGATACAGTAAGCACTATCAGGACTTATGAGAATATTTTGTCGTCGTGGATTTTTAATTTTTTTCTTTTTTTTTTTTTTGTGCTGAATGGCGTCAAAAAATAATTTTACTTTGTTTGCATTGAAAATTTATCCACACACCCCAACATACCCCCTCGATTCTGATAAAAAAAATCCCCCCCCCCCCCCCCCCCCCCGCCATACAGTAATGAACACAGCTTTAGAGGGAACATTGGAAGCAAATGAGTTCCTGCTTTCAGGGTATCAAATCCTCGATATCGATATAAACTATGTATGACTGATAGATTAAACCTCTAGTTCTCTGTTCTTTCAGCTAACCAAGCAAGTAATTCTTTTTGGTTTGTTTTAGCAAAAGAACAAAAGCATATCTCTAACAGCGACTTACAATTTAATGAATTCCAAGTTTTATTTGCCGAAAAGAAAATGAGACTGTCATCAAAACGCTTTGTTTGTTTTACACAAATAATTATGTCTACTTGATAGAAGTTTTCGTCGATTAAGTTATTATCCTCTTGGCCCCATTCTGGGGCGTGAAATGATATATTTGTCCGGCCTGCGTCATTGAAATTTGGGAGCGTTCGTTTCATCCTCCATTGAAGGTCTCCAATTCTTCATTCAGTTCCTGTTTATTTATTTCTAAATGTTTCCTTTTTCGTTGCCATGACTCCAACAACTTATATGTCCACTTAAGAAGAACTCTGAAAAGCGGTTTGGGTAAAGTTGGTTTGTTTTTGAGCTTAGCTTCGGTTGCACGTGAGAAGAAACAACTTTCCAGAATCGCAAGGTAAGTATCTTGTACCATAACAAGTTTTTGAATCACAATATTTTAGACAATACTGCACAGGGACTTGAGTTATCTTTGTGGGTTGTGGGTGCTTAATTATGTTGCTACCTTCTGAAGAAATACAATTTCTCTTAGCGACAAATACAAATAAACAGAATATAGGTCATGCATAAATAGCTGTGAATTCACTTTTAAAACGAAGTTGATATTTTCAAATATAGTTAGTAGAGTCAATTTCTATATGTGATGTGCAATTTTGACACAAGTTGGCCAAAATTATATATTATACTAAAATATCACTTAAAAAAACAACACTCTATGACGAATAAATCAACAGAAGATAGATAAGAATAGTGGAAGCCCTAGAATACCTACCATATTATGATTCAGGTTGCATTGGCAGACTTTTGAATGTCTGATGAACTATCACAATTTATTCGCACGTATTGTTCCTTCCTTTTTTACATGAGCTGTTCGTTCGTTTGCATTTATTGACAAAGCTGTTACAGGCGAAATGTCTCAAAATGTATATCAAATATACCAAACCATATTGTGCTTGAAGAAGTTTCTTGTTACCCATTGAGAAGTTAGATAAATATGAAAACGATAAAGGACAGCTGAAATCAGCCTTTTTTCATGCCCTCGTGCATTTATTAGAGAGAAACTCCTGGAGAGAAAAAGGTTCTAAGTAACAGTCGAAATGAGTTTGAAAAGTGAAATTAACGAAAGCCAAAGTAATAAGATGAAAGTTTTTTTTAAATCTACGGAAACTCTAGCTTGCTACTTTTTTAAGTTTCCACATAACAAACTCAGGAAACAGCTCATCGTTGGGCCGAAAATGACGTCATCTCTTCCACCGGAAACTCCTCGGAACCGCCTCGAAAAGACTTCGTAACCACTTACGGAACAGGAACTTTGGTTTACTGTTACTGTATATATATATATATGACCTTATGGTTATTTTTTTGTATTGAAAGATCAAGAACCTTGCTGGTATTTCATTGTCATCACTTAGGTTGTTTCTTGGCGTTGTCGGTGCGACGGGCTGGACCGAAATGACGCGATGACTGGCCCAGTCTGACCAGCCTTCTTCTATTCATTACACTATCTTAAACTCCCACACAAACAGATCACTCAAGTGTCAATGAAAAAAAGATACCTTGGTAGATAGATATAGAGCATGGGAACATGTTATCTTGTTTCATAGCAGAAAGGACCACAGGGACCCCACTTTCGATAACTTTCCTTTACTGGCATTCTTCCTGTCGGATCAGTCATATCAGGACTAACAATGTTTGTATATGAAAAACACAGATAAAAATAGAAACAAAAAATGATAAAAACCCAAGGAAATGTAATTGTTTGAACTTTTCAATTTATAATTCAATTCCGAGACTGCAACACGAAAACTGCCGACAACAGTAGACGTGAATAGTGTTTTCATCGATCTCTAAAACGCCTCCTAAAAAGCATGCAAGAGCCAAGAGACAAGAGACAAGAGACAAGACAGTCAGTCTTCCAGTTTTATAAAAGCATAAAAGTGTTCTTGACAGACCCTTGACATTCCCCATTCGGGCTCATTAAAATATTTGACGTCGACGCAAGATAATCTAGCTCTAAAGGCTCTGTTCTTTATCTTTTACCTTTATCAATTTTTTCGTCTTTAGTCGGACAACAAAAAGTGTCCTTGACATTCGTACTAATGCAAAAAATATCAGCAAATAATAATAATAATGATATGGAAGTTCTTTTAAACGCATCATACTAAATCATCATCCTCAATCGCCTCTAGTATTATTTACTGATTATTTTTACATTTAACAAGAAAAATAAGGGAAAATAAAGTTGAACAATTACGTTTCGGTGTCACCTTTACCCCATCATCAGGTTCGATAAATCAATGGCTAAATGAACTGAGAATAGAAAGGAAACAAGTTAAAGTTATAGTGCTAAGAGAAACGAGGTTATTCCAGGCGAAAAACCCTTGGAAATAAATTCGGAAAAATTAATTCCGACCTCGATAGGTCTGAACTGAGAATAGTGTTATTCTTCTTAAATGTATAACGCAATTTTCTTTAATACAATTTTTACCTTTATTCATTTTTTTGCCTTTAACGACGAAAGTGTCCTTGACATTCAAACCAACATCAAAATATTAGCGAATAATCTAGCTCAATCACCTATTATTTATTTACTTTATCTTTTTTTGTCTTTTCTTTTTGTTTATGAAGATTCCAACCCCTACAGCGGTGATATGAAATTTCAATTTCGCTGTTGACGCACAAACTATCCTATTAAATATAAGGATTTTAATTCTAAAAGTAAATTCTAGCAATCGTAATGCCAAGTTCAAGTCCTTTAATAATTGTTTATTTATCTTTATATCGAAATTTATACAAAAAAGACATCTAATGGAATAAGAAGTTCACTGCTGGGTTGATGCTCTGGACACTGTGGATACGGAGTTGAATCAAAAGTACGACTTCTCACCAGCATACCGCTGATTCAAATCGCTGGCTCGCAGGACCGTTTTTCTTAATGACAGACGACAAGAACTTGCTTATTGACAGAAAAATTAATTGGAAATTCTTGTTTTTGAAACCGAAACGATTTGAATTAACGAAAACGAACCATTTTCCAGTACATACTAAATTATGTATTTATATATTTTTGAAAACAGAAGATTTATCATCTATTTGACCAGGAAGTCAATTCTATCTAAAAGTGGAAATAATAAAAAGAACAGTCTAATGGATGAATGTATAATGGTGCGGAGTTTCGGCACGATAAAAGCAAATTTCTCTTAAGTCGGGTTTTTTATTTGTTCAATCTTTAAATCAAAGGTGATATACCACGGGTTTTATTGTTAAAAAGTTTCCACTGTGAGTTTGATTTGTCTCCTTCACTATACTGCCATTACTTGTAATTCAATGGCGCCACATTTATCACGAAAACCCGCTATCATTTTAAGTTCATTTTTTTCAGGCCAACTCATTTTACCTTCAAAGTTAAAGTCTCAGCACTTTAATTTCGGAAATCAGCCTCAAGCAAAAAACGATAAAAATGCTATTTCCACTTGAGCTTAAAAATCAATAGCAGGGATCATGATTCTTGATTGTCGTCTAGCAAAAAGACACAACACCACTATATCATTCAGGGTCGCTAATATTTACTATTTTTAGTTTTAAATAAGTAATGCGAAACTCAAAGGTTTCAACACATATGCTAGTTTCGTGCATGAGCTTTGCTCCTCTAGGAAATTTGATTATCACTTCTACTTTGACGTGGGAACCATTATTTTTTCAATGCAATTTAAGAAACTCTCATTTTCATTATTTCCATTTAAGTATCTGCGTTCTGATTGAAACTTTGTCAGAAATACCGCTGCCAGAGCTCAGCAAGAGAGGGGTAACGGAGAAAAACAATATAGTATAGTTCATTTATAGGAAGAAAATAATTGGTATTGACGCGAAACATTTTCAGAACCAACCAGACTTATCAAGAACCATCTGCCGAACCACAAAAACGTCAGAGCTGTTCAATTTAACGCTGATTTACAAATTAAAAATCAAAATAACTTGTTTTGAATGAAGCAAGTTTTGATTACAACATGAATTTCTGTCGCGGCGTTTGTTGGCAATTTCCTAAAATGAAAAACTAGTAGACGAAAAAATATACTTAACAAATCAGTTTGGCACCAAAAAATGGTATGGTTTGTGAGCATTCTTACGTTTAAGAATTAACGTGAATGAATTTTTAAAAAGGAAGTCAACGAAGGTTCCAGAATTTGTCCAGTTAGCTCCAGAATGACATTAAGTGATCTTCCACAAGCTGTTTGCACTCACTCAGTAACCTCATCCCAAACGCGCGTGGATTGGATGGCTACCGTCTTATTCTAGATCAATTAACTTTGAGGTAAAGATACTAGATTAAAAAACAAATGTTTGGGGATAATTTTGGGTCGTAAAAAATGAAAATCTCATTTAAAGGAAGCACTGATTGATTTTATTCATCATGAACATTAAAACGAAGGATTCAAAGCTATGGGCTTACGAGTGGTCCTTAAAATATTTTGAAAGTTGACAATACCGGTTGATTCGGGAAAAAAAACAATTGAATGAGAATGTTGACAAAAGTAATTAATGGGCTTCTTGTTGAATAGTTTCGTGTTTTCTAGACGATGTTAAATCCCCACATTTTGAAACTGAAAGCTTAAAAACAATTTTGAGGTTGTCTGAGTTTCAAGGACTTTTTCATAATATACATTTTCGTTGTATTATTTACGTCTTAAATTTCTACGTTAGAGATGACTAAAGCACAGTGAAAGCTTTTAAGGCAAACGTTTTGTCAAATTTGACATGCAAACTTTAAATTTCTACGACAACAACACTGGAAACACTAGACTTCACTAGACTTTGGGAAACTCGTTGACAGATTTATAATTGATTATGGACTTTTGGGGAGAGAGTTAATGAGAAATGAAAGTATATATATAAATAAACTGGCAGACTAGAAAGGACCTGCAGAATTATGAACTCTGACAGTCACTAATGAAGTTCAATGAATCAAGTCAACGTTACAAGCATTTTCGCTAATTAATTTGTTTTCCTTCTGGGTAACGATATTTCTTTAATGATTTAAGGTTCGTATTATATTTATCTGAAAGGCAAAGGGGAAAGAAAATACCTCAAAGGAAATATCGTGTGTCATAATGGAGAATTTTTTGGAGAATATTCTATACATGTATAACTACTCAAATGATACAAAACGTGACTTGGTATAATATTACTAGTAACGTTAGAAAAGTTTTATGACCCTGTGCTTTACTATTCTTTTGTACATTCATTTGATCACCGCTGTTTCGATAGGTATTTCTAAGTTTATTTATATTTTTCTCGTTGCAGGTTTGTGATTGTTCTTTTCTCGTGACGTGGATAGCCTTTTGTTGCCAAGGACTGACACAGAAATTTTGATATTGTCATTGATTGGATTTAATGAATTGAGAGAAAATAACAATAGTTCTATAGTCCTTTGAGATTATTTAGATTAACGCTGTCAGTTCATTCTACACCGGATCTCTAGAAAAGAGATGCCTCGGATCTGTTCAGCCTTTAGTATGCGCTTGAAGCATTTTTGAGTGGATCTCGCGGCGGGAAATCCAGCCCAATGAGACTGTAATCAAGATTTCAGTCATATTAGCATATATAAAGGCCACAGCCAAAGTCAATTCGTCTGTCGCTTGGAGGTGAGCCTCAAAGAACTAGGAGAACATGAATCTAACAAACCCAGTCCATAGCAATGAACCAAGCATATCTGGGAAAACCTTTCATGTGTTATATCTAGTGATAATAACACTTGCTATTATTATTGGTAACAGCATAGTACTTCTGGTTATTCGACTCGATCATCGACTTCACAGCCCCACGTTTTGCTTTCTAGGCAATCTAGCTGTAGCTGACTTGTTGGTGGGAATTGGTTATGTTCCATTCTACATCACATCTGTTCTCAATCATGCTTGGGTTCTTGGTTCGGCTTGGTGCAGAGGCCATACGTTTGTTGTCTCCACGAGTTTCAACGCCTCGATAATGACTCTTTGTATCGTGAGCGTGGACCGATTTCTCGACATCTCTGATCCACTCAGGTATGGATTGAGTTATTATGAATTTTACTGAAAATTAGAGGTCAATCCCAGGCTTGATCTTCACAGCAACTCAGAAACAAATATATCTTAAAAATAAATACGTAAGATAAAGGATTTTTTTAGTAACATATTGTCGAAAATATATATAGCATGTTATGGTTTGTTTCTTTTGAATATGATCAGATTAATATGCATTAAGCACCCTGCTTGGAAAACGAGGAAACCAAGGAAGAACAATTATACTATTGTTACTTCATTTGGTCGTCGACTTTCATCTTCTTTTGTTTTCGCTTTTTTAATTTTCTTTAAAGAATCGTTAACCCAGAATTTGTATTGATATTTTGCTATCTGTTTACATGTTTACATTTGTTATGCCTCCATGGTGTTGAAGAACAAAAAATCAATAAATTTAAGAGCCCTTTCAAGCAGCTTTTTGATTTAATAAAAGACTATGTTGTTAGCCGTTAAGCAAATTTGTTAAGCAACTTTGAAGTAGAAATTTTTCCAAGTTTGAAAAAATTTGCGTATCTCCCTGACATTAAAAAGCATAACTTTTTTTATACAATCTATAAGAACTAACTGGAGCCTGACTTTAAATGTACGGTTCACTACTTATTTAAAACTGAGGACATAAAAAAATGAGCCGTCTGATATAAGGCGCCGCTTGTTTACACAGTAAGTGAATATGAAATTGGTTGACTTTCAACATGAATTTATTATGACAGGTGAAATGAGAAGCTGAAAGGACTAGTTAATTCTCAACTCACGACGGTTCTTGTGTCAAAAAAGAAATGACTATACATGTATTTCTAGCTCTATTTCAGCTATAATTTTTTTTTTTTTTTTTTTTTTTTGCTTTTTCATTACGTTTTCCTAGATTCTTAACCTTTTATTGTCTGTTTTTGAATTGGCTTATCGATAACAATTTCATGCATATATATTCTTGCTTTTCTTTCCCCCTTTTCTGATGCTTTTTACCGCTTATTTCCGAGTTATTTACGTCGATTGTTCTGTTGAAAAACTTCAAAAAACCTACAAGATAATTATATTGTACTGAGTTACATATAAAATTTGAAGAAAAACTATAATAAAAGAATTTGATGGTAATAAAAAAGTTAGAATCCTTTATTGTGTACCAAATGTTTACAAATTCTTATCGGCGTCCGTTGTTTCGATGAAAAGCGACCAACCCATGAGGTCGTGTTTCGGCTTAAATTGAACTCAATTTCAATTTTAAGAGCTCAATAGAAAGTTTATTAGTAAGTAACTAAAGCGTCTTGTTTCTGTCTGTATGAAGATGACTTTGTCCTGGGGCGATGCTCACTTGAGGCAAGAAACATCAATGGAGTTAAATGACGTATTTTCAGTTCTTTTTTTTTTCTTTTTTTCTTTTTTTTTTTTACCTCCTTTAAGTCATTATATTTTGATAGATAGTAACCGCCTAGCCTCAAGACATTGTTACCAACAAAATTAGAAAATGTACAAGTTTTTGACATATATTTTCACTCAGGCGCTTCCTCAAATAGAATTCAAACGCAGTTGCAGTTATTTTTCTATTAGCTTTTTTCCTTTCATCAAAGTTTCCCACTCAATCATAAATTAGCTCAGTTGTCATGGAAACGACATAGAAGATAGCGATAATAATCAATTTGACATTGTTTGAATTCAATATTATCTAGTTCTCGTACCTAGCTGTAAGAAACATTGTTGTGTAAAGTAGAATAGCATGTTTATTAACAACACCATATTTTTGAAATTTTCGCCCTTATTATCAGTTAAATTTACAGTTTGTGTATGAAAGAATAATTAATGTCATAGAAAGTCTTAAGTAAGAAAACACCCCACTAAGTTTTAATTTCTTCAAGCATTTTTTAACGTGTAATTGCTGGTTCTGAGTGTTTTTCCGCCCAATATTCTTATTAAGAATTGGCGTCCCATAGTCTGTTAAATTACCTGCTTTTCGTTAGATTGTTAGCTGTCAGATGAGCCCAGGTGATACGGAGGGGCTTTCAAAATTAAAACCAAAATCCACCTATTTTTATTTAAATTTTAGAAAGGAAAGCATTGAATTATGGGACTGAATTTGGGAAACAAGATGGCGGAGATTTTCATCCGCGTTTTTCATCTTGACCCATGATTCCAAGCGCGACAAATTTGTTACCAGGCTCCTTTGCTTTTAGGAGGAGTGAACATTATGTGAATACTTATTGTGCACATTTTAATGCAGGTATTATGGTCGCATGACGCAGAAGAAGACCAAAATGTTGATAGCGTTCATCTGGCTTCATTCTATCTTTTGGGCTTCCTGTCCTCTGTGGAACTGGGGCGAGACTATCTTTGACGTCACGACACACACTTGTCGACCAAACTTCGCGCCGAACGAAACACCTGGAAAGGTTTACGGAATCCTGCTAGCAATCTTTGGCTTTGCCATTCCCGTCCTAATAACCATTTACAGCTACATTAGAATGTTCAGGGTTGCCGAGGATCAATCAAAGAAGATCGCTAAAGACTTTTCGATCTCACAAAGTACTAGTGGTACGAATGACAGCTCGGGTAGCCAGGCAAATCCAAGGCCAACGAGAGACAAAAAGGCTCATAAAACAATTCTTATAATCATCGGTGCGTTTTTGTTATGCTGGTTACCATACACGTTTGGTACTTCCTGGAAAATCCTAACTGATCAGAAATTGGCGCCATATTGGTTAGCCAATCTTGGACTGACTCTCGCTTTGACCAACAGTTTCATCAACCCTATCATTTATACCATAAGAGACAGAAGATTTAGAAGAGCACTTAAGAAAACTCTATGTTCGCGTCAGACTCCGTGGGAGAATGGCATCCATTCTCGGAATGATACTCATTCAAATATGGCCTTGAGTCAACGTATTGATCAAACTGTGTCAACTAAATCAAAGACCGCTGTGCAGAAAAACTCAAGTCAAGGGAATTTGACGGTTGAAACATAATCGTCTTGAAACTATCTTCCTAACATGACAGTATTTAGCTGACTTCAGGTCTGAAAGAGAGCGTATTATATTATATATATATGTATAATTCATAGAATATATATAAATCTATATTATACGAAGATGAATAGAAAGAAAACATATAAAGGAGTAAATAATATATTAATAGATACTGATGACGATATCATCAATATATCAATATATATACCTATATCAAAAACGGTTGTCATGGGCGATAGGCGATAGGTGATAGAAAATAAGATCCAGGAATTCCAAGATCCAAGAATAGCTGGAATAACGTGTGTTTCTGCTTTTTATTCTTGATAAGAACACGGAGGTTAGTGTTGAGATATTCCATGTTGTTTGTAGTCCACGAAACCATCTTAAAAGGCCTCGCTTATTCGTATTTAGTTGTATATACCCATAATTCCTTTCCGTCTTGCAATGACCTATCGCCTATCGCCTTTGTTGAAATAGGCGTATTACTACTAGTTCTCTGATTGGCTAGAAGCCACTGATGTGTATAACAAAACACTAACCGTCCCCGCCCCAGTTCCCTGTTCACTTGTACCCAGTCCCCCGACCTTTCTTTGGAAGTACCGTTAACATACTCAAAGTATGTAACTCAATGTTAGAATGTATAGATCATTAAAACACTAAATATAATGCTAAAAAAACGGGATTAAACATAATAACTTAATCTTTTTTTTGTCTTTTTTCCTGAGTACTTTTTGAAAAAGAATAAAACAGTAGTACAACTCCAGGAGAATTACTAATATTACCGTTCCCTTAGGTCAACCAACAACCCATGGTTTGCCTCAAATAAACCCAGGTCCCGCTCGTCTTAGTATGACCGTGCAGGTGACTAAGAATGGGCATAAGCTAGTTAAGCTAGATCAAGATAATGATAGCACTGAGGTCACCTACGGTTTGTCTTAACCAGGTCCCGCTCATCTTAGTACGACGTGCAGTGGTTTAAGAGAATGGATACAAGTGTTAAGTAGTACAACACTTCTCGTACGTCACCTACGGTTTGTCTTAACCAGGTCCCACTCATCTTAGTACGACGTGCAGTGGTTTAAGAGAATGGATACAAGTATTGAGTAGTATAACACTCCTCGTACGTCACCTACGGTTTATCTTAACCAGGTCCCGCTCATGTTAGTACGACGTGCAGTGGTTTAAGAGAATGGATACAAGTGTTAAGTAGTATAACACTTCTCGTACGTCACCTACGGTTTACCTCAATCAAACCAAGTCACCCTAGATGCCAACTCGATGACATTCTCATTTCAATGACGAAGGTTTACGTGATCTTCATGTTAGAACGCGGAAAAAAATATATTACGCACTTCAAGGTCATCCTGAAACTTCCAGTACTTCGTTAAGACGACTTCCGATTTTAACGGGAAAATAAAAATACACGGAAATTACCGAGAAGTGATAAAAAATAAACGTTTTTGTTTCAGGATTTGTGTGCGTTTTTCTCCTCTTTATCTACAACTTTTCTAATTTCTTTTTTGATTTAGATGATCTAAAATCCACAGGAACTCCGTCCGTAAAAGCCATCAATCTAAGTATTTAGTCGCTAAGGACTTTTCTCTTAACCCCATGAAAAATAATATTTTATTGTTTTTAGTATTTTTCGTCCTTTTTGTGCCACAAATGATAAAAAGAAATGGGAAAATGTGACCTTGGCAGCTGATACTAATTAATAATTCAGATAAAGAGAAAATAATCTAATAAACTAGTTCATTTTCGATTGTTCAGATTGCAAGCAGAAAAAAAATACCAATAATTATATGTGAATAGCCCTCTTTCGATGTTTTGGTTGAGTACAAAGCATTTCAAAACGAGAATCCTAATATATTCTTTTATTTCCCGGAGCCTCGTCTTGAATTGCTTTGTACGTAATCACTCAACCAAAACATTGTAAGATCACTGGTTATTAAGAGATGATAACTAGCAGTAAGCTAGTGTTGGTGTTTCTAATGAAACAGTATGGATAAAAATTTTACACCGTAAAAAATAAGAGAGATCACTTACTGACGTTTCGGACGCTAGTCCTTCGTCGGAGTAAAAAAGAGCTGGTTATTAATTTGACTTTTAAAAACCTGAATTTATGCCCTCTGGCACGTAGCGGCAAGTAATTTCTATAACTATCGTTGATTAACTACGTAAGTCAATTTGTTATTTCAACTTGTTTTAGTACGTTTAAACGATGAATGTTAATGAGGATAACCGGTGGAAAAGCGCGCCAAAAAACCTATGACATCATGTGTTAGGACGCGTTTTGCGTCATAACAGGAAGCCCAAAATCAATCCTCGAATGATTTAAAAAACTCTTGTAAGTCCTTTTATCATTTATTATCAAACCTTTAGCAAAGATTTTTTGAATTTGTCGATTCTTTAACTTTGGGCTTCCTGTGGTTTTAGTATTTTCATATAATCGAAGTGCTCACATGCAATATCAATGCGAGCTCGTATTTTAGTTTATTTGAGTTGAGTGTTTTATTTTTCAAAACTGATAACAAGTGACTAGACATGATGTTGCAACAGAATTTGAATTTGAACTTAGTCAAAAATTCGCGAATACCTTCCGCTCGCTCAAACCTTATCTAGTAAAAATAAGATAAGATTGACGCTTTTTTGGACTCAAACAAAAGAGATTTTTTCAGCGGTGGCTTTCGGCACTTAAAGGTCGTACTTAATTTTTTAATTACCCGGCGATCTTTTTATCTTAATAGTTTTTCTTCTTCTCTATTTACGGCGTTATTTTGCTATGAGATAGCCACCTATGTAAGTCTAGTTTAGAAATCAATTATATAATTTAAATAATTGTTTGAAGGAAAGATTCCTGGAGGCTGTCAGATCGGTCACAATATTTATCATAGCCCCTTATCTATTACTTTTCACCGAGTGAGTGTTTTGCGGGCTGTCTCCGCGGCGAGAGAACACAGACGGAAGCAAGCCAAAGGTTGTTTTAAGGTTAATAAGTAAATTTCGATTTAGAATTAGAATTTGCCACCCACTGAAGTTGTGCTTTTTCAATTTTTTTTGGATAGTTTTTGTGAGTCTTTAAGTTTTTATTTAGATAAGACAAGTTATTGGGTCTTGATGGATAAATATCGTGATTATCCTTTTGCGCATGCGCAATTAGGACTCTAATCTTTAAAAGCAACAAAGAAGAGGAACAGACGAATTTCTAATCAACGCTCAAACCAAAACATTGTCGTCCCATCCGGATCAAACAAGCCATTTTAATGGATTTTACTAATGGTTTTTGATAAATTAGAAAAGAGGTCGACCGAACATTCGCTCAGAGATATACCAGACCGCTGAGGAACCAATCAGATTCGCTTTTTATACTGCTTTGTTAATCACGCAAGATTGTATAAAAATAATCAAATATTTATGATGATTGAATGTCTAAAACAGTGTGGTTTTTTGAGTATAAAATCGTGAATTCAAAGTTTAAACAAGTGGTTTTCAGCTGACAGCACAGGGTTCACAGTACGTAAATCCTTGCTTACGTCATAAAGGTTTGGTCATATGTTTACCATCGATCAAGCATAAAAACCTCGGAAAATCGAGCTAAGGTCAAGACACGAAGTATCAAAGCTTTCGACATGAACAACTCGTCTGGTGGCTTAACATCAAGTTTCACAATTCCAAGGAAAGATCCTGCGTACTATCCAGGGACAGCTTTGATTGTTATCCATGTTGTGGTCCTCATATTGATCTGTACCTCGGCCATCATTGGCAATAACCTTGTCATCAATGTAGTCCTACGCGACTACAGACTACGTGTTCCAACATTTTATTTCGTTATGAACCTTGCTGTAGCAGACATACTAACCGCTGTAGTTTACATCCCTTTCTATGTTATCGCTGTTGTTAAACAAGAATGGCTTTTTGGAAAACCCTTTTGCAAGGCCCATACGTTCCTGATCAGTACTGGGATCAATACTTCCTTGATTACGCTCAGTTTCATCAGTGTTGACCGGTTTCTTGACATTAACTATCCACTGCTGTAAGTATGGTGTTTTTGACTTTCCTTTTCTCTTTCTACTTCTTGATTTATTTGACACATAAATAGATAAATTTAAAATGACTAGTTTCTTGACATTAACTTCCCACTACTGTAAGTATAGTGATTTTACATTTCTGCTCTCTTTCATCTGCTTGCTTTATCTGACACTTATGAATTTGAGCTGAGTGAAAGTATAAATTTCAATATTATTTTAACTCCTAAAAAAAAAGATGGAAAAATATCTTCGATTTACAAACAGCAATAGAAGAAAACGAAAATTGAAATTGAAACTTTTGCATAAAAAAAAAAAAAAAAAAATGAAACGAAATGAAAAAAGGAAAAGTTTTGGTAATGTATTGAATTTTTAATTAAAATAATTTCGAGTCACTCTCCCGCTTTTCCTAACCCGCGGTTTTAAAACACGAAAAAGCTACTCATAATTTCATCTCCAGACACTCAAAATGAATAAATTCGATTGATTCACGGCTGGAAATCCTTTTTTTTTTTTTCACTTCCCGGTAGATTTTAAGATCGATGTTAAATATTTTGAGGAAGTCCAAAGAATTAAGCCGCTAATATATAAACAAAATACTGAGTTAGAATAAAGTAGTGTCTTTAAGAATATGAAAACAAAAAAGACCCATTATTCAATATCACAACATTACTTCTATAGTATTGTTTATCTTAGACAGTTCTAACACAACATTACTTCTATAGTGCTGCGTATCTTAGACAGTTCTATCACAACATTACTTCTATAGTGCTGCGTATCTTAGACAGTTCTAACACATTTGGCATAGTATAGTAGGTAAATATCATGGTCTTGAAGTCTCTTTGAGACAAGAGGACGCAATAGGACGTCATTTTTCATGCTGTGTGATCTGAATAAGTTTTCTGATGACAAGTAACTGCTGAGAGAAGGATTGCTCATCGCGGCTAGTGGCCAAGGGGTGAGACAGCCTTTTGCAGCTGTCTATTCATGATTAAAGCCAAACTGGCGGCATACATTTGTTCGTAGTAAGAACATTTTGTGGTGAATAACCTTCACAAAGGATTTTTTGTTTCATTCGGCATACCGCCTCACCAAGTTAATTAGAAACCATCGTTAACGTCCTTTTTCCACTTTTTGAAATTTAGAAAGTAATCACCATGATAACTCCCAGTACCACTAGTCTCTCCCCACGGTCGCAAGGTATCACTATTGGAAAAGACTGTTACCATGGTGAGCCGATTCATCACCATGGAAACTGTCTGTCATAATAGTACGACTTTTAAGTCTAACACCATAGCAACATATTTAGCCTCAATAAGTCATTCATTTGTAAACTTGTGTTCGCATTTAAATTTATTTTTTAAATATTTTTATTAAATTATTTGAGGTAAACAATTTCTGTCTTGTTTGTCGCAAGTCACGAGGCACATGTAACACGCATGCGTACATCTCCGTCCATTCTCCACTGAAGAAAATCTCATTCAAAAATTTCGGTTTCTTTCAAAAGTATCTAGAATTGACTTTGAATTTGCGCTTTTTATGAAGAATATTTTCAAGGTGTTTTGACCATCGATTTGAGGCGTACTGGAATCGTTTGTAGGGAGAATCGTATGAGAATCGTATACACTTTGAGTCGTATGAAAATCATTCGATCGAAATTGAATATAGAACTATACTAAAAACCTAAAACTAAGTCTTATTTGAGTAATGACACAGGGCATTAAGCCATTATTTTCATTTGAGCATATCAGTGATTGTCACGGAAAAGGGTTATGGGCGGCGAGGGTGGCGTAGCGCGGCAAAACGTTCGCCTTTCGCCACTGTAAGTCCAACGACTCGGATCGCGGGCCGGTTCGATTCCTGCGGACGACTCATATGAATTGAGTTTGTTTAATGTGTTGTTCTCTCCCTTGCCATGATGGTTTTTCTCCAAGTTCTCTGGTTTTTCCTTCCTCCCAAAAATCAACATATGAGTTGAGAGCCGGTTCTACGCATAGAATATTGAATGTAGTGGTAGTGCGTGTGAGTGAAAGTTAGGGCCGAAATTGAATTTGTTTATCCTTTCAAAAAGTCATTATTATTCTAGAACGTCTTCTTTCGGCCGTAGCTTGATCGAGCGAGCAGAACCTAATGACTGTTCATTCGATTACGTTAAATTAATTTACATATATATTTAGTTTAGTCCAAAGAGACACTCTACTCTACTCGTTAAAAGATAAGAAGAAGACGCTTAATTCATTAGGGAATAGGGTTTATTATTGATAATTCATTAGGGAATAAACCTGATGATAAGAACAATCTAGAAGGTTTGTAGATTAGAAAAATGAAAAGAGCACGTCTTATAAAATGCGTTATATGGTCTGTTGCTAGAAAAAAGGATTAAAAACAGACTGATATGAGAAAGAACCGTAGCTCTAATACATTAAGATAAAGACATGGCGGACAGACAGACAGTGGACAGACAGACATACAATCGGCTGATTATAAGAGAGACTAAACATATCTATCTCTGATACATTAAGGAACAGAAGGCGGACAGACTGACATTGGACAGACAGACATACAGTGTACAGACAGACAGACAGACAGTGGACAGACAGACATACAGTAGACAGACAGACATACAATCGGCTGATTATAAGAGAGACTAAACCAATCTAGCTTTAATACATTAAGGAACAGAAGGCAGACAGACAGACAGACAGCTGACAGACCGACAGACTATTAGAGACTGAAAAAGGCTAGCTTAACAGCGAAGAGATATTGGACAGACGGACAGACAGACAGCATTTCAACTTAAATTTCTTGGCGGATTACAAGTTTGATGAAACTATTAAGTAATTTTGTTGATTTCAGGTACCCGATGAAGATGACATCAAAGCGCATGCGTGTGATGCTCGCCTATGCCTGGGTACATTCAGTGTTCTGGGCAGCAGGTCCCCTAGTGGGGTGGGGAGATTACACTTTCGACCCTCACACCAACACATGCCGACCTAACTGGGCAACTGTTGAGACGACCCATAAATCCTACGTGGTTCTTGTGGCGATATTTGCCTTCATTTTACCCGTCTTGATCATGATTTTCTGCTACGCCAAGATCTTTTCAGTGGTTGAGAAACACGTCAAAGACATTGAGAAGATGTCATGTTCTGCTGCTTCAATGGATAGCATCTCACACCTTGATTCTCCTATCCCGCATCCCAACGAAACTCGACGAAAAAGTGACTTACGAGCTCACAAGATGATCCTGGTGATAATCATAGTGTTCTTTGCCTGCTGGCTTCCATATTCCATCATTGTCATGAAGAAAGTATTTCTTGAAGAAACATCAGGTTCCTATTGGTCAATCAATGGCGGGCTCACGCTGGCTTTGCTGACCACTGCGGTGAATCCGCTGATCTTCGCTATGAGAGATCGCAGATTCAAGAGAGGTTTCATGAAGTTTTTCTGTGGACTAAGAAACGCTTATGACCCTGATAATGTGGGATAACTGGTCAGCGGTAGTTAATTAGCGATCATGTGATGACAACGACTGTTACCATATTTAGGTAAAGAAACGGGTAGATTTGACCAATCAAAGAGCAGCAGCATCAATTAGGAGCTACGAATATGTTCGTCCAATAAGAACATGATGGACCAATAGCCATATTTGGGTATGGGAACGAATAGTTACGACCAATCAGAGTGCAGCAGTATCAATGTGCAACCAATCAGAAGCTACGACTTCCCACAAAACTCTGCCTTGAAACTCTCTTCCCTCCAAACAATGTACGATAATACTTAAAGACTAAAAGTCAAGTTAAAATAAGAGATAGAAGAAACTAGGAAGTAATAATAAAACTTGTACAGTAGTTACTAGCTTGTGCAGGGGCTCGGAAAAAAATCCTGCCTCCCCCTGCCTCCCCCTGCCTCCCCCTGCCTCCCCCTGCCTCCCCCTGCCTCCCCCTGCCTCCCCCTGCCTCCCCCTGCCTCCCCCTGCCTCCCCCTGCCTCCCCCTTTTTTTGGTTGATGTTCTGAAAACGGGTTTTGGGCCCCTCGTAAGCAAAATTCTGGCTACGCCCCTGTTTAGCTCTTCATATGCAATAGTTTCCCATATATTAGCTTTCAAATTACACGGTGGCAAAAAAACACTTATTATATTAGCCCATATATTCTCTTTAATGAAAATTTAGAGATTTTAAACCACTTCGCACGAAATCTATTTCATCTGTCAAGCTCAATTTTTTAAAATAAGCTATTTTTTTATCATGTTCTTTCGATATTCAGAACGGATCTGGCTAAAAAGTGAAATTCATATGCTAATGA
Organism: Anthopleura sola; assembly: GCA_023349425.1. Classification (NCBI taxonomy): domain Eukaryota; kingdom Metazoa; phylum Cnidaria; class Anthozoa; order Actiniaria; family Actiniidae; genus Anthopleura; species Anthopleura sola. The sequence goes on from JALHLI010000002.1 coordinate 13,574,084, forward strand.
ATCGATCCCTAAAAATTTTTGCTCAATTCCGAAACCAAAAATACTGTGAAAGTTGCCTTGTATAGGATTATGTTTTTAGCACTCCGCACTCACACCCACGATCCGCACTCAGACCCGCGATCCGCACTCAGACCCGCGATCCGCACTCACACCCGCGATCCGCACTCAGACCCGCGATCCGCACTCACACCCACGATCCGCAATCAGACCCGCGATCCGCAGTCACACCCGCGATCCGCACTCAGACCCACGATCCGCACTCACACCCACGATCCGCACTCACACCCGCGATCCGCACTCACACCCACGATCCGCACTCAGACCCGCGATCCTCACTCAGACCCGCGATCCGCACTCACACCCGCGATCCGCACTCAGACCCACGATCCGCACTCACACCCGCGATCCGCACTCACACCCACGATCTGCACTCAGACCCGCGATCCGCACTCAGACCCGCGATCCGCACTCACACCCACGATCCGCACTCAGACCCGCGATCCGCACTCACACCCACGATCCACATTCATACCCGCGATCCGCACTCAGACCCGCGATCCGCACTCACACCCACGATCCGCACTCACACCCGCGATCCGCACTCACACCCGCGATCCGCACTCAGACCCGCGATCCGCACTCACACCCACGATCCGCACTCACACCCGCGATCCGCACTCACACCCACGATCCGCACTCAGACCCGCGATCCTCACTCACACCCGCGATCCGCACTCACACCCGCGATCCGCACTCAGACCCGCGATCCGCACTCACACCCGCGATCCGCACTCAGACCCGCGATCCGCACTCACACCCACGATCCGCACTCACACCCGCGATCCGCACTCACACCCGCGATCCGCACTCAGACCCGCGATCCGCACTCACACCCGCGATCCGCACTCACACCCGCGATCCGCACTCATTGCATGTAACGATGAAACAAAACAAAACAAAAAAGAAATCCGGACCAAAAAAAAATGGATAAATTGGCAATCCACTGCATTTGCAGGACCCATCAATCCATTAAAATTTTACTCTCTCTGATTTCGAAATCCGGACAAAATTATTTGCAAAATCCGTCGATCCGTAGACCTATTCAACCCCCCCCCCCCCCCACTTTCACAAACGGAACGTTTAGATTTAGATGATCTAAAAACCACAGGAACTCCATCCGTAAAAGCCATCGATACAACCATTTAGTCTCAAAGTGCTTTTCTAGCGGTTACCCCCCACATCAAAAATAAATATTTTGTTCTTTTTACTGGTTTTCATCCTTTTCGTGCCACAAATGATGAATAACAAGAATGAATGTGACCTTGGCTGTTGATACTGATTAAGGAATTGACATTACAAACAATTAATAAATACCATTATGTCTCAAACCTAGATTTATGCCCTCTAGCACGCAGGCAAGTAATTTATATAACTGTCTTTAAATAACTGCTTATGCCAATTTGTTTAGTGCTTTTAAATGATGAAGTATATATCGGTGCAAAAGCGCGCGAAAAAATCTATGACGTCACGTGTTAGGAAGCGTTTTGCATCATAACAGGAAACCCAAAATTAGTTTTCTTGTTCCTTCATCAAAGTGAAGCTAGCCTCGGATTGGAAGTCTCGGATTCAGATTCATTGAGATTCAGAATCATTACTGGGGGAGGTCAGGCAGGTCATTCTATTAAAATCCTATCTGTTCAAACAGCGGCAGTATTGCCAATAACCTTCAGTTAAACCTCGTACTTTAGATTTTATTCATGATCTTTATTGGACTCGTATTACATCTCAGCCTCGGATTGGACTCGTATTACATCTCAGCCTCGGATTGGACTCGTATTACATCTCAGCCTCGGATTGGACTCGTATTACATCTCAGCCTCGGATTAGACTCGTATTACATTCCAGCCTCGGATTGGACTCGTATTACATCCCAGCCTCGTCCAATCAATTTAGAGGGGCACTTGGATGAAAACGCTCCAATCTTTCAAAGTCCAAATAATTCAAGTATTTGAGGATAATATGATTCAATTATGATTATGAAAACCAGATTGGCGAAAATTTTAGCGTGGGAGCAGCTTGCAGTTGAGAAATTTTGGTTTAAAAGCTAAAAGCTAGAACAATAGGGTTGAGTAAATGAAGTCATTTACTCACAATTTAGATGCTGAAAAAAAATTGATAACATTTATCTGGCACTTTTGACTGTGAAGATAATATGTTGCTTGGCTACTATTGGGCCATATAGGTAAGTTTAACCAAGTTTCAAGTCATTTCCAATTTTCGTGCCCCTTTAAACTGGTCTACTTGTTGAACGTTTTGTAACACGATCTTTGGAGTGCGCACCTTGGCTTGTAATCCGATTGGAGTCAGCGTACAAAATCAGTAGAACCGTCTAGAATAAGCTGTGTATCGTGTATACGTACTTTACTTAAGATCATTGAAAATCATAGACAGAAACCTGAATAGAAGGTTTAACTTAAAATCATTGGTAATTTTGCCGCTGTTTGCGGAACAGAGTGGATTTCTAAATTTATAAGTCCTTAATACCAGACTGTACGATGTCTACATTCAAAAAAACGCTAAGTAAACTGATTGCTCGTGATCACGTGCATAATGCGACACCTGTTATCAATAGCCACATTTCGCGAATGCTTAAGAAAAGTAAAACGAAAAAAAAAAACTCTCTTAGAATCCTTTTGACATTTATTATCAAACCTTTAGCGTGGGTTTTTTCTAAACCTATCAATATTTTTTCCTTTAGAATATAAAAGCAATTCGATTGGGCTTCCTGTGGTTTCAGTGACTAGGAACTTGATCTTGCGAGGTTGTTGTAGATCCTTCATCATATTATTCATCTATCACCAAGTTTTAATATTGGAGGTACTCTTAAGAAAATCGTGTCAGACGTCTTAAAACCTTGCATAAGGATATCATTAACTTATTTTTACTCGAAAGTCACTCTCAAATACTAAAGAAATATTGTACTAAAAAACTTTTTTTGGACGTTTCTAGAAGTATCAGGAGAGGTGCTGAATTCGATCCCGCGATTCGTGGATCGCGATTCGATAAAAAAAGCCATTCTTGCATCTTGTTTTTTCATAAGCATTGCCAACAAAATGACCTCACAAGGCTTAGCCACATGGTCATTTGATCGCTTGCTGAGGGCATTTTTCAAGGCATATAGTAAATTCGTGAGAACATATTTGTAAGCGCTATTTTTATTTTGATATCATACTCAAAAACATTGAGACATTTTTAAAAAAAGATTCAAAACCTTACTTTTTCGTGATGCATTTGAAAAGTTCTGAAAATATGAACCAATTTGGACTGCAATACAGAACCATTGAGCTACTGGGAATGGCGCTATATAAATATATTATATCATCATTATTATTATTATTATTATTATATGTGTGACGTCATTTTGTTTGCTATGCTTATGGAATAACAAGATGTACAAATAGCTTTTGTTTTTTAAAATCGATATTTTAATATCGGACTCGAATTCAGTACCTCTCATACTTCTAGAAACGACCAAAAAAAAAATCATGTATTATACACTTTAAGAATTAGTAGTAAAAACTCAGGTTTTTTCGGTTAAGATTTGAGTATTTTATTTGACTCGGTCCGCCATCTTGGATTGCCTGGAAGACAAATGAAGTGACCGTAAAATGTATTTGCTTATTTATTTATTCATTTATTAACTTAATAACCAGATATAGATACAAATATCTACTTTAGGACATAGTCAACAGGACACTTAAAGGGTCCCATGTAAAGACTTGCCTAAATTAAATCGGAAAAAATACTTCAAAACACAAACTGAACAACAACAACAACAATATCAGAGAAGCTAAATCAAAATGGCGGATGGTTTCTGTCGTCGAAATATTCATGAACCTTCTTGGTTCAAATATAGTCTTAAACGTTTGGGCATTCACATGTAATATTAATGAGACCTTGTATTTTAGTTTGAGTTGAGAGTTTTGTTTTTCTTTATTAACAAATGATTTGATTTGATGTTGAACAAAAATAAATTTGATCTTGAAAAATTCGCGACTACCTTCCGCTTACTGAAACCTTATCGAGCGAAAACAAGATAATTCAAAAAACATTTTTAGACTCGAACAAAAAAGATTGTTTTTCAAAAGCGGCTTTCGGCACTTAATAACTTCACTTTTTTATTTGCCGGGCGATCTTTTAATCTTTTTAGAGTTGTTGTCTATTTACGGCCTGTTAATGAGTATTTTGCAACTTTATATGTCTAGTTCAGCAATCAATTATATAATTCAATTAATTGCTAGAAGGAAAGATTCCTGGAGGTCGTCAGATCGGTGTAAATGTTTATCACAGTCCCTAATCTATTATATTTAAAGAGTAAGTGTCTTGCGGGTTGTTTCCGCGGCGGGAAGAGACAGACGGAAGTAGAACTCCGTCTCCCGACTTTGTTTTAATATTGATAAGTAAATTTCGATCTAGAAAAAAAGTTTGACATTCAAAGTTGTGCTTTTTTTTATTTTTGGATCGTGAGTTATTTAGATAACACAGGTTATTGGGTTTTGATGGTTCATTTAAGTTGTACATTATCGTTTTCGCACATGCGCAGTTAGGACTCTAATCCCACCAAAAGCAATGAGAGACAGATGAAGCAGACGAATTCCTAATCAATACAAAAACCAAAACAATTTCCTCCCACACGGATCAAACACGCAATTTTAATGGATCTTACTAATGGTTTTTTATCAACACAGTGTCCCAAATCTCTAAACTCGACCGAATATTCGCTTGCCGGAGATATCAGACCACTGAGGAACCAATTAAATACCAGTTTTTCTTACTCCTTACTTTTCTACTAATCAGGCAAGTTTATAAAAATAATAAAATACTGATTTCTTATAATTGACTATCTAAAACAGTGCAATTTCTTGAGAACAAAATATTGACTTTCAAAGTTTTAGCTAGTGGTCTTGAGCTGACAGCACAGGGTTCACGATACGTAAATCCTTGCATATGTCATAAACGTTTGGTCACGTGTTTCCTATCTATTAAGTATAAAATCCTTGGTGAATCGAGTTCAAGTCAAGACACGAAGTACCAAAGCTTTCGATATGAACAACTCGTCTGGTGGTGTAGCATCAAGTTTCACTATTCGAAGTAAAGACCCTGCAACAGCGTACTATCCAGGGACAGCTTTAATCGTTTTCCATGTTATTGTCCTTATATTGATCTGTACCTCGGCCATCATTGGTAACCACCTTGTCATCAATGTAGTCCTACGCGACTACAGACTACGTGTTCCAACATTTTATTTCGTTATGAACCTTGCTGTAGCAGACATACTAACCGCTGTAGTTTACATCCCTTTCTATGCTATCGCTGTTGTTAAACAAGAATGGCTTTTTGGAAAACCCTTTTGCAAGGCCCAAATGTTCCTGATTAGTACTGGAATCAATGCTTCCTTGGTTACGCTCAGTCTCATCAGCGTTGACCGGTTTCTTGACATTAACTATCCACTGCTGTAAGTATGGTGTTTTTGACTTTCCTTTTCTTGGTTTTTACGATGGTAGCACTAAATAGCCAGTGGCTAACAAACCTGCGGCCCTCGTTCTAAAATTTAATTGGAATTTAGAAGTTGATTTTTGTGAAGGCAGGAAAACTGGAGAACCCGGAGAAAAACCCTCGAAGAACAGGAGAGAACCAACTAGAAACTCTACTCACATACAACACCGAGCCTGACGGGACTCAAACCTGGGTCGCATTGGTGAGAGGCGAGCGTTCTCACCGATACGCCACCCGTGTTTCTCTTTCAACTTCTTGATTTATTCGAAACATTGCACCAAACACAAAGTTTAAGTTGAGTGAGAGTATGAATTTCAATCTTATTTTAACTCCTAAAAAACTTAAGTGGAATTTTTTTTTTTCGATATACAAACGGTGAAAGAAGAACGAATAAAAAGTGAAATGAAACTCCTGCATAAAAAAGAAAAACTGAAAAACTGACAAGAAGTCAGGATAATAAGTGATGTATTATTTTTTTCACGCGAATAGATTTAATCTAATGCACCCTCTCGCATTAATTCTATTTCCAAGCCCAAAATATTGCAAAATCCCAGTTCCAGTCATGCAAAATCTCAGTCCGGTTCATAGAGTTAGAGCTAGAGATTTTGTAAATTCCCAATCCCAGTGCATGAAATCCCATTTTCCCAGCCCAAAAAAGACGAATCCTACCTCCCATTTACCCCTACAGAACCCTCATTATTCGGTTTTACAATATTAGTTCTATATTGCTGTGTATCTTAGACAGTTCTATCGCAACATGAGTTCTATAGTGCTGTGTATCTTAGACAGTTCTATCGCAACATGAGTTCTATAGTGCTGTTTATCTTAGACAGTTCTAACACATTTGGCAAAGTATAGTAGGTAAATATCATGGTTTTGAAGTCTCTTTGAGACAAGAGGACGCAATAGGACGTCGTTTTGCGGCATTCTGTTTGATCTGAATAAGTTTTCTAATGACGAGTAGCTGCAGAGAGCAGCATTCCTTATCGCGGCTAGCGGTCAAGACATCCTTTTGCAGCGGTCTATTCATAATTTGTTAGCATTAAGTGAATGTTTTGTGGTGAAGTACCTTCACAAAGGAGTCTTTGTTTGAGTCGGCATACCGCATCAACAACAGTTCATCAGGAACGAACGTTAACGACCTTTTCCCATTGGTTGAAATTTAGAAATTTAGAAATTTATGGTAACACGCAATATTTAGTCTCCCTCTACGGTCGCAAGGTATCTATCGGGAAAGTCGTTACCATGGAGAGATTCATCACTATGGGAACTTTCTGTCATAGTCGTACGACTTCTAAGTCTCTATCCATGGCAACATATCTATTCGTATTTCAAGTTTGTCACCATGGCAACATATCTATTCGTATTTCAAGTTTGTCACCATGGCAACATATTTAGTCTCAAAAAGTCATTTCATTTAAAAACTTATGCTCGAATTAACTGTATTTATTGAAAATTTTTATTAGATTATTCGCGGTAAACAATTTCTGCCTTGTTTGTCGCAAGTCACGAGAGGCACACGTAACACGCATGCGTACGTCGCCGTCCATTCTCCTCTGAAGAAAATCTCATTCAAAAATTTGACTTGAATTTGCGCATTTTTTAAAGAATATTTCAAGGCGTTTTGACAATCGATTTGAAGCGCGCTAAATGGAAATCATTCGATCCTAAAAGAATTTGGCACTGTACTTCAAACCTGAAACTAAGTCTTATTTGAGTTATGACACATGGCATGAAGCCATTATTTTCATTTAAGCATATCAGTAATTGTCACGGAAAAGGGTTATGGCCGGCGAGGGTGGCGTAGCGCGGTAAACATTGGCCTATCGCCATTTCACAGGCTGGTAAAGCCTGAGGGGTTATCGATCACGAATCACAGACATTGTTTTCACCATTAAGTAGCCGTTTTTCGGATTCGTAAAATACCGCATTAATCATTGATTATAGACTCATTTACTCAGGGTTAGCTTCATTTTAGTGTCATAATATAATATTCACAAATACCAACAGCAAAGTGAAGAATGCAACACTTCAACAATACAAATGAAGTTCCACGCACCTTTACACTGGACATATGAATATTTAAAATAAAAACTAACGCGTAAATCCGAATATTCAACGCAAAATTGAGGCAGACCCTGCGTAAATGAATCTTTAGCTAGCCAAGGAACACTGCGGTATTTTACGAATTCGAGAAAGGTCTATTCGCGAATCACGAAAATTCGATGAATGAATAACCTTGATACAAAGATTAAGGGCAACTAATGTAAAATCACGAATCACGGTCTTCGAAATACCTAGAATATAAACGGCGTAAGATCTGGGGGGACACGGGCCTGACCCCTCCCTACTCCAGCGGCATTGCCATCATCCATCAAACAAAAAAATGCTCGACCCGAAAATTTTAGGGGGGCGGTTGCCCCCCTCGCTACGCCACTGCCAAGGGATCTCGCTAACTCTTCTCAGGCCTCCTAAGCTCAATGTTTCCTAGTTTATCAGTTCATAGGGTTTCGGTTCGATTTATAACAGCTTCTCTTACTAGTCGAAAATAGAGAAAACTCATCCGTGGAAAGATTCGCCAAATATCTTTTAGGAAAAAAGCATATTTCGTCGTTGTTTGTGGAAAATATTTCATTTTGACAACAGATGATAGAAAACACTTGGAAATTTTTACTGTGATAAACAATGCATTGCGCGTCTTGATTCAAGATCACCTGGAACCTAATGACTGTTTATTGAATTACATAAAACATTTTACATATATTTAGTTTAAGAGTTGGATCATTCTGCTCGTTAAATGATTATTGAAAATCAACCTGATCAGTGATAAGAGCAATCTAGGAGGTTTGTAGATTAGATAAATTAGACCAACAGAGTGAAAACATCGTGTCTAATCAGATTCTTTAGTGGTCTTTTTCTCAGTAGTGAACACACATTTGACAGACAGTGAGACAGACAGACAGACAAACAAATAGACAGACAGACAGACAGACAGACAGACAAACAAACAAACAAACAGACAGACAGACATTCTGACAGACAAATAAATAGACAGACAGACTGAAAGACAGACAGACAGACAGACAGACAGACAGACAGACAGACAAATAAATAGACAGACAGACTGATAGACAGACAGACTGAAAGACAGACAGACTGAAAGACAGACAGACTGAAAGACAGACAGACTGAAAGACAGACAGACTGAAAGACAGACTGAAAGACAGACTGAAAGACAGACAGAAAGACAGACAGAAAGACAGACAGAAAGACAGACAGAAAGACAGACAGAAAGACAGACAGAAAGACAGACAGACAGACAGACAGACAGACAGACAGACAGACAGACAGACAGACAGACAGACAGACAGACAGACAGACAGACAGACAGACAGACAGACAGACAGACAGACAGACAGACAGACTTACACGGGCATATGCATCTCGACTAAGACAAAACACAGTTTATCATCTGCCCGCAGCAATTAGTTTCTAACAGCTAAGAAAACAGGGCCCCGGTTGTACAAAGGGTGGGTAGCGCTATCCGACGGGTAAATCTTATCCAGCAGATAAATTTCTTGAATAACAGCATCGCCTTATCTAATGGATAAGGTATTATCCCTTCGTACAACCAGGTTCAGAGGTTCATTTCTTGGCGTAGACCATATTGATTCCGGCTCTAACAAGTTTGATGAAACTATTAAGTAATTTTGTTGATTTCAGGTACCCGATGAAGATGACATCAAAACGCATGCGTGTGATGCTCGCCTATGCCTGGGTACATTCAGTGTTCTGGGCAGCAGGTCCCCTAGTGGGGTGGGGAGATTACACTTTCGACCCTCATACCAACACATGCCGACCTAACTGGGCAACTGTTGAGACGACCAATAAATCCTACGTGGTTCTTGTGGCGATATTTAGCTTTATTCTACCCGTCTTGATCATGATTTTCTGCTACGCCAAGATCTTTTCAGTGGTTGAGAAACACGTCAAAGACATCGAGAAGATGTCATATTTTGCTTCTTCAATGGATAGCATCTCACACCTTGATTCTCCTGTCCCGCATCCCAACGAAACTCGACGAAAAAGTGACTTACGAGCTCACAAGATGATCCTGGTGATAATCATAGTATTTTTTGCCTGCTGGCTTCCATATTCCATCATTGCCATGAAGAAAGTATTTCTTGAAGAAACATTGGGTTGTTATTGGTCGATCAATGGCGGGCTCACGCTGGCTTTACTGACCACTGCGGTGAATCCGATGATCTACGCTATGAGAGATCGCAGATTCAAGAGAGGTTTCATGAAGTTTTTCTGTGGATTAACGAACACTTATGACCCTGACAATGTGGGATAACTGGTCAGCGGTAGTTATTTAGCGATCGCGTGACTAACATTGCTTACTCAAACAAGAAGCAAACATGAGCCAACATTCCAGTTAGCATATTTGGGTAAGGAAACGGAGCTACGAATATATATATTTTCGTCCTATAAGAACCCAGGAGTAAATGCGATCTTCTATAAAAGTCGCCATATTTGGGTATGGAAACTCATTGGCTCGACCAATCAGAGTGCAGCAATATCAACCAATCAGAACGTACGACTTCCTGTTCCTTTTCACAAAAAATCTACTGTGAAACTTTCTTCCCAATCATTTATCAACACCGAACTATTTCTTAATATAAAAGTCCCTTTCACACATCCGTGCCATCTTGAAAGGTAGCCGTGCCTTTGCATCGGAACGAGACAAACGGTGAGCTTGCAATGATACATGTGAATAATTGCCCAAGGTGTTACGATAACATAAATAAAAATAATAAATAAATAAAAAATAATTATATAAATGAAACTTAAAGGAGCACTTGGATGAAAACGCCCCCATTTTCGAAAGTCCAAATAATTCAAATATTTGAGTATAATATTACTCAATTATGATCAGGAAAACCAGATTTGCAAAAATCTTAGCCTGGGAGCCATTTGCAGTTGAGAAATTTTGGTTTAAAAACTAAAAGAACAATAGGGTTGACGTCATTTACTCACAATTTAGATGCTGAAAAAAATGAACAATTTTTACCCATTACTTTTAACTGAAGAAAACATGTTGCTTTGATACTATTAGAGCCATATAGATAAGTTTAACCAAGCTTCAAGTCATTTCCAATTTTCATCGATTTTCGTCCAAGTGCCCCTTTAAACGACTAAAATTCAAATCGCAATGTACATGACATATATTCATAAAATTATGAAAAGAAGACTTCTATAACTTTATCTACCCATAGAGTTCTAAGAGAAACCACATAAATAATTCAAAAATAATGTAATATGGAGATATAAAATATGAATCAATTACATGTTTGGGAACCCTGTGGTGAGAAGGGTGCTCTTGTTTAATAGACCATTTCACGTTTGTCGTCGACCAACATCAACCTCAATAGCGTGTAATTCATTCTTTAGGGTTTGACTAAAGCCCATGGAATTTTTAAGTGTACATTCCTTAAATTACCGTGAGCTGTAGTCAAATTCTAAGGAATATATTACACACTATCAAGGCTGAGGTTGATCCACGACACACGTGAAAATCAATGGTGTATTCTTCTATTTTCACCACTAGGCAGACTAGACAGAGGCGTAGCCAGGGGGGGCCAGGCCCCTCCTGAAAGGTGAAAATATAAATATCAAAACCAGTCTGAAAGGTGAAAAAAATAAATATAGAAACCAGTGTGTTGTCAACTTTATGTGGCACTTTATACTAGCACTTTACAAACAAGTCTATGAAAGTTTGCAATGCATACATTCAAAAAATCACACACAAAAAAGAAGGGAAAAAAACAAAGAAAGACAACTAATATTAAAATGAAAACCTGTACAATTTATTCAAGGATTAAAGCTGGTTCCTTAATATTCTCTTCAATCTCATTAGATCTCTTTCTTGGAAATTAAGAGTGACTGTCATGAGCTCTGGAACTAGTCTAATAGTTGCCATGGAAACAATACCCTTTATAAGGAATGGTGGGTTCTGATTGGCTACCCATGTGTCATGTGGTGTTGTTATCTTGTAGATAAGTTAATTAAACTGGTTGCATCTCCAAGTCAAAGGCATTTGAATCTGGTGATGATGATCCACTCAGGAATGATGCATGGATGAGGATCGTGAAGACTGAAGCACCTAGAACACACAAAATAGACCAGTTTTTCATGAAGCAGTTAATTAAAAAGAAATATTGTAAAAATTGTATCTTTACATGAAGCCAAACTTGTTAGCACATTGCTGTAAATGTACATATCACATGATTTTGTACATATGTTATTTATTACCTGGGTGGCGGCCAATTGCAACTCGAAAGTTTTTGGCCACCACACACGTTTTTCTTTTCCCTTATATTTGTAACTCAAAACATAGTATATTTTATAAAGAATGTAATCATATTTTAATATTTGTTATATCATTATTGTAAATGTAATTATACGTGTGAATAAACAAAAGTCAAGTCAAGTATATGGTTAATCAAAATCTCTGGTGTTTTAGCTTTTTAATTTGCTCTTGGCCATTTTGGAGTGTGAAAATGTCATCAACCGGAAATGACAAAACCTTGTAACAGAGATTAAAACAAACTTACCAATAATCCAGAAAACAGTCGAGCCAGCAGAAGCAAGGAACAATAATGGTAGACAGAGCAAAGCAATCAAGCAATATTGCTCCATAACACTGAATTCACGCCCTACAAACATCATAAACAAAGATCAGGGATCATGGAGAAAAGTACAGTAGAGTAAAGTGTAATGTGGTGAAGTGTAGTGTAGTTTAGTGTAGCAGTGTGCTACAGTAATGTGGTAAGGTGTAGTATTGTGTAGTGTTGTATAGTGTATTGTAGCATAGTATAGTTTGGTGAAGTGTAGTGTGCTGATTTGGTAAGGTTTGGCATTGTGTAGTGCAGTCTTGTGTAGCATAGTAGAGTGCTTACCTAAGATCTTAATCGTTCTTCCTTCATTTCTGTACGAGAGGTACCAACAGCCTCCTCCACCAATAGAGATAGCAATGAGTAACAGAGGATTGGTCACCCTGTGTCATTAGCAAGTCAAACACATTTGATTAGTTTCAAGGTTTTTCTCAAATTCAGGGACTGCATAGAGGCAGAGGTGAAGGGGCTGGGGCTATATACTTTTTCTTTCACATACCACTCTCCAATTCTTAGCCTACCCTCATTTTTTAGTGTGGTCTGTTATCCTCAAAATTAAGTGAATTATTAACTGATTCATTATTCTTTATCATTCAACTTCAATTATATAGAGTAACAGAACAAATAGCTATATGTTGAATTGAGTGGATAAGTTTGAAGCAGGCACCCTGACTCAGCAGTTTGTTGGGTATAATCAGAAAACCATATTTAAGGCTATATAGTGACACTCTGGATCATTTTAGACCAAACATACAACCTTCAAATCAGCCGTTTCTAGGTATCAAGTCTTCTACATCAAGAATGTTTAAAGCTATCTGCGTCAACCACAGGCAGCCCAATACAAAGTTTATGAGGGAATGTATGGGAGATCAGATGAAGATATAAAACAGAACATTTTGTTGAACTTTTAGCTGTAAATTTACTGCAATTGTTGCTTGAACTTTGTACAGTCTCCTGGTGAAGTTTCAGCCGAATTCAGGGCATCGTATTTTTGAATTTCGAAATCAGTTCTCCTCTACAAGCACAATATGCAAGAACTAGGGGGCCCTTCGTTTGAGATAAAAAATCTCAAATTAGTCTTTCTTTAGTGAGTTATATAGAGAGAAACAGTGTAGAATCTTTAGAAGTGTACTTACACACAATAAACGGTAATAAGAAGGACCATAAGAATATAGTTGCTTTGATATTCTTCGAGATTTTTCACGACACGTCGACCAACCTCAGCGATGCTTTTTGGCTTGGAGAACTTCGATGTGCTTAAAAACTCTCTCCAAGGCTTCATAGTCGCTCTTCGTTTACTAAGCCATTCCTTAGCCAGTGCAAATTGCGAAGATTTAGTGATTGGAGCTGCCATTTCGATGTCTCCAGTCAGTTCTGTCGTCGTGTCTTTCTCGTCCGCCATATTTTGATGGCATTCGAATATTGTAAAACATGATGACGTCATGGACGTTTACGTTGATAGGTACCAGACCTCTAATGCTGTTTATTGCGCGCGGTGAGAGCTTGAGGTGAGTTCGTGAAGGGAATGAAAGAAAGAGAAATAAGAAAAGAAAAAATGAAAGAAAATGGTTTGTTTTTAACATGGCTTAGTTTCATCTTAGTTGTATGTTTACTACATTGAAATTTTTATAGTTAAGTTTAGTTCTTCAGTTTAGTTTACGGCTGAGTTTAGAGTAGTTTTGCTTTATTTAAAATTTAATTTATTGTAGCTTTAAGGTAGTGAAATGGCTGTAGATTTAAAGGATGGCGGAAACGAAGAACAACAGATAGAGTCACGAAATCATTGAATAACTCGAATCTGAAAGAAAAAAAGAAAGACAAACTTTAGGTTTAATACCTTTGTTGAACATCACGGACATCATAGTGAAAAATAGATAAAACAAACAAACACGTAACACCGCTTTTCAAGTTTCGACCTGCCGAGTCGAAGCCACAAGCTTCAGCTCAATCTCTCTGTTAAGGATCGCCGGGGGCTTGTAGGCGTGACGCTGAACTGTAAACAAATCAAACATAAAAAGGAGAGAAAAAAAAGATTAATTGATTGTTTATCAACAAAAACACAAATTGTACGATCAAAATAATATAGCAGAAACACTGGAAGCCACTGATAACTCGTCTTGTGCCAGCCCGAATCTCGGTTGCAAAGGAAAAAAACTGGAAAGAAAAAAGAAAGAAAAGATTAGTACTCATGCAACCCGTTAGAGTGAAGTGCAATTTTGAGGGCCGAGAAAAGTTGGGTTTCAGTTCAAAAACAGTACAGTAAAAATATAATTTGTTTTGATCTCCAAACTGACTAAACTTCAAGCTAAGAAAAGGTTCGTGCAGTCCACTCCAGCAAAGATTGTAGACTTTAAGTCCGTCTGAAACAAGAAAGGAGAAATTTAGTAAATACCTGAAAAAGAAATTGAATTCCAAAGTTATTATACTTGCGACAAAAACTATGTTAGGACTAAAAATTAAAGTGTGAAGAGAGAAGACGCTGAAAACGTAACCCAAAAGCAAAGACAAAGCACATTGTCCATTTTATTGACGGAAGTAATGTTCACTTACAAAACGACTGAGTTACTAAACTATACAAAAATCTAACTAACCAAAAAAACAAAAATCTTTATTAACAACGGTTTTTTTTACAATAATAATTTTGAAAATTTGTTCTTTGAGGTAAAAGAATAACGCCACATTTTCACGCGAAAAATACTATACTCTATGCGCATGCGTAAGTCAAAAATACGTTATCTGTAGCGAGAAAAGAAATAGGTAAGTATCGAGAACTCTGAAAGGGAAAAGTTAGCAAAATGTATTGGAGTACAGGGCCTTATTAGTAACTTGGAAACAAGCTAAGAGAATAGGGTTTTTAAAAGTGGTGCTGAAATAAAATTGAACAGTTAGTAGATGTTTTGTTTAAAGTACATAGAAATTACACTAGTGAGAAATAACTGGTAAAGTAAGAGTGAAAGAAAAATAGCCGAAAAAACAAATCGAAAAAAGGGATGGATATTCCACGAGATCACAACAGAAGTAAGCGAGCTGTGCCACCAGCTCATTAAAGAGTACCCATAGGTCAGAAAACCCACGGTACAGTACTTACAACCACCGGCTCGGGAATATCCGAGGACCCAAAAAACCCACGACCATACGACGCAAAATTAAACTTTATTTACAAAACTGTCAATCATAACACCATAATTATAACATATAGTTCATTAGTAATATCCTGTAAAGTAAAAGCGAGTGCTTGAAAAATAGCCGAAATTGAATCGAAAAAGGGATGGATATTCCACGAGATCACAACAGAAGTAAGCGAGCTGTGCAACCAGCTCATTAAAGAGTACCCATAGGTCAGAAAACCCACGGTACAGTACTTACAACAACCGGCTCGGGAATATCCAAGGACCCCAAAACCCATGATAACTAGTAAAGTAAGAGTGAAAGAAAAATAGCCGAAAAAAATGAATCGAAAAAGGGATGGATATTCCACGAGATCTCAACAGAAGTAAGCGAGCTGTGCCACCAGCTCATTAAAGAGTACCCATAGGTCAGAAAACCCACGGTACAGTACTTACAACCACCGGCTCGGAAATATCCAAGGACCCAAAAACCCACGACTACATAAAACACATGTACACCTTATTCATAAAACTATCAATTGCTAATAACTAATAAAACTATTAATAAAGAAACTATGATAAAAATATAAGTTTATAAGTTTATTACTTTATTAGTATATATATTTATTCTTATAACAAACTACTTCACAATCATTGTTGAGAGACTTAATCTATCAATAGATATAGTTATCAATGGAAAGCATGAATTGCAC
Organism: Anthopleura sola; assembly: GCA_023349425.1. Taxonomy (NCBI): domain Eukaryota; kingdom Metazoa; phylum Cnidaria; class Anthozoa; order Actiniaria; family Actiniidae; genus Anthopleura; species Anthopleura sola. The sequence continues at coordinate 13,590,137 of JALHLI010000002.1, forward strand.
ACTCGCTCACTCACAAAATACTAAACATACAACTTATTGTTTCTCAGCCGAAAATCCTATAAATTATTAAAATAAATATCGAAAGATCCTTACTATCCGAAAACTCGAAAACAACTAGAAAACCGAAATACGCCGTCGAAAACCGGGCCAAAATTTAAAAAAACGATTGCATTCTACGATTGCAGAAGTCCATAGTTATGACGATTGCTGTTCTTCAAGAACAAGAACAGCCTTATTTTGAGCCCCGTGTTTTGAGAACAAAACATCGGGAGAGAATTGAACACATTTGCTGTGAACAATTATCAATATTTGTATCAACTTTATATTGATTCAAACATTGAAAGACAACAATAACACATCATATTAATTAACAATAATAATAATTGAAAATTCTAGTGAACTCTAGGCTAAGAAGCTACCACTGATAAAGCTATCGCGGGCTCGCAACCAAGTTTGGTTGTCCTCGGTAGACTGAAAGACAAGTTGAATGTCACGACGTAACAGAAAAATTAATCTACATTAAGAAATCGACTGTTCATAATAAAGGTACTGTCGTGACATTCGGTGGACGAGATTAGTACTAAGCTCTGGAGGACTGTTATTCAATGACACATGGGTAGCCAAGGTTTGGTGTTCCGAAAAAAATGAAGGAAAAAATACAAGAAAAGAAAAAATGGATGGAGAATGAAAGTATGGAGTCAAGGAAGGAAGGAAGAAAGTGGAAGAAAGGCTAGAATGGAAGAAAATAAGAACGAACAAAAGAAAGAAAGAATTGAAAGAACGAAGGACATCAAGATTCGATGCCAAATCATTTTAAATTTTAACCGTCAAGTAAACAAAATGCCAATCTTAAATTTAGATCCCGCGAGAATGGTACATTTACTTTTCCCTAATCCAAGACCAGGTTCCAGGCTCCCTTTTGCCTGCTCCGCCGCCCCTTTTCCGTTCGTGACTACAGAGCCGACAAAAGGGAACCCAAAAACGAGACCTTGGTCAAACCTTGACTGTGCCAAAGTTATTGATGTTGCAGGTAACCAAGCAACCAGTCACTTTCCCCCTCGCTATCGTTGAGAGAAAAAGTGTCCGTTCACTTGTGTCACATAATACTGGCCGGCGCTAAACTAAGAACCGAAAGACCGACCTAGCTAACCGCAGTTTAAGTTTGTGTATGTAGGGGAATGTAGGCAAACCGACCAGCACTGCACGAAAAACAATAACAAATCCTCCAGCTATCTAAATCAAAACACAGACGCATTTGAGAGAAAGGAGAGTAGATTCGTTGATCCAGGTTGTCTTCAGGATGTCCAACGTTGCCTAATTGAAAAGCTAACCTAATACTGGCCAATTGACCCTGGCAATGCCAGTCAAAAACCACTAAACCCCACCTAGATTCACGAGTGGTAGCTTTTCCTAGACAGGGCTTCGCGTAATCAAAGCCCTGCTAATCCGCCTAACCTAGTCCTAGTGTTATTTGACTTGCAATAGACGTGAGACCAAAAATCATCATGAACGATTTTTTTAGGAATGCATATTGCAGGTCAAACAGATAGTTTTTTAGTGTAAGGAACAACCCAGTAGCCTCCACCCTAACAAGACACTGATAACCTGAGCAAGTGAAAGGCGAAACTTAAACTTAAAATGATTACCAACAACGAGAAATAAGTTTTGGGAAACGTTTTAGAACTTGCTCAAGAATCGTGTGTCATCAAAATTTACTTTCTTAGGTGACCATGTAGCATCAATTGTACTTCAGTTTCTTGCTTGAGGCCATATTCCTGTAAAGTAAGACAAAATGTGCAAGTGTTACATATAATACATTGATCAAATATCAGTAAAACCTAGAAAGAAACGTTTTTCACACACAAATTAAACGGTAAAAATTTGTAAATAATGATTCGTTCATAATATGTCAGACGTGGCTCCCATGCAAAATGATGCAAGTTTTCTATAAAAGTAAATTGGTTCAAAAACTTATCTTAATAACTAAGGTATTTCTTTCTGCCTTTGACTAAGAACGAAGTTTGTACCACCTGAAGATATTTAAAACAATTTCTTTTCGAGAAAAGCTTTTGACATTCAACTACAAGCGAAGGAACATGAAATTTGTAATTTATTCCCGAGTTGAATTTTTGAAATATTTAGGGTAAAATTATAATAAATTTATTCTAAAATCTTAGTTTTGTAGCTTAAATCTCACAAGAAGTTTGTAAATCTTCTAAAACGAAAGGTTTTACTTGCAAACTTACCGGTTTTCATCCAACTCTTCCATGTCTTAGCTCGTTCTGTGGATGATTCTAATTAATGCAGTCGTGATATTTTGATGTCAATCACACCATTTCGTCCAATCATATGATACATCAAGGGATCACGTGATGGTGCACGTGGGTACTGTAATTTGATTGGTTTACAGTAAGTGAGAAGTCATGCTGGATTGCAAATCTTGTTTGGTATTTTTTTGATCGAGTCAGTCTTGCAGAAAGGTGTTGAACATCGAAAAATTCAGATTTCAAACTCAAATTCCACAAAACATGACAATCTCTTTCGTTATTTCGCGCGCATTTGCCTAAATGGCGATCTATTTCGATAGCAATAATATTTCAACGCCAATTCGCACTTGTAAACAGTCGTGAGTTTTGAAAGAAAGAAGGGAACTGCGAAAAGGAAGAAAAATGAGTGGGAGGAAGAAAGGAAAAAAGAAAGAGAGAAAGAAAAAAAGACAGAGAAAGAAAGAAAGAAAGAAAGAAAGAAAGAAACGGAAAGGAAGGAAGGAAGGAAGGAAGGAAGGAAGGAAGGAAGGAAGGAAGAAAGAAAAAACAAACAAACAAAGAACTTCACTATTTTTTATTAAAAAATAAATAACATTTTCCAGCATATTTGATTTCAGAGTAGGATCAAGTCAATTTTTTTCCATATTAACACTGTCTCTGAAAGGTACAGGCAAGTTTTCCATGTTATCTTCATGATTTTTGCGGGTTTTATCCAAACCATATTCTGCCTCGTCTTGTTTTTCTGTGCCACTTGTTTCGCTGTTTCTTCTTCTTCTGTGTTTGTGTTTTTTGTGTTTCTTTTTTGATTTTTTGTGATGTTTGTGCGAAGAGTGTTTTCGTTTTCTATGTCGACTGCTGGAGGAATGAGAACTTCCGTCACTCTCAACGCTATTCCTTTCTTCTTTAGTAGTTTTCTTTAACCTACAATCAACATAGCTATATGTTACAAGCTGTGATTGAGTGAGCGGCAGAAACATGAAGCGAAACACCACCATTTTTTACAGGGAGGAAACAGGAGAGAGATTGTAGGATCAATGGAAGGGGGAGCGAAGTAGGGAGAAGGGGGAGGGGGGGGGGGGGGGGGAGAGGGAAAGGTTCCAGGGGAAGGAGAGGGGGAAGAGGAGGACTGAGGGAGAAGAAGAAAGAGGGAGGGAGAAAGTTCCAAGATGAAGGCTCTCCAAGTAAGATTCAAGGAGAAATAATAAAATAATTTTTAGTATTTTCACCTGTTGTTGCCATCTTCCTCGCTCTCGCTGCTCGTACTCCATTCATCACGTGATCTCATAACATTAACTTTCTCTGCAAGACTGTCTTGTGTTTCATCATTGTTCTCGCTGTCTGAATGTCTTTTTCGCTTTCTTCTGTCCTTGGTTAAACTTCTTGAACGGGAATATCTTTTCTCGTTGTCTGAACTGTCGTTGTTCTTATCGGACTCCTCATTATCCCGATTGTAACGATAATCGCCGCGTTTTCTGCCACGCTCTTCAGTTTCACGTTCACGATAATTTTCGCGTTCTTGCTCTCTTCCCATTTCACGATCGCGTTTTTTATCACGCTCACGATTTTTATCACGATTTCTTTCACGATCACGGTCCAAATCACGATCACGTTCACGATCACCATTATAACTTCTATCACGGTCTCTATCACGTTCCACATCACGGCCAAAGCGGTCACGCTTATCGCGATCTTGACGACTATAACACTCGCGGTCCCAATCTCTGTCCCTACTCCTCCCCCTGTCATAATCCACGCGTCGTTCTCTTCTTCGTACACTACTTTCACCATGTCTATCCCGTACGCTACCTTCCCTTGAATCCCTTCTCCAGTCCACCGAGCGACGTTCCGATCCTCGTTCACTGTAGGGCGTTCGGCCTGGGGACAAATCTTCTCGGTCCATGTTTCGAAAGGCGTTGCCAGGGTTACGATACACGTGTAGAAAGTTACAATTCTTGCCACGTGGGCATTGTTTGCGAGTGAACAAGCCTGGGAAATAAAAAATAGACAATCTCTTTAAAAAGGTCTTCGTATTCTCGTGTTACATACATCTACGACCGCTGATTGGTCGATCGCACTCAACAGCCCGGTTGTTCTAAAATTCCTTCAATAGAGGCTTTGCACCATCACGTAATGGCAGCCATGACAGGAGGCACAACAATAGTCTTTTCCACTTCGAAAACTGAATTTTTTCTCATGTAAATCAGATTAGACCAGATTCAATTGTTCCTATCATGGCTGCCATCACGTGATGGTGCAAAGCCTCTATAGTTTAAGTGCATTCTCTAGATATTGTGATAGTACTCACCACATATTGCAGACCTCCACTTGGTAACGGGTGAGTATTCACAGGAAAGTTGTCTGCCGGCGTACCAACGACCGTTAAATGCAGCAAAACCTTGTGCACATTCCTCTTCACTGAGGAAAATTGGAGAAATATAGATGTAACCAATGGCAACAACAACAACAACATCGTGGATGATGAGACGACAACGACAACAAAACACAAACCGAATAAACACATAAGATAAGGCGAGACGACAATGGGAAAAGAGCTGTCAACGGACGACAAGACAATAGCAAGATCACCGTCATCAACAAAAACAGCAGCAGCAGCAATATTACATTATCATTGTTATCATTAACATCGTTATTACTTTCATCATCATTATCATCATTATTACATCACCAAAAACAGCAACACTATCAACATCACATTATCATGAACACCGACGTCATCATCATCGTTATCACCAACATTGTTATCATCTTCAATATCATCATCAAAATCATTAACAACAGCAGCATCATCATCAACAACAACAAAACCACGTGGATCATTCTGTCAAAATCCTTCATACCTTGCAAACTGGACGTAAACGTTTCCTCTAAGATGCGGTTCGTGGTTACAGCAAACCTGAGAAGAAGAAAAACTATACTTAATACTCCAGTAGAAGTTTTCACACGAAAGGACGAGTTGTGTGGAGTCATAGTATTAGTGATTAGTTATATTTATCTATAGAAGAGAGTAATAATATGTACCTTAAACTGCACAACCTTTCCCACTTTCTCGAATTCAGGCAAGACATCATCAAAGAATGACTTGTACCGCTCATAAGCTTCTTCATCGTCAAACTGAAACAAAGGAACTCAATGAATATTTTCTTATTTTGCAACAATTGTTTTGCCCTGCTGAACAGCTAATTTATTTCACATATAATACTGGTCTAGTTACAGCGATAGCATTCTATTTGGGCCACACCAAGCCATTGGCATCCATTGACATAACTTGACATTAAGACTCCTTACAGCACTTCGGAATGCAGCTCAAGGTATTGCCTTATATACTGGTCTAGTTACAGTGATAGCATTCTATTTGGGCCACACCAAGCCATTGACCTGACGTGACATAAAGACTCCTTACAGTACTTTGGAATGCAGCTGAATTTGGAGTACAAAACAATAGGTTACAATTCTCAGCAGATTGAAATTCTTTTGTTTTGTCTTCCAAATTGAGCGGCTTTGATGTCACATGGAAAGAGCAAGGGGTCTATACATCACATCACATTAATGCCTGTATGTAGTTTCAAATTGTTTATGGATTCTGGTTCCAGTTACCTCAAGTCCTGTATCATGATCTGCTTCATCTAACATTGCCTGTGATAACCCAATATCTTGGTACATGTATGGGATCATTAGAGTAACACTGGATTGTAGCCTTGGGTGTGAACGTGAACACCTGTGGATACAGACAAAGTAACAGTCAAGCATTAAAAGTAAAGAGATTTTTGGGTGTGATATTAGTCGTCCAGAAATCAAGTCCTGGCTCCAAAGCTTCACCCCTGTAAAGATTACTTTTTGCAACATTCTTCAAAATGTAGAAAACTCTGATTGCTGCAGGTGACAAGTGGGCAAAATTGAAGATGCAATATAAAGATGCGGACACACAATGTGATTTTTCATGGGATATTGCATGTGACGTCCCAAAAACTAGATTCCACCATGTGACCACCCATGTGACTCTGCTTGTGCATGGTGAGATTTGTTGTGGACAATGTGGTAAGAGTAGAACTCATTTCTACTTTTGGTGATGTCATCAGTGACATCACATGCAGCATCACACAGTGGTCACAAGGTGTTATCTCTAATTTTTGCAATGCTCCATGCAACATCATATGAATAATCTTGTGTAGCACAACAATTCACACAAGTTTGTTACCCATATCACTACATCTTAACCCCGTATACCAACCTTTCACCAAATCTACAGGCTCCAGTCTTGAGGTAGAATGAACAGTTTACTGTATCCTAAAAAACAAGTAAAAAACAGACTTAAGTACAACCCTTTTAAAAAATGTATTCCCCACTGTGTTAATGCATACCAGTTCTGTGCCATAATTCTGGTTATTAGCTTGAGGTGCAAGTGGTTTATGCCATGGCCCATCCTTAGATGAATCCTGAAGAGAAACAGATTGAATTTACAATGAATTTTCAGTAACATCCAGTTTAATCACGATGGAGTAGGCACATTTGACAGCACAGGAAGCCCAGCATGGCTTCCTTCCAGTTACACTAGGATGATACAAGGGCGGATCCAGGAATTTTTGAGGGTGGAGGTCCAAACATATACTAAGCAAAACCTGTTGGACTATTTCACGACAACTCACTTCTATCCTCCCCTCTGGTTATATTATTAAAAATAAATTTCTCTAGATTCTTACCATCATTGTACATGGACGGCAAAACTAAATTCTAAGATAAAACAATCAATTGAACCTAAGGTATGACAGGAGGGTTCCAACCCCTGATCTGCCATTGTGATACGAGTTTCTTGCAGAGATGTTTAGATCAAATTTTGACCTTTTTACTTTTTACCTGATCAGGTCTGGGTGATTTCTCCAACTCTTTAAAAACAGCATTCTGTCAAGTGAAATGAGACATAACTTTCATCAAGAATTGCAAATCATTAACTGAACTTGGAAAAAATGATATTTTACAAACCTCATGATTTCAAGAAAAAGTGTATCAAAATGAAGAAAATGTTGGTAAAAAGTAAAGTTTTAAAATGCTATTGAAATACATTTAAGGAATCTATACACAGATTAATTATTGGAGAAGATAAGACAACACAACCAAGCTAAACAAAATGTGATAATTTTTGGAATGATAATAATAATGGTAAAAGATACAAGATCCAAGTCAAGAAGTCGTGGAACAAGGTAGTAAAATGCCACACCCAATGCCGACCATGGACCTGAGAAGCTGCTTGCTGTCAATCACAATTGACTGAGAGTCGTGTCAGTTAGGTTAAGGATTGTACAGTAATGAGCTAGTAAAATAACTCTATTGTTATATAACTGATCAAAATATAAATTCTTTTTGATGATAATTTCAATCTGCCATGCAAAGTAGGGAGAATTTAGTTTCTAATCAAGTAGAAATTTTGCTGCTTTTGTGGATATGTTTAGGTAAGTGATAATGAATAGCCAGTCCAACTGTAGAATCACCTCTTTCTTCTGTATCTCCTGTTTTTTCTTTTCTTCTTTTTCTTTCTTACTTTTCTCTTCTGCTTCCCATTCCTCTTTTATTCTCCTCTGTAAAACATAAAATCTCATCAATTAATGAGACCCAAGTAAAAACACCAAAATGTTGTGTTGGGCTCCCTGTGTAATACAGGAAGCCCAATAAGGTGTTATGAGAAACATACCTCTTGTTCAAGTCTCTCCCTTTCTTTCCTCTCTTCTCTTTCTTTCATTTTGTTAAATGCTGCCTGAGCTATTGTTTCATTTTCTAGCCATAGCTGTTCTTGCTTTTTACTGTGGAATAAAGAAAAGAGTCATTTAATATCAGTGTCAAGGAAGGTGGGGCTGAAAAATAGTTTACACTTATTTTCATAATATTACACAACCAACACAGCCCAAGTCGTCTGGGTTTTTGGCTCCTGTCAACAAAATATTACCAACTCAGACAGTTGAAAATTTGATTGACAGCAGCCAAAATCCCAGACGACTTGGGCAGAGTCGGTTGTGTAATAATTTATGAAAAGGACTCTATTTACGTTTCTTCCTCTTCTTGTTTTCGTTTTCTTTCTGCAGCTCTTTCTTTTGATTCTTGTTTTGCTCTGAAATTTAAAAGCAGCATTTTTTTAGCCAAACACAAACTAGAGCAGAATTTCTTGGGTCTCTGCCTTGATTTGAGGGGATTTTTCCAGGTTCTCCAAGCTGAATTCTTATTTGATCTGTGAGCTAGCCATGACCTGAATTTAATCATCCCAGAGGTTGTTTATGGGTTTGATAAAGAGTACTTTAGAGCTCAAGGCCTTCCAACATCCCTTACACATTAAAAATCTCACAGGGTCTATATACAGTATGAAGTAAAGTTTGGTCAACTCATCATATGTTTGTATGTACATGCACCAACAATTATTATCAACAGCAAACCAGAGGTGCAGTGAGGACCCAGGATCTGAGGGGGCACCTAGAATAAATACCTAAAACATGGGGGGCACATGCCCGCTCCTCCCTACACCAGTGGCGATTGCCCCCTTGCTTCCCCCTTGCTACGCCACTGCAGCAAACTATGAGAATTTTAAAGAAGGATGAGAGTTGCCAAAGAATGTTATTAACAAACCTGTATACTGGATCATTTTCATATCTCCACTTTTCTGTCAAAAAAATTATCAAATTTATCAAATAAATTCACTGGTATATTTTAATAATCTAGATGTACGTTTCTAAGGCTCTAATACTTACATTTATCAAATAAACTTTAAATTACATTCTAAACTTAAAGGTTTATATAAAATGAGTAAGGTATAAAAGTGTGCTGTCAAGGTAAAGTCAGACCAACCTTCTTCTTCTATCTGTTTTCTTTTTTCTGCTTCACGCTGTCTTTTTACACGACGTTTCTCTTTCTGTAGAAGTCGCCTCCATTTCTTATGGCTGAAATAAAGACACCAAATCATATTCAAGAGATACAAACTCGGTCCTCTAGGCACGTGTGAACTGTGTTCAACGAGAACTGCAATGTTACTATCTAAAATTTTCTCTATTTTTCCAGATAACAAGGTAAGAAAACCTGATTAACTTAGAGGATAGATGTTAATCTAGTGCGTATGCGATGTTTTCAGTGTTAAGGTACCTAAGTTTTGGTTTTTCTTGGTTTGTTTTCACCTCGTCTTCACCTTCTTCTTCGACCGCCATCTTGATTTTGCATACTCACCACACTAGTACCAGTCCTATGGACGATTTTACCAAAGGGAACCCATAACAGTTCTGAAGTTCATACGACGCCTCAGGTCTGACGATATTTGAGTGATAGCAATTTTTATATATTTGGAATCATAAGATTTTTTTAGCGGACTTCAGCTCGAATATCATTTTGCTTTAACACTTGTTATTATCCGTAATTTTCCATACACGCGAAGAAGTTTGTCACCATTTTCGAGCAAAACTCGGAAAACAAGAGGACCTTTTCAACAAAACAATATGGATTTTTATTTTGTATTTTGATTCTTAAATTACACTATTTGAATATAAATTCATCTGTCATGAATATAGAAAATACGTATATAAACTTTACAGACCAAAGAACGAGTGACTTGGATTTAACTAAGTCTTTATCAGATTTGCACTAAGGCCGGCGGCCATTTTGGAATGTATTGTCGGACACACTGGATGCTTTCTAAATGTCAAAACTGCTTAAGGGAATAGTAATTATTTTCAAGCTATAAAATATTATTAATTTAATTCTTGGTAATTTATGTAGCTTATGGCGATCGCCACTTTCTTACATCATCACACAACTAATGACACATTCAAGACTAAGGTTTCTTTCGCAGACTTCCTTTCTTGAAGTGAACTACATCTTGGGATGCAAGCATTTCCAAGAGAATAAAATTACCAGAATTTTCCCGCTATTTTGCAACGATTATAACAAAATAAAAAAATCCAAATTCACAAACATGGCGGCTATGACGTCACACACGTAATGAATATGACAAAACCTAAGAAATCGACAGCTAGATTCTACGTAGACTTCTGCTGTGATGAGCATAAAATACTTCTTGTGCTGTAGATTTGAACGGTAATTTGCAGTGAAAAGGCCTCGTTCCAAATATATAATAGAAATTCTTGAACATAAATAAATTAAGTTATCTTATAGACAAATAATATTATCGAATCAAGAGTATGGTAAATTTTAGATAAACGAGAAAGAATGGTAAAATGCGCTAGAGAGTGTTTACTATCTTTCTCTTGGATTATGATTTTTCTTTGTATTTGTACATTTTATATTTTTCTTTTATGGAATTAAACGTAAGTAAGAGCAGATTTAATGTCACTATTGAATAAGGAACTAAATTTGATTCAAAACACCACAAGCAGGACAGTCATTAAGCAGTCAGATAAATCAAGTCGCCATTTTTCAGTCTCAACCCCAGAGTTTACTGCGCATGCTCGGCGAAAAGCCAGAGAGCATGCGCAGTAATAATAACAGGGCGCTGGAGTCGACAAATTTCGACTAGCTTTTTAGCACATGCGCAAAACGCCTTTCCAATTGTGAGTTACTTTTCAATAGTGATAATAAGTCCACTCTAGATCATTGGCCAGCCAATAAGAAATATCTATAGGTCTATAATAAACCCAACAAAACCAAAATCAATGACCAAAAGTTGCAAACTTTGATCCTTTGTCACCATTCGGCCCCAGGTCCCTCAGGCCTTCAGCAATAAATGACCTAATGACCCCATGAACTAAATTATAAAATATATTTACAAACTTGTCTACAAATATTAGCATTTTTAACAGTCCCTATTTCCCCTCCAGATTCAGAAGAGATTAGGCTCTTTGTGCCGTCTTGGACGCGCGGGGAGTGGTTGGTAGTAACTAGTCCTCATTCTCCGCGCGTTCACGGTATTATGAAATCTCGTCAGCATTGCATCTGGCGGGAAAACTAGGACTGTTAGAAATCAGAATTCAATTATTTCAACTTAAATCCCTAGAAAACTGAGCTTGTTCGTTTGTCTTTATGACTTCTCTTGCTTCCTCGTAAACCAAAGCTTCTTCTGAGAGCTGACGTTCTTTGTAGGAATCCTATAATAGAGTCTTTGCTGTCACCGTCTTCTTCTTTGATGAAGTCTTCACTGGAGACAGGGGGAGGAAGTCTTAGTGTCGGTGAGGGGGGAGATTTGAGAGCATCTGTTTGTGACACTGAGCGAAGATACTTCTCTCTTCTCTCTGCAAGAGAAACGAAAGGTGAAAACGCGTTACAAATGAACCATTGATGCACGGTTTTCTTAACCACCATTGCACATGCAAATCTCCTATAAGAGAGAGTTTCGATTGCTTACCAGCAGCTTTTTTGCCTTTGAAAGAAGAACTTGCGGACCTCATGACGGCTCGTCTTGTGCTCTGAGAAATTTCTAGACCTAAAGACGCAAAAATGTGTTAGTAATTTCCTCGTGGAATGGGAACAATGACATGAAATGCGATCAGTTTCCTAATACTCCTTAAAAATGTTTACGCATGCCCGTAGTTAGTGGAAGCCGCAGGACTTCACTGGGTTTTGTTTTGAATAGTTTATATGTTTTAGTAAAGGATCCGTAGAATTTCAACTTTTTTAATTCTTTAAATGAAAATCCTAGTCAACTACAATGCACTGTGTGCCGAAAACAATGCAATCCGCCATTTTCTCTGCCAGGCAAAATGGCGGCTTTGATGGTGAAGTTTGGGAATCCAGTTCCATCGGTCTTGTTATTCAAGTTAGAAGTTTTAAAACCATCAAGATATAATGATAAGTAGTTATTTTATGCTTTCCGTGAGATTTCATAAGTTTTGGCAACGAAAAGGTAAATTTCTCATGTAAATTATGATATGAGCACGTAGTTGACTCTAGGATTCTTTAAGTTTTTGATCCGCTACTTCAAATATTCTGATGCCAAGTCTGCAAATATGCGCTTGCAGTCAAAATAAGACAGCGGTATTGATCTTAAAAGGCTCACCTGGTTCAACCTCTTGTTTCACTTCTGTCCTTTCTTTTTCAAACGCTTGTTTCCATTTTTCTTTCTGTTCGGGTTTTTTAGTGTAGACCACGTACCACTTGTCGTCAATGCTGTTGTAGATCTTCCATGCATTATGTAATGGTTCGCTTTTATGGGTCTCTGAAACACGGAAAATTCAGAATTTGAACCCATTTTATAAAATGTCGTACTTCGGGGAGGGGGGGGGGGGTGGGAAAAAAAAAGAGAATGAGAGGAGGGAAGATAAAAAAGAGGAAGAGAGGGAAGAAAGTGAAGATCAAGTCAAATAAAGTGGATATTGCTTTTAGAGAACATTTCATGTCATTGGACTGTGAAGAAACCACGAAACGCACGTTTCGTACCGTGGCCGTGCCTGTACCGTCTCTTAGCATCCTGATTGGGCGGGCGCTGATTTCGTGCGCATCCTGATTGGCTGAGCAGTGATTTGCCCGCTCTGATTGGTTTAAAGAATCTCATATACGTGACTATGCCTTGCCTTTTCACGCTCTAGTGTGCATCCTGATTGGCTGAGCAGTGATTGCCCGCTGTGATTGGTTTAAAGAATCTCATCAACGTGACTATGCCGTGCCTTTTCACGCTCTAGTGTGGAAAGGAACGACAACAGCACAAACGAGGACCAGTACCAAAGCTTCAAGCTTGGACCTATCTATTCAACTCACCTTGACCGTCCTCCAGCCATTCAACCCGAGCCAAGTCCATGTTGATTCTACCTTTGTAAGATAGAGCGTTTTTTCTGAGAATATCCTGCAAAGATCAAAATCACTCAATCACACACAAAACACAAGAAAATATCTCCGTCTTGTTCACAAGGGAAATCACAGGTGGTGTGCGCTGCTAATGTGCCATCTCTCATCGCTGTGGTTCAGGGTCGTGGATTCAACATTATATATGAGTACAGAGATGCTTTTTTGATTCTCTTCTGGTTTTCCTCCCTCCGCAAAAATCAACTTCTAAATTCCAATTTGATCATGTAATGAGGGCCATAGGTTTGTTAGTCACTGGCTATTAAGTGCTACCCTCGTAAAACAAGGAGGATTTCAATCCTGAAAGTAATTTAGAAAACAAACCTTTTTGCAGTAAATAAGCTGGTGATCGAAGAGAAAGCAGACGCGCTCCTGTGTTGTTCCATTTGATACTTTGTACACTTCTCCTGAACAAAAGAGCTCCGAACTTCTTTCCAGGACATTTTCTCCCTGGACAAACGAACAAAAGAAAAATAGGTAAACCTAAAGCAGTGCGGATTCCGTTGTTGTTTGATTTGGTTCACCATCACCACTACCACCACCATCACCGCCAACATCATCATAACCACATCCATTACGAGAACCGAATGGGAAACTGGGTGCTTATCTACCTCTCGGAGACTGGGCAAAGCATTTGGGTGGACAGGAATGGGTTAAGGTAAGGCGCATTGTGAGCAAAAAGTCCTGTATCTATTCAAGTATTGTCATCATCACTTTAACATAACACCAACAACATTACTCACCTCCCATCCTTCTATTGTGCCTTGCCACTTGGCTATCTTGCTAATACTTTCTACTTTTCTTTTTCTTTCGTTGATCAATCCCGCCACGTCCTTCATGGATTCTAACGCCTGACTGACAGGCTCGTAATCCTTGTGAGACGGATGAGTGTGCTTCAACAACTCCTGCAGGAAAATAATAGACATTCTAGTCAAATTTAACGGCGGCAAAATTATGGGCCTGTGCGCATGTTAGGAAACTGAACAAACAAGATCACTGAAGAAAGGTGCGTAGTGACTGCATTGGTACTTACCGCAAGTTGTAACGGATACTTGCATATCTTCTGTACTGGTGTTAACAAGAACCCATCCAGAGAGATATTAATCATTCCTTGTAATAAACGACAAGCCTGATGGTGAAGAACAAAAAAGTAACAGGAACGTCAGTGATGCCACCAATACCATGGAGGGGCGGATATAGGAGATTGCGTCGGGGGGAGGAAGGAGTGGGGGTGGTGTAACATAGAAAAGTTGCACGTGACAAAGGCGCGAAGTTTTGAAGGGTCAAAGGTCGTGTAGTCACGTCCCCTTTCACAAAAATGTTCAAATATTACACATTCACAAAGATGGTGTTTCTCTTATTTTCGAGACATTTCTAGTCGTAGGTAAGACTGGGAGGGGGACAAGAACTCTGAGTGAACCTTCCCTAGATCAGCAATAAGCTCACGTAAATCACGGTCGACCAATTAGATTCAGTTTAAAATCTCGCGCTTTGATTGGCTAAAGACAGAAAGCAAGTTTTACCTCGAAGAAGTGTTTGTACTTGTTGCTCTCGATTAACGTTCTAAACTCAGCGATGGCTTGAGGATGGTTGTTACAGTACTCCGAATATATATTAAAACCTTGTTTCTGTAAATCAAATAAAAGTTGAACTTTCAGGTTACGAAACCACAGGTAGCCCAAAACTCAGGAAAATACCTGATTACGAAAGATACAACTCGTTCAAAATATACGAAACGAAGTGAAATGGAATTGAATTTTCCAAATAATCACTCACAACCTCAGGCCCTTTTCATTCTTACTGCGCATGCTCAACGAAATGGCATGCCATTTCGTCGAACATGCGCAGTAACAACAACAAAGCTATGGGTCGCAGGTTCCCTCTTTTATACACCCAATCTCACTCGGTACTCAGGTGACATTATTCTGTGATTGGGCTTCCTGTGGTGTGACCAGACAAGACAAAACAAACAAGACAAACAGAGTAAACTAAACTAAGTCCCTGACTTACATTTGCTAAGAACACAGCGCCTATTTGACTGGCACACGGATCGTCTTTCACGTAGCAATTCTTCATCTGAGCCAGCAGTTTTTTGTGGAAAGCATAAATCTCCTCGATGTTGGAGAACAACGTGTATATCTCTTCCTCTGAAAACATGTCGTCTCGCTTCTGAGCTTGCTTTAAATAACCCTGAAAGATCAACAAAATTATCAAGTCAGTCGTATTTACATATTGAAGCGTTTGTTGACAAATGTCAAGTTACCACAGGAAGCCCAAGATCCGTCACAAAAAATGCTATAAATTTTATTTGAAATTTATTTTCTTGTTCTGTGTCTTCTACTTCATCCGGCTCTGAACCAATCACAACGCATGATATTACTCCTTATCCAATCAGGTTGCTTGGTTACGATCACGTGACGTTCGTCACAGTGAGGTTTTCATAGTGATAAGAAATTTGCTCTGGCAAATACGTACCTCTACGACATCTTTAATGTTTTTCACGTATGCTTTCTCAGTTTCCAGTAATTCATTGACCACACGTGCGCGCACGACTTCTTTGGTCAGCAGTCCTTCGTTAGTAAACTTCCTGGTTCGAACAGGTGGAGCCTGTTGGTGTTCTATCTCATCGAGCTCCTGAGATACACGAACCTGAACAAAAACAGCCATTAATGAAAGAAAATATAGAAATCGGGAATACAACACTCAATCATTACAAGATTTCTCGTGCGACTTCAAGGTCTCGTGAAAACAAATTGTTGCAGTTTGTACGAGTTTTTTTACGCGCACATATCCCGTTGCAACTTGTCTGACGAAGAAAAATCTTGCAAGGAGCACGAAGTAGAAGACAGTTTTACTCTTTAACAAGGAGGCACCGGAAAATACAAGTTTCGCTGGCGTATGGAACCGCACAAAAATCTCGTGCAATCTGCAATAATATTTTTCGCGGGACAAGTTGCAAGAGAAATCATTGCGTACAAAATATAACGCTTTTAACCTGAAATGTTTTTTCGAGTTTGTTTTGCGCACCAGGAAAAATCACAACAAGGAATGACGTCAGTGTCACGCAAGAGTGTCACACGAGCGTTACATGACCATTATTGCATCATACAAACTTACCCGGACAAACGGCGCAGGGAACCAACCAACCATCTCCCCGACCTGGCCAAACCACCAATCAACGTTCGTCATGCTGATAACAGTGATTATGTCACCAGCCTTGAAACTGAGCTCCTCTGGGTCCATGGTCACGTGATCCCACAACGCCTCCGCAAACGCTTCAGGTACATCCATGTCCTAGGAAGAGGATTGGAGTGTCTTAGTATATTCTTAACACGCTGTTTTTAAGCTATTGACCTGCGTCATTTGGGGTCTTCGCGACACGTAAGCGTTCAAGGTTCGCTTGCGTCAAGAATTGAAGATCTATTTTTAGGTGGTCACGAGGTTGTAACGCATGTACCGTATCCTGAGAGCAAAGTACAACTTTTATTTTTTATTTTACTCGCGAAAGAAACACAGCAGAAGGTCTCTTGGCTGGTGAAAAATTAAAATGGGCATCGTGCGTGACAATTCCCGTCACCTCCCCCCTAAGAACGACACGAAAAACCGAAAAAAATGCCTTGACTTTTTTATGGATTTAATTTTCCTTTCATTATTCCCATTTCACCTTTTACTAGCCCTCTTTTATTCTGCCTGCTTATTCTTCTTTCATTCACTTCGCTTACCAAGCATGACTGTATGATTGATGTGTAGTGTTTCTAGAAAAATGCTCACATATAGCAATTAGAATTTACCACACACACGCTGAAAAATTCAAGCAAAAACGTCTCGCAGAACCAATAAAGTTCTCAAAATTCCAAATTTTAATCCACAAAATTAAAAAAAATTCTTAGGAAATACTAAGAAATTCAGAAAGAAACAAGCAGTGTCGCCGGTCGTGCAGAATAACACGTGATGACTCAGACCCATTCAGTTAATTATTGAACCAAATATTTAAATAATAATATAATAATAATGGCAATAAATATATTTTACTTCACAATTAGTCAAGTAAATTACAACTCATATTACAATTCATATTAAACTAAATTTACAGCAAAGAATATTTTAACTTTCAAGTGCTGGTAAAATTATGCTTGCGTTTCAAAGGAACATTTTGAAAGTGTTTCATGCTTGATGGAAAACGTAAAAATTAATTTTAAAAATAGCTTCAAAGTTTCATTCCCTGAAATAATAAAACAAGCTAAAAGGGACAATGTTGAACTTTAAAAAAGGACCATTGACTAACTTACTGTCTGGACAAGCAATATAGCTAGTTTTAGACAAAACATGGTTTGAAACGTGAGCTTTGTTTTTAAAAGCCAATATCGACTTAGAGAGATAAAAAGACCCGATGAAAACACTCAGTGTCAGCGATTACAACTCCATAGTGACAAGACGAAGAAAGTAAACTATTAGTACAATATAAAAAATATGCTAGAAAAATCTCTAGAACAGGAGAAAATTGAAGGGCACTGATAGCCAACATTTGAGTACTAGAGACCAGAATAAACTGTAGAATTTTGAGGATATTGGACTTGACACACGCGAGGTTAGGTTTTCACTAAGTTTAAGTCTTGCGTAACATTAAAATGTAGAGTTTGTTATGTAAAGTTTAGTATCTCCATTAAATATTGAAGAAAATTTTGAAATTTTCCAGTATAAATTTTATTTTATTTTTCGGTACGAAGTTGAGATCTTTTGTAAAAAATTGTACTCGATGAATGTACGTCAGTCATATCAGAATTATATCGGGGGAAATAGCATGCTGTTTGGAAACTGTTTCTTACTTTGAAATGACAATAAGGTATGTCTTGTGGATGAAACACAATGCCAAACTTACCCCAAAGAGAACGATTACTGATTACCGTACTGATTTCACTATACCAATCTCTTGATCACCAAATATACAATCAACTCTCCTTTTTCATATGCTAAAGGATAAAACTACTCCACTATTCTTGAACGTTTTCGATTTTGGTCGACGCTACCGGATGTTATATTGTAGACACGTTTCCATAATTGTTGAAATACGTTGTCACACTTATGACGACTGGGAGGGCAGAGACAAATGGCCCTCTCAATGGGGTGCTTGCTGCCTGCTAATGCGTTCTAAAAAGCTATCTTACTGGTAATGTAAACCTCACTAGAGTTCCAGCATTAGTGCTATACGTCCCTCATAATCCGCACAATACTTTCTCCTATTCCTCGCTTATAATGGCTTTTAGCTCCGTTCCTAATGGCTTTAATCTTCTTAAAAATGGCAATCAAAATTCATAGATTCTTTAGTAACTCTAATGACAATTCAAGACCAGGACTCAAAGCATAAGCTAGCTGTCAACGACTTTGATGTGAAGATAAATACGATGAAATAAAAGCGTCAACTGAACACACCACACAACGATAGTAAAGGAATTCCTCTGTTGATGACAAGAACATGCACCAGCATCATTTCAAAGCTTTTCATTTAACTATTTTTGTATAATTCACAGATAAATATAACAATGCAACCTAAATAGAGATATTCTATAAGATCTTCCAGATAACTGGCTACTCATGTGGTTACAAATAGTAGTTGGTTACGATGATAGTGCATGGCATGATGAACACAAGATAAAAGCCTTTGAAGTGTTCCTAAGCTTGGACAACATGAAGAATGCTCTCACTCTCAAGAATAAAGTAAATTTACGCACATCCTCGATTGCTGAGAGTTAAATCCACAAAAGCTCTTCTTTTCCAATGCTTTTATCTCTATAAGTTACTATCAGCGACAAAGGAGTTTATACTGAAGAGCAAACAATTGAGATCTGTAGTGCCACGATGCAACAACAAAGTAGCACAACACCTCGACTACAGGAATGATTTCAAAAAAGGTATTAGTTTAAAAAACAAGCAAACTTAAACTTAAATTTTCAAATTATAGTTATATTTGAAAAGAAATCAAGTGAACTACACGAAGTCTTACATGTTTAGCTTAACAAAACCTTTTTTTGTACAATTTTGTATTTCATTATTAGCTCTAACAACATCACTTAGGCCTGGCATAACATAAGAGAATCTCGACAAATTTCAATCAGCTCAAACTCTCACCAAAATGCGAAAACAAAAAACAGTCTTAGAATTTCTACCCACAAAACCACTAAGAATTGAATAGCTAGAGGCTTTTTACAAATTGAAATCCTATAAACAATTAACGTAAACATTATCAAAGTATTTTTAATTAGCATAAATGAACTGCAAACATTGCTTTACAGTGCTACGTCGTCTTGTTAGCGAACAATCTACATGTAGTTGTGATTTGCAAGACAAATTAAAGTACTTCAATTTTAAGCAATATGTAAGTTCTGTCTAAATTGATAATTATTTAAAGGTTCTACCTTTGTTTTCTGAAGCCGTGTACGTCGTACAACTGCTGGTCCATTAGCAGTTTCAGTCATCTGTTCAGTTGAAAAAGTTCAGTGTAGTTTACCGAGTCACGAGTGCTTCCGAAAAAATTCTCGTTCGCTTCCTTACTAGACAAAGCAGGGTTCTGACCACTGACCTTTTGTTAAGCTGTCTTTTATAATTCCAAAAACAAGGACGAACTTGATAAGCATTAGTTCAGCGAGGTCTAAGTCTGAAGGTGTTAATATGCTACGTAAAGCCTACCAGCTTCAAACAATACACCAAGGTTAATTATAGGAACAGTTTTGATTTAATTCACTGCCTTCGAGCTCATTTAAGCGAATAGCACTACAAATCGTTATATTGATACTTCCACATCCAAGTTATAACAATCTGGAATAAATTTCTCCAGAAAGACAGTTTTAATCTCGGTTTTTTTTCTAGGATGGCATGTTTATCGTGCTTGTTTAATGGACAATGGGTTTAGTGAGATTAGAATTAAGTGTACATAAAATATTTAGCCACGAAATTACACACGAATGGATTAGCAAACCGCACAAAAGATTAAGGTTTGTACCGCTGAACTAAAAAAAGATTCAAATTTTCAATAAATTTTTTTCGAGTTTAAATTTTCAGCCGACGACTTTCCGAGTGCTTTCCGAAAATTCCAAAGTGGAAGATAGTCGATTTGAATGTTTTGTACCACGAATAATCTTAAAATAACACGAAGTTGAGCTCAAAAAGATTAGTATTAATCTAAATGTTGAATTCCCTAGAGTTTTTCACGTTTAATAATTAGTCACAATGATATAAGTAGTAGATTAGAGGATTAACAGCCATTTTTTTTGCAAAATCTAAAGTACACAATTCATGTTGTTGATATACTTCGTAAAGTTAACAAAAAAGTCAGGAATTTGAAGCTAATACTTTAAGGTGTTAACAAGAAAAACAAGGAGTATTTTGTACTCTTTTGTTTGGGATTCGTGTACGATTGTTTTGTTATTTTTTAATTAATATTCTTCTATTCCTCTTCTTCTCCTCGTTGACTTTTTAAACATTTTTGCAATTTTTAACAGTAACATTCCCGAAACCATATTCCATTCTTCTCTGCTTTTGAATTTCCCAATCTTATACTCATCTCAGTATTTTGAACAGTTTTTCATGATTCAAGCTTTTTTTCTTTTCATATTTATGAGTTAAACATTTTATCCACTAAATTGCAAAATCATTGTTGGGTTCAAAACATAGAACATAGACTTTGCAATTGAGTGTACGAAGGAGGTCAAGCTCTGCAAAATCTGTGCTCGACGCTTGCTCAACGTAGAGAGGGGAAAGGTCTGGCGCAACGGATGGGGAGGGGAGGGGAGATTAGGGATAATAATGATAAAGCAATAATGAAGGTTTAAAGGTGCGGACACATGCGACTTCGCAAAAATTAGAGGTCGCACCGTGTAACCACCAGTGCGACATTGCTCGCGCACCGTGAGATTCGTCGCGCGCCATGGAATATCGCACAAGGCACTGTATTTTCTAGTGTACATACAAGCTCTCCAAGAACATACAAAAACTCCACGTGAAACAGTGTGTTGTTATTGGCATGACTTGAGCTAAGAATAGTGGCCAATGAAACAAGCTAACATACAGATACTACGTAACACTAGGGCACTTGTCCCACGCCCCTGGGGTCTAGGGTTCGAATCCTGGACTCGCCATCACATGTGAGCAGAGTTTGTATGGTCTCTCCCTTGATTCGAGGGTTTTTCTCCAACAATCTACCTGACTTGAATCAGTTTCAGGGTAACAATAAAATTTGGAGGCTTTAAGAAAAAGTGGTACTGCGCATGCTCAGAAATTTGGCGGGAAGTCATGGCAGGACGCGTATAAAAGTACATAAGAATTGCATGAGAAGTTGATAGGAAGTTCTTGAAAACTTCTCGTCTTCTTATCAACTTTGAATGGTAACTCATGCAAAAGTAAAAAGAAAAAGACTTCAGTTCTAGTAACTAAAATTAATTTAAGTATTTTGCTTGAAACAAAAGTTTTAAAAGTATTTACAAACATTTTTTTACTTCAACGAAGAACAAAATAAATTTTGGTAATTTTTCAAAGTGTTTCCAACAAAGCATGCGCAGTAAGTTCTCCTTGCACTGCAAGGTAGGCATGCATGGAAACTGAAGCGTTCTGAACACTACAACGAGTTAATTACTTTTTTAAGCCCTTTTTGTTGGTTTTGTTCTTTTTGTATCAAAGTATTGCCAGTTTACGTCATGTGTTTTTTCAACTAATACCATGTTAATTTGACCGAAACAATACGAAGCCTTGTTAGTCACGCAATCTCAGCTCTTGCTAACGCGGATAGGAGATTGCGTGACCAGTCGTAAGTGAGTAGTAGACATATTCAATAAGCTTCTACTTTAGTCCCCTATAGTCAAAAAACATCTCCAAAGGTTCAAACTTAATAATAATCATAATAACTACTGGTGAATAAGAACAAATTACTGACCAAAAGTACACATTATTCATGTACAAAATGTCCTACTTCTTAGAGTAAACACTTCTTAAAAGCTTTTGGAGTGGAGTTTCGCAAACATTATTGTATTCCTAGACTTTCTCTTTGTTATTGTGACGGCCCTGCCTTGACAAAGTGACAAATTGCTTCAGCGATATCGTGGGAATTGTGCAGAGAGTAATTGTTAACAAGCACTCAAACAAGTTTAGTATAATCGAGTATAAACAGTGCGCGCAGGAAAACAGGTTCTAAATCGATCGAAAAAGGATTCGCACTATGGTTATGATTAATTGATAAATCCTTTTACACGGATATTAGGCATCATTATCATTAATTATTGGCCTATTAGTAGTAGTGTGGTTAACATTCTTTATTTTCCGGTAAAGAGAAACTATATTGATAGTTGTAGAGAAAAACAATTCCGTTTCTAATAAATCATGATGAAAGAAGACTGTGTCCAAAAGAATAGACGAAAATTTATTCTCGTTTTTGTGATTCAAAATAAAATTTCTTATTCGCTTGAGTTGCTATCGATATTGACTAATAGATTTAATCTAAACTATAATTATATTTTTCACGATATGTTTTTGTTTTTAAGATATTTTAAGCACAGAAATAATTTCTTACCTCAAACACGCTTTCTCCATCTCCCAGTCTCCTTAGCGTACTCGATAGCTCAAAAGAAAGATCCCCCGTGGAACGACCAAGTCTCGGATTCCTCGACAAACTTGTTTTCTTTTTATCTCCATCAGGTTCAAGAAGACCGGATGAAGAAGGTTCTTCTTCAATCGTCGGCGATTTGGATATATCCTCTAGGGATACTTTGAAGGGGGACATGTAAAGTGGAGGCGGAGAAAGGAGCATGTCTGACGTGATAGAAGTGGTACTACCCATCTCACTCGGGCATTGAGATGAGTTTATAGTGTCTAATGACTCCTGACTTGCCAGAAGCTCGGCGCTGAATGATTTGTATGCCGTTAAAGGCACGGGCGCAGCGTCACTAAAGTTACTCATTTCTTCACCAAATGAATATCTTTTTATGTCGCTTAAGTCCACGGACGATAGCTCCTCTGTTGGCATTGATACAGTATGCCTCGCTCTTGTTTTCCGACTCACAAAAGATTTTTTCTTCCGCAAGATGACCTCGGCTTCGACAGGTGAAAGTTCCTCCAAACTTTGAATTCTTGGTCGAACAGCTGGTGGAATTTGAGGGTCGTTTGGGTACGTTACAGCACTCTTTGATCGTTCCCTTTCCAACGTCGACATCCGTGGGATAGGGGGGCTATTCCCTTGTGGAGTGTCTACTCCCATACTGTATCGTCTATAATTTCGTAAAAATACACTACCGTTTTCAATACATGAAGGCGCAGAAAAATTTTCTGAGTCAAGAGCCTTCAGTTGCGATCCTCGGGACATTGGTAGAGGTCTGCTGATTGTAGAGTCGTGACCTGAATCATTAGAGGCCTGACTTCCGCTCTCGCAATCAGATTCACTATTGTTCGACAGTGTCTTAGCTCTCGATTCCATTTTAGACATAGTTTTGGAGCTCTTTGAAGGACGGAATAATCCTTTATAGTCTCGCCGAATTGTCGGCAGTGGCTTCTCCGATAAACAATCCACACTCCTACTAAAAGTACTACATTTTGCTTCGCTTAAATTCATTTCATTCGTCCATCCTTTCTTGTCCTTGCTGTGACCGAAAAGCTTTCTGTGTTTCTTACCTTTATTTGGCGGATCGTGACTCTTTGGATTTATTGTCAAACTGTGTCTTTTTAGTGACAATCCTTTTATCATATGCCTCATATTCTTCTTATGTTCTTCTGGCCTCGTAAGAGTGTAATTAGAAAACGTCGCGCGATACAAATCCGGTGTTGAACTTGTAGGTTTGAGCGTTCCTCCTCGATCTAAAAAGTCCCCGAATGAAGAAGAACGTTCCAAGGTACTTCCCGCCTGGTTTCCCATAGTTACGTGCTCCTCTGCTGTCTCCTGACAGTGATTAAGTTTCAATGGCAAGTGAATACGTTCGTTCTCTTTGAACAAGTCGTAACAGCTCTGGCTCGCTTTTCCACTTAGAATCACAAGGGTGTTTTCTACACCATCGTTGTTGACGTAGGTTACTCCAAGTGAGGGAATATTGGCGAAGCTTTGAGCGGACATGCTCATTCGTTTTGAGATGCAGCGAATATTATTAATTGATGTTCTTTGATACCGTAAATGGGAGCTATCACTTTTGATAAATGACTTAAAGTCCTCCAAGGATGTACGATTATCAGTCAATTGATAATGAACGAAATCAACCGTTGAGGAAGACAAAGGAACGACAAGGGAAACAGACCTCTTTTTCGGCTCTTTCGACACACAAGATTCTCTGCGTCTTTCCAAAATGGCCTGAGAATCAAAATCCGAGCTTTCTGAAATATTCGATGAGCTTTCCAACGCCAAGAAATCTTGTGCTCCACAGAAAGTTCTAGCTTTTTCTCGAAGGTTTCCGCGATCTTGATAGGAACTAATGGTACGAGGAAATATTAAGGAAGCCCTGGAGCGTTTCAGTGAGTTATACCTCTTGATATTTCGAGTCCTTTCACCTGTGTACAAATCATTATCTTCAAGGGATTCAGTCGAAGAAGAACTAAGCTCTGGATCACATTTTCTTTCAAAGGCACATTCAGTAGAAACACTTGTTGAAGACTTGGCTTTCGTCGAGTGAAGAGTCTCAGATTTGGTCAAATTCCCACGCTCTGTTTTGAGTTCGTTCTTGGAAGTACTTGAACGTTTAAACAAACTTGTGAGTATATTTAAGCTTTTAGGTCTTGAAAGAGACGTTCGGGTGTTTTTCTTTGGCCTCCTACGCTCGAAATTAGGTGAACTTTCAGCTGAGCTTAGCTCTTTAATGACATCATAGCTTACATTGTGGTTTTTTTCCTCTTGAGAAAGACGCGTTTGTAGCTCCGAAATGTTGTTGTGAGAGTAATACTTTCTCCATTCGTGGTTTCGCTCATTCAAGTCCTGGCTATCAGAGAGTGTTTTTTTATGCATAGAATGCAATTTGCTTGTTGACTTAGACTTATCGCTGCCTTGTTTTTTGTTCTTTTTTGACAGCCGTGTGTGTTTTTGTTCAACGCCTTTTTCCCGCCAAAACAATACTTTGTTTTCCTTTGCATCACGAGTAGAAACAGATGGAGGCGAAGGCGAACTCTTTCTATTCTTTCCACTTGACTTACAGTTTTCTTTTTGCCCATCTTCGACGTCTTGTATCAAATCTTTACTTGGTTTTCGTTTCTTTGATCTCAGAGAAGCACGTAGAGAGTTTTTAAAGTTTTGAAGCCGGTTTTTCCATCTTGGTATGGAAGCGCTATTATGATCATTAACTTCACTATCTGAAGGCATGTTCGAGCTTGTTGGCTCATACTTTGATAGTTTCATTACGTCTTCAAGGATTGACGAGCGACACACCGGCCCTAAAACAAATAACAGTTTAAAAGCGGGGTGAGTTTAACAAAATTTTTGCGAAAACGGTGAACATTTTTTTCTACATGTGCGGGCTAAGTTCTCAGGGTTCAAGGTCAATGATGATGCTGATAGTGAAACTATCATAAAAAAGTCCCACCATTTTGACCTTTCATTGATATGGTACTGTAGGTTAAGTTTCAAACCCAAGATATCTCATCGTTCGTTCCCTATAAATATAAGATAAGATCGATTGATTCAATATTTTTACTAGAGTCCATATGAACGGGGATAAAAAAGTTCTTACATTGTGATGAAAAGGAATAGAAGAGAAGAGAAGAGAAGAGAAGAGAAGAGAAGAGAAGAGAAGAGAAGAGAAGAGAAGAGAAGAGAAGAGAAGAGAACAGAAGAGAACAGAAGAGAACAGAAGAGAACAGAAGAGAACAGAAGAGAACAGAAGAGAACAGAAGAGAACAGAAGAGAACAGAAGAGAACAGAAGAGAAGATAAGAGAACAGAAGAGAACAGAAGAGAAGAGAACAGAAGAGAAGAGAGCTGAAACCTTAGAACGGTATAACCTTTTCGTAGGTTAACGAGCCCCGTCTCATGAGCCGAGGGACTTTTCAAGTTAAGCCGACTGTCATTACAAATCGATTTACTCGGTTCCAACTAGTCTAACGACGGTGGAGCACAGCAATGCAAGGTATTCAACTTATCTCAAAGTCACGAAATGCTGAGTCACAAAGTGAATAAAACTTCGTGGAAGAAAAGCCGGCATATTGTAATATGCAAAAGTGCGTGGGTTAAATTCAGATTGTAGCTGGAAATTTTTAGTTTCGTGACTTTTAAATGGCTTCCTTTCTGAACCAGTCAAAAACACCAATATATCGGAACCCCTTTCAAAGTCACGATAGTGTAAGTCAGAGTGTAAGTAACGTTTAAGTGGTTTTTGATTGGTTCAGAGAGGAAGCCATTTAAAAGTCACGAAATTATTTCCGGCAAATTATTCGCTTCTACTGCACGGCACTGAAATGTTTTTATGAATTATACTAACTAAGAAAACTGGTTAAAAATTCTAGGTATTGAGATGAAAGCAGACATGAAAAATGAAGCAAAATAAAAAAAAGAAAAGAGGACAGAAAAGTATCAGCTACAAGGGACGCAACCCGGACAAACTGACTTCCGGTATGCGAAGTGCCTTGGAGTACAGACCGCAAAATACTTTGAGAACTGAATATGAACGAAAGCATGAAAAAAAGGAAGGAAAAAAGAGTGAACAACATATCTTCAAAACAGCTAAATCTTTGTGGTATTTTCCAAGTTAAACCAAAAATACTTGTATAAGCGAGTTACAGCGTGGATAATAAGTTGGATTAACAATGCTAAAAGGAACATAATTAATATAATTATAACCACATGGAAAAGTTCACCAAACATGACTCAGTCTAAATTGTTACAAACTTCTGCCTTAGTTCCATAGTTTATGATTAATAAATTTGTCTTAGAGTTTTCCCGCCAAAGATATACGCTTTTTCTTAACCAAGGCACTAGTCTTCAGTTGACAAAAACTTAGAAAAAACAAAAATATACTTAGCCAAAGTGTCAAGAACTGGGATCTCCAGTACAATGCTCGAGTATACTTATCTTTGTTCTTGTAAAAACTTCAACTTTGAGTGAAAATATTTTTATAATATTCTGTTGCTATGAAAGAAAGCTGGATGGAGACAAAAATATTGATAAACTGGATCGTGTGGCAATATTGTTTGTGAGATATTGGACACATTCCACGAACTATTCGTAAGGACTATACTTCCTTCCGGACAACACATTTCTCACCCTCGAAACCCGATATTTTTAAGCAACTTTTGTTTGAAATTCAAAGGGTTAAAGATGTTAAAGATAATACAAAAGAGTCAATTAGAGTTAAAAGAGTGAAAACGAGAACGAGTGCAACATCGGAATATCATTTTCTATTTATCATTTTCTCTTGATTCCTACGACTGCATGATGACTCATGCAGAATTTCAATTAACTTACTTGGATGATTAGAATATTCACAACCATGTGCTATTTCGCTTAGCAATAATGTTAAGGTTAAGCAACCATTAATCATACATTAGGAAAGAAAGTTGCACAGTTTGTAGCTTACAATATCAGTAACTTGAAGATTTGGCAAAAATTCTTATGGCATTGAATTTTAAAGTACATTAATGCCAAATTTATTGCTTGACTAAGTTCACAAGGTCTATTGAGTAATGAAAATTATATTTAGATATGTTGATCTTGTTGAGTTAGTAATTTGTTCGTAGAAATATATTTTCTAAACTATCGTGATTGAAAGCAAGACATACAACGTTTCCTTCGTTCATTTCCTCTACATTCTTTGTCGTTTAACATGCAGCATACGAATTCTTTTATACGAAAACTGCATTAAATATAACTTATACGAGAGACACTTACATACACAAACATTCGATATTCATCCGAGTATACTAACTTTAGTGACTTTTTATTTGCTTACGGCTAGAAAACATGTCAAGGTTTTTAGAGGCGGTTATCTTTATCAAATACACGAAGCGAAGGAGTTCAGATTTTTTAGCAATATTTTAACCTTGATAAGAGGAGGTATCAAAGAAATAAACTGCTTTGTTTTGTATTTAATTACACCGTGAGAACACCAATCCTGTCAACTGTAACACGTAATATTTTATCTAGAAATTTCAGTTAGAGGACGAAGATTATTATATTTACCGACCTTCAAATTCAAATCAAGCTTGAAATATTGCGGGGGCTTGTCTTTGGGTAATACTTACTGATTTATCTAGAAGTTTTAATGCTTCAAGCGCCATCTCCTTCAACTTTTGGCCGGCCAATTCATGATAAAGGAATTTATGTCCTGAGAGAATGATTGGTGAGCTCTGGTCACTGGAAATATTATATAAATCAACAGTTCTCTAATCGCTGTCAAATCGCTGTCAAAACCAGAGAAAGAAATGTTAGAACCTTTAGCAGTCACTCAGCAGGATAGACAAACCAGGCCTCTGCTGTTGGTCTATTATTTTTAGCGACAGGAGAACATTCGCTGTGCCATCAAGAACGAACACTCACTTACTGTCACGCACTCAACGTTACGCAGAGACCATGCCGCGACACTGAACATTAAAATATTCACTTAACACCTTCAGACTTGACGTAACGTTATAAAAATTTTCAATGGTCACAATTATGAACAAAGAATATCTAAACACAAAATACAAAAAGAGGCTGCTGAACTTGTTTGAACGTTGTTGACTTGACTATTATAATTTTTTCATCTCTCGTGTGAGTGTTTAAAGGGAAAAAATGTAAAATGTAATACTGGATTGTTGTATGATAACTGAATTCCTGGAGCATTGCCACCATCCGAGATAGTTGTTTATATCGATGACTATTTTCTACCATAAATATTTAAAATGCCAACTTCATACTTACATAAAAATATATACAGTGAAATCTTGCTAGGAGATGATGTCTTGAGTTCATGAAAGACACGAAGATATCGATTCAAACGGAGTTGATCCGTTGACCATAGATATTATATTTATATTTTGGTCTGCCCTGTGGTCAAACTTGGCACTCATATATTCGTATTCGTGTTCCTCGAAGCGAGGCAAGCAGGATAAAAAGGAAAACTCCGTGTTTGGTTTCCATGCCAACAAAATCCATTACTTTTTTATGGCAATCTAACACGTCCCTTATGATGAGTATTATGATTTCTTCCATTTTCTGCTGCGCCTTCATGAAAAACTGAATTTTTTTCTAGCATTTGAGAGGCATCTGGGTGTATCGAGGGACAACGATATTTCTTATCTGATATGCAGATACCCAGACCGGGACAAGTGCTTGTCCTTCGCCTGCATGCATGGAGAGCTTGATCATAGGGGAAATGTCTAGTCTGATCTGGAGCCGGCACTTATTCCTCTTCCCTGCTCTAAGGCGGAAATGAAGGATACAGTTCACTAATGAAATTGTCCTTGTCCCAGTTTTTTTCAGGTTACCTACACTTTCATTATCAATCACTTAGTGTGGAACTGACTTTGGGTGCAGTTCCCACCAATTTTGCGTACATAAAGCAAGCCGTTTTCCATATAGTTTTGGAAGGTTAGCTTAGGGTAGGTAGGTTTTTGTACGGAGATGCCCTGTTTTTTTTTTTGCCGAACTAGGCGGCTTGGCTTCCGTAGGAAAGTGGTTTTATTACCTCCGAAAATGTAACTTTTTTCCAGTGATTGACATTTGTCACATGCTCATCTAATCTGGGGATATTTGTAAGAGTAGAAGATTGAAGGAAGCACAACTTTTCATAGCTATCAAATTTATTATATTAATCTTTTCTAAGAGTATGAAAAACTTATGAATGACAAACTATCAATAGCTAAATAAATCATAAATTACTCTAATTTATCTCGACTACAAGCTATCCTTATTAGAGTTCATCAGCTACAGTTCTTTGAGGCAGGTCACTTTCTTCTTCAGTAAGCCCACTGGGTTGCATAACTTTACCAACAAAAAGAATCGAGCCAGAAAAATGGTGACGAATGAAGAAAATAAAAGGGTGATCTGCATGGAATACTTCATTCAAATCTAGGGATCTTTTCATCATGGTGACTCCAGTAGCTGCTGCGGCTTCTGTTCCTCTCTCATTTACATCGACATGAGCTTTGTGAATGACATTAGAGACAAATAGTCCACTACTCTCAGTAATACCACTCAAATCAGCTTTACTAGCATCAAAAATATCTTGGATTCCGAGTTGTGGCAACACATTTTTAAGGTCAACTTGTTGATTCAACTTGAATCTGGGGAGCGACACAGAGACAGTGGTGTTAACCATGAGCGTCATCCATCTATCCAAGTTCTCTAGATCCAAGGATTTCTCTAGTTTTGATATTCCATCAAGCTCCTCTGGAAGTACAAGGACCATCGAGAGCTCATTTCCACTGTACGGTAGCTCCAATACATGACAACTGTGGTCTTGATCAAAGTAATACTTATGTTTCGAAGTCTTTGTCATCATGTTGACTTCCATCTTATGTTCTCGATTCCCTGAAGCATAAAACGGAGCGTGGAAGGTCTTTTCTCTATCAAATTCATTCTTCCAAGCCCCATTGAAGTAGATAGCATTAATCAATGCCAACTTTGTGGCAGAATTCAAGACGCCATGAGGAAGAAAGTCTCTGATTTTTCCATTTGTTTGTTGGTGGACCCATTGGTTAACGTCTTTTCTCACCTCATCAGAACCCTTGATAAAATCTACTAGTGTTATTTCAGATCCGTAGAATTCTTTCATAGCACTAGAAAACTCGTACAACGGCTTCAGACTGTCATGCCCCCAGATTCGATTGGCAAGTTTTAGCTCGAAGACCTCGTCTTCTGAATTGTGGATCGCTTCGTGTAAAGTCTTGAAAGCAGTATGGATTTCTTCCCCATTGTACTCATTCCAGCCTAAAGCATCCGAGATTTGAGTAGCTGTGTTTCCTCTAGAGCCAAGGTACACCATTGCAAGGGCTATTGAAATACTCGTGGGAGAGAAAAACAAGTTCTCGTTCTTGGACTTTTCATTTTGTGTACCGAGGAAGTTCAAGAGTCTGAAAGCAAACTCATTGCTTGAGTGAACCAATTCTTTGATAGTTTTAGATTCTGGGTCATGTTCATCCCCCTGGCAGAGGAAAGCCTCTGATAGCAGTAAAACAACTGCGATTTTTAAGGCGATAATCAGCTTCATGTTGAAGGTTTGAATCAGAACTGTACTGAATGCAAAATTAAACAGGCGTTCCTGGGAAATAAAATGTAACAGCTCTTTTCATTGGCGCATTTTCAGTGACGTAAGTTTTTTTGGGAAAAAATAAAAAAACTTATATAAAAATCTAGCTTTACAAGAGTTAAAAAAAAAGCCAAACAAACTCATGAAATGAAGAAAAAGTCTTAAAACAGGAGGAAAGCTGGGCAAATAGGAAACTTCAATATTATACGCCATGAAATTTATAAGGACTAAGCTGATTGGATAGTTATAAAATTGTTATTTCTTCATTGAAAAATGCCCAATTTATAGCCTTTTATAACCATTTGTACATAGATAAGAATCCATGTAACAAAAGAATATTAACTGCCCAGAAAAAGGAATAAATAAATAAATAGATAATCAAACTTGTTCCTGAAATGTTGGGAGCCCTGTGGTATGGATCCTGATTGCATGATTGGTCAGTTTGATGGTGCTAATTATAGACTTCGAAAGCTCATTCGAAAGGACAAGTGATAATTAAGATTTCACAATCAAACGAAAAACAGCTAAATACTAGTTCAAAAACCTCGATATTTGTCCTGTTCTTGCAACAAAAATGAGCGCAGTAGCTACAGCAGTGAATCAATTCACTGTGGATCTTCATGCAGTATTAAAAAGTCATGAAAAGTTTCTCGGAGACAACTTATTCTACTCTCCAACCAGCCTGAGTATTGCTTTAGGTATGGTGTACAGTGGTGCCCGAGGATCTACTGCAGAACAAATAGCCAACGGTTTTCACTGGAAGAGCCTGGAAGTTGAAAAGTTAAACGAGTCAATGAAGTCGTTTAGCGACGCCCTGACATCCTCGAACACCGCAAGCAACGAACTAAACACAGCCAATAGACTCTTTTTGCAACAAGGCTTTGAAGTGATTCAAGAGTTCACAGACTGTTGCAAGAAGTTCTACGACGCAGAGACTGCGTTGGTCGACTACAAGAAGGATTTTGAAGGCGCCCGGAAGCTGATTAACACTTGGGTTGAAGAGAAAACGAAGGATAAGATAAAAGAATTACTTCCTTCTGGCAGCTTGAACTCACTCACAAGAGCCACTCTGGTGAATGCCATCTACTTCAAGGGGATATGGGAGAAGCAATTCGAAAAGGCACACACCTATGACTCCACTTTCTTCACCAGCCTTAATAAAGAGATGAAAATCAAAATGATGTTTCAGAAGTCAAAGTTCAAATTTCTTGAAGCTAGAAATCTTGATTGTCAACTGTTAGAAATGCCATACACCGGGGGAGACTTGTCCATGGTTATTCTATTACCCAATGAAATTGAAGGTCTTTCTAAGTTAGAAGAGAAACTGACATATGATGCCCTCCAAGGTGCTCTTACGTCAGTCACCAAGGCACGCCCCTTGGAAGTTGAAGTGTCCATTCCTAAGTTCTCCATGACAAGGCAGTTTGAGCTGAAGGAGATCCTCCAGCAGATGGGCATGGGTGACATGTTTGACCAAGTGGAGTCCAATTTCACCGGTCTAATCAAAAGCCCTGGGAAACTATATGTTTCTGAGGTAT
The DNA here is from genome assembly GCA_023349425.1 of Anthopleura sola. Lineage (NCBI taxonomy): Eukaryota > Metazoa > Cnidaria > Anthozoa > Actiniaria > Actiniidae > Anthopleura > Anthopleura sola. Next base: position 13,622,896 of record JALHLI010000002.1, read on the forward strand.
TCCACAAGGCATTTGTTGATGTGAATGAAGAAGGAACTGAAGCTGCAGCTGCAACAGCTGCTGTCATGATGACAAGGATGATGGTGCGACCTCCACCATCATTTACTGCTGATCACCCATTTTTGTTTTTGATTCGACACTGCAAATCTGATGCCATTCTTTTCTTGGGAAGAGTTGCAAAACCAGAATCCAAAGAATAAGTGTTGGGATTATTAGAATTAATATAAACATATTATGATATTACAATAAATAGTATAGCAGCAATAGCATTGTAAAACAAGTGTCACTTGCAACTACAGCCATGAATATAATTATTATGTCGACAGTCCAAATAAACAGTTTCACAAAGAATAGCTCTTTTAGCTTGGGTGTAATGCTTTACCATTTCAGACCATGTGTCATTCGCTAGAGTACTATTTCTTTGTTTAATGGCTGCGCATGAGAAGACATGAAAATATGGATAGAACTCAAAGAATCTCATTCTCAAGAGAATGACATGTGGTCTGCAATGGGAAAACATTAAGTCCATGCTAAAAGGGTCTATTACATGTTACTTTATAAAATTATAATAATCAGTAGGATGTATTGAACAGCAGTATAAAGACTTTATTCATTAAAATGATACTTATTAATTTCTTAGAAATAATGTATACTTTACCAAGGATCAATAAATCAGGTAAAAATGTAGTCCTTTATGAAATACAACTAGCAAATAAAGGAACTAAGTCAACATATCCTTTCCCTCTATTCTTGAAATGTTCCAGAAAACATCCATACCAACATCAAGGGGGTGGGTTGGAAGGGCTGCAGAAATACATGCTCACTTGCCCTAGTGCATCCTGAAGTTCTGTTGGCATGCATGGATATTTTTTGGAAAGTTCCAGCAGCATCAACTCTGTTATATTATTACTTAAATAGCACTGATAAATCAGTTGTTTGTTCTGATCATTCATTCTCTATACATTCTGTGTTTCATTTGGTCCATGCTCCCCTAGCACTGATTGCCAAGGTTGAAATTCACAGTCAACATTCTTGAACTGGGAAAAAACCCAAGTCTTATTGGCAATGGGGAGGGATGGGTTTAGGACCGAATTCAAAAACCCAGAATCTGAGAATAAAACAGGGAAGCAAAGCTTTTAAAAAACATCAAGTTTTATATTCCTAATAAAAATATCAGGCAAACCACACGACACTCCATTGCATGTCGTAATGAACCTGATAGCCCTGTTCTGAGTTTCTCAAAATGCAAAGGCTGGAGACTGTTACAGTCAAAACGGCTCAAGCATACCCCCTAGAATACGTTAATGAATATATTATTCGAATATTGAGCCTTTTTGACTGTAAAATATACACAAAAGCAATGATCTTGTAAAAATATTTTTTGGAAGTGTATTTACTGAGAATCTCAATATTCTGCCAACTTAGACATCCCAAAAACTCGCTGTGAAATTGGTACTTTTATATTTTTGACTGGCAGCAGAAAAAACCAATTACAACAGGCAACAACAGAGTTTGCAGAATATTGAGAATTAAGTGTTACAAAGTGTTGTATATGAAGGCAGACAAGCTTCCATGCAGTCACACTTTTTGCAATCAGTTGTGAGAACTCAGAGGAGGGCTATATCCCATTCTAACCTACAAATTCTGCCATTTATGGAAAACTTTGCCAAAGCTTTTAATATAATTTAGCAAAAAGTTGAAAATGTTTCTCTAAGATTTGAAGTACAAATATATGGTTTATAATTTATTACTAATGAATTAATATTAATAACTTGTTAATAAATCTGTTCTCTACTAGCCTTCAAAAAGGATGGATATAAATAAATATCTACTCCTCATTTCTCATATTATAATAATAATATTAATATTATAATATTATAACTTTTAGATTACGATATAGACCCCTTGCAGCATTATTGAAATGCAGCTCAATTGTTTGAAGGACAAAACAATACAATCTAGTTCTCAAGACATTGAAATTTTTTTGTCCTCCAAATTGAACTGCTTTGATGTCATATGCAAGGGGTCTTAGTTCCAAAAAATATTGAACCTTCCCTTTCCAAAGAGTTAGTGCTACCAAAAGGTGGGGTGGGTCCAGGGTAGCCAAGTAATCTTGGATTTGAAAAAAAATAATTCAAAATAATGTTAAAGAGGATGTCATATGACGTTTTTCCAGGTATCAGTTTGTCATCCTTTCAAATTATCCCAGTTCTACTACCACTGGACAGGTGATCTTTTGGTGTTTTCTTTATGGAGGTTCAATTCAATCCCTCTCTCTTAAAGGGGAAGGTATGTCTATTTTCTGGAACTATCCAAAATGCCATTCTGAGTTTAAAAACTACTTGATAATTTGTAATATATCAATAGTTAAAAGTTATCAGCATCGTTAGATTCATCAATATTGTATATATTAAACAGCTCAACATTACAAACACAAAATTCTTTCTTGTGATTCTTTCTTTGCAAGTTTATAATTTACACCCAAAGTAAAGAATACAATCCCAGAATCGCTGTCAGTAGGGTGCAATAGAGTGTTGGCAGGGTGTTAGTAAGGTGTCAGTAGGGTCTTGAAAGGTTGTCAGTAGGGTCTTGATAGCTTGTCAGTAGGGTCTTGATAGGTTGTCAGTAGGGTGTTAGCAAGGTGTCAGTAGGGTCTTGATAGGTTGTCAGTAGGGTGTTAGCAAGGTGTCAGTAGGGTCTTGATAGGTTGTCAGTAGGGTGTTAGCAAGGTGTCAGTAGGGTCTTGATAGGTTGTCAGTAGGGTGTTAGCAAGGTGTCAGTAGGGTCTTGATAGGTTGTCAGTAGGGTGTTAGCAAGGTGTCAGTAGGGTCTTGATAGGTTGTCAGTAGGGTGTTAGCAAGGTGTCAGTAGGGTCTTGATAGGTTGTCAGTAGGGTCTTGATGAGTTGTCAGTAGGGTGTTAGTAAGGTGTCAGTAGGGTGTTGGCAGTGTTGGCAAGGATTGGTAGGTTGTAGGTGGACACTATTTTGGGGTTGCATTCTTTACTATTACAGGCACACTATAAAGATGACTTCCTGTTGCAACATCACAAAGATAGGCACCAACAGCAACACAACATGATAATACAAATTCCACCTTTTTCTTTTGGACATCTGAATGATTATGATATAACTCATCTGATAAAGTATTGGCAATTGATAGAAGAACCTTTCTGATCCACTTGAATGTTTCAGCATGGCTTTTTAGTTTGTAACTTGCCAGCTAACACCCTTTGTAGTTTCTTTCCTAGCCAATGGATGCAACATTTTCCCATCGACATCATTCTTATATATATGACTGTTTATTTATTTTCAAGCTCTTTGTAACAGTTTTCTCCTAGGATTCTGCACCAAAATCAAATAAACATCTTGCAAAATTGTTCATTTTTCTTTAGCAACTGTTTCCAACCATTTTTCCATGGTGACTGTCAAACTCATCAACGTACCAATATTACCTCATATTCCCCAGGTTGTTACATGAATACCATTATCTTTTTGTAATATATTAAATAGCATTAATACACTGCTTTGAGTTGCCATGACAACCAAACCTTTGAGTCATTAGGAAGATACGAAGGTCAAGGATATCATACAGTTTGAGTAGGTGAGTACTTGACTTCTATAAAGAACAGACAGACAGACATTTATCCTGAGATAAATGAGGATAAGTGGCCGTTACAGCCTCGTCACGAAAGTGATGACAAAATGTGAAACATCTGCGAAGAAATTTTGGAGGCATGACTGACTCAGCCAATCAGATGGCTGTATGAAGAAATAGTTATGGAAAAGGTTTGCAATGTCAATCATTTCCTTAAATGAGTCATTTGAAATAGTAGGAACTAGACAACATATGTCCAAGATACCATGCTAGCAGTTATCATAATCATCATCATAGGTATCATCATCATCAGTGACACAGAAATAAGTAAGAGCAGAACTTGTCCTTCTGTGGAAGGAATAGACCCATACTTCTCATCTCATTTTCATCTATTTGTCCTTTATAATCCATCATGTTTCATCTTTGAATTCTTCCCATTTCAGATCAGGTACAATTCCTTTTAGAGAAGTCCTGATGAATTTTTCCATTTTTCGTCTTGCCATTTGTTCTTCTGCTAGACTTTCTCTTAAAGACATTGTTTCCTGTTGAATCATGAAGACAAGAAAATCTGCTTTAACAATATTGTTAATTAACAATGTAAAGATAAAATAATCATCTTCATCAACTTCTTTCATCACCATCATCACTACTGTTACAACGAGCAACCAACTCCATCATTATCATCATCATTGCTATCATCACCTTCAATCATCATCAACCATCTCCAACCACCAACACACCAACATGATAACTACCACCACCCCACCCCACCACTACACTACTACCATTAACAAATGATTATCATTGTCATCAACATAATTATTGCTGTCCTCATGTCATCATCATCACCATATTGTCCACCATCACCATCATTATCATCAGCATCTTCAGCATCATCATCATCATCACAATCAACCTATCACTTGAGGAACTAATAATTATTAACTTTATAATTATTATTTTCCATGTGAAATGTAATGATTGCAATTTCTATTAACTCTAATTTGCATGTAAATATTAGAAAAAAATGGTGAGGTATGACAGTCATGTTTCTGTACAGAAATCAAGCAAAAATGAAAAGAATCAATCTTATCTCTAGCATTAGAATTTGCTGATATACAAATGACTACTACTAACTACTGTTATAACTAGGGGTGACAATAGGCCAATCAGAATCAAAACTCTTACCATAATATAATTGCCGTAAAATCTATCATCATTAAATTCTAATGAATAACTAATTATCAACATCAGAGTATTTTTGCAAATTTTTTTGCAACAGAACTTAACAGATACGGTACTTACATATTGTAAATGTTCTACTTTCTTTTTTAAGCAATTATAATCACCGAGCCCCTCCCTAGAAGCAAAATAAATAAAACAGTCAACTTTTTGAATGTCGTCGATAATTAATAGTTTTAGACATTTAGATTTAATGATGTTTAATTTGGTCCTGGAGAAGAAATTTATATTTTTAGAATTTTTAGAATGATATTGAAAGACTTAGTTTACACTTTCAGGATGATGTTGAGAAATTGATTTTTAGGTTTAACTGTGATAAGTTTTCATTAAGATGGGTTTAAAAAAAACTTATGGTATCTTATGGAATTTAAGTAAGAAGATTAGCCTGTTAACAGCTGCTCTCACTCCTCCCCCTAGGGGAACTCATTTAACCCATTTTTACCCCATGGAGGGGTGAGCTGGGGGCAGAGCAGCTGTACACAGGCTACCAAAAGATAAAATTGCTTATCAACTTATTTGATAAAATGTCGATGGTCTTTAATCTTATTGTACATTGAAGTTAGGAAATCTATCATGGCAACACATATTTATTGGATATAATGGAAACTATTGTTGAACTTGGTTTTCTTAATCTGTTTTTATTGGGAGAAAAACAGATGGTTAGGAACTGCAATTACAACTTATTCCTACAATTGGTATGCTAGAAACCAAAAATGGAACTTATTGGATAAATCATGTTACTGAAATTTATGAAATTTTATGAGAGGTATTCCTGTGTACCTAGGTTACTAAATCAATAGATTTATATTATTACAATAAATTGATTGAGTATTTATGTTGGCCTGTAATAATATGAAAATGAATGAATGAAATTAAAATGTAAGAAAACTAAGAAAAATAACAATACGTCTTTTCATATCTCCTTTTTCCATTTTCCACCCATCCTTATTTCCTTTCATTACCTCTTCCTATTTCTCATCCATCCTTATTTCCTTTCCTCTTCTTTTCCCATTTCCCACCTTATTTCCTTTCATCTCCTCTTCCCATTTTCCATTTCCCACCAAGTATACCATGGGATATAAAACACTTCTCCCACAGAGGGAGGGGATGAAAAAATGTGCACACTAGGGGGGGTTCCTATCAGCTTCTCTTCCTTCCCAAATATTTCAATTTTACCCCGACCCCAACCCCCTAGAGTACTTATAGATAACAAGTCTTAACAAGATGTAGTGCACACAACTCATGCAGAATAGAACTGTTGAAGTTTGTGAACAGCAGTTACAGTTAGAAGCCATCTCCTGGATCTATACCTTGATCTTCTTGACTTCGACCTTAATTTACTGCCAATTGAACCGTCAGATTCTGGTCTTTTTTTAGGCTGTTCAGGAATAGTGCTCTCTCCTCTGATAGTACGTATGACAGCATGGAATATAATGTAAAATAAATAAAACAAATGAATGAATGAATAAATGAATGGCAAAAGAAAACTGTCATGTATCAGGATAGCACAAATTGAGTCAAAAATTATTGATTAGTTATGTTCCCCTTAATATCCCATAATGCATTGCTAAATAAGATACACCCAAACGTACCTATTTTGTTTCTTTTTTGATTTTCGTTTCCAGTCACTTCTTAAACTTGATGTTGACATTGATCTTGGAGCATGTGCTGGGATCTCTGGTGCTATTGGACTTGCTGTTGAGGGAAAAATAGATAAAATATAAAAATTCTGAACATACAATGTTACACAGTGCTTTCACATTTCATACCACTTGTCATTCCCTAGAGTATCATTCCTTTATTTAATGGTTGTGCATGGAATGACATATAAATATGGATACAACTCAAACAAAGAATTTTATTCTCAAGAGAATGACATGTGGACTGAAATGGGAAAACAGTAACAAGGTCTATTCATGTTCTTGGTGTGGTCAGCCGATGTCTTACAAGGTTAATGGTAGAGTACCAAGAGAACTCAAAGATGCCACTAGAGTAACCACTGTTGATAATCATTTTGTTTGTCGTCAATAAAATAGAGGAACAGTGAGCCCTTCCTTTGTGGAAACCATGTTACAAGGCTACAGCCTTTATCTGAACACACAAAAACTTATATTTTTGTAGGAATAAACATAGCTCCAGCAGGGAAAAGGTATATTTGGTGGATATAGTTGGTTGTACAATAACATAATTTGTTATGGTTGATTGATATTTAAATTGCTAACCAGAAATCTATTGGACTATCCAATAAAGCAAAGTGACAAAACCTATTGTTAAAATGGTTGGTACATTAACATCACGATGGCAATGCTTATAGCATTAGGTGGTCCATCTATTATAAGAAAAAGACCTCAAAAACGATGTTAAATTTGTATGTGATGTGACATCACTTGAAGACAAAGAGTTACCAATGTCTAATAGGGGTAATGAATCAACAGAAATCAATAAACTATGCAGTATATACTCTGTCTAACACACTAATATTTATTGCTTAGATTCTCCAAGTCACCATGAATGAAATCAAAGTTGCTGTTTTATAAACTTTAAAAATATCATCCAATAAATTGGAATAATATAGAAAGAATGAAGAATGACAACGAAATGCAACAAATAATTTTTAATTAATCATTCTTTAATCTACAAAATATTATAAGAATATGTCACAAAAATATGTAAAAAATATATTTTAGATAAAGTCTTGGGTCTTAGATTCTTGTAAACAAGCCTCATGCATTGATATAGAGCAAGCTAGATTACTTTTGAATACAGAAAAAAAAAACAAGCTAACTTCAAGATCCTTAATTTCACTAAAAAAATTATATTTACCACATTAATATAAATAACAAACCTCTAACATGGCAGTAGTAAAGAATAAGCTAATAATTATGATTCTCATATCATTATTGTCGTTTTTTTGAGAGCAGATAAAAGCATAAAACATATTTTTATAAAAAAATAAATTCCTAGAATAATTTTGTTTTCTACTAAGATATAATTATATTGTAGTTGGAAATATAGACACATCTCTAATACTCTAGGGTTTCTTTCCAGAAATTGTTTCTTTGCTCACACAAAGCTATGCCTCTAAAACCCTAATGTGCCAAGGATGGAAGGAAAAGTGGGATGGGAAGGAAGAAGAAGGAAGTGGAGAAAGACAAGGAGGGATATGCTTATTTTCTGGATTTGTTGCATGCTAAAAAAACCTTGTAATAAATTACCTTTAATTTTCTATTTCTACTCCCTATTAAATTCTAAATTTTAACCTACATGTAGAGCTAGTCCATGCCCATGAAATAACACTATTTATTACACATTTAGGGTTGCTACCCGTGAAATAAAGCCATGAATAAAAACCATATCAGTGAAGTAATACAATATCACTTCACGGCAAACTGTCCAATAAAATCTCGCGATATATAATAATACATAATCAACCCTTAATGCGTAATAAACAAATTATTACATGTTAAGAGCTGATATCATTTTTATTCACTCGTTTTCCATATCATATCACTCACTCGCTCGCGGACTCGCTTGTTCGCAATATGACGGGAAACTCGTGAATAAAAACGATATCAGGCTCTTAACATGTGATAATCTCTATAATCATAACTTACATTAATATGTACTGAATAGCACTGATGATGAATAGCACTATAATTATAGTACAACAGTTGTATCTCCATTAAGCAGTCATCTTTAACAACTTGCCTGGTGTCCTCTAAGGGGCATGCTCTGAATAGAGGTTTGTCTTACAGTAAAAACTGGAAGAACATTTTGGTACTCATGCAGCTATTCATTCAATGAAGCATGTCTGCTTAATAAGGGGTCTGCTTAATAGAAATATCACTGTATATATAGACAGTATTGTTCACAAATGCAGTCTTTTGTGAGTTCTAATGTTAGGCAATATAATTTATGTGCTAGAGTAGTAGGTTTCAGGGCTTGAAATAGCGGCCTGCCAATGGCCAAAAGCCAGGCAAAATGTAAGGTTTGGCAGGCAAAAATAACGGTGAACTGCCAAATCGAAAATAAAAATAATAAAAAGGCAGGCAAAATTTACTGGACTGGCAGGCTATAATTGTTTCCTATTTCGAGCCCTGGGTTTAGAATTCTAGTCTAGTCTAATAGGAGAAGAGTCGGCTCTTGCCAGCAAAGCCAGGACAACAACCACGGGCAAGAATCATTGCACCTCGAGGGCGGTTCTGATTCAGTAGGGCTTGTTCTTCATCTGAGGAATCATCTCTAGAGAGGTCATCTAATTCGTTTCGACTCTCATGGATAACGTCCTCGGCTATAGTACCATGAAATGAAGGTATAACAAATACAAGTCTTAGAATCAAATGCAACAAAAATATTTCTCTCTAGCTCTATGTCTCTTAACAGGGGTAGCGTAGTGGGGGTCAAATCCCTTCCACTACCCTACCCCCTAAAAATACTTAAAGACAAAAAAAAATCATGAACAGAAGGAATGTAGGAAGAAAATTGTGTGCATTACTGATTAAGCATTAGATTTTTGTCTTTGCTTTTTTATTCTCTTTTTTTAATCAAGCAAAACATTTCTCACTTATGCTTTGTTAGAAAATAGCCACAAATAAAAAGCCACAAATAAAAATGTTACCACATGGGAATCTATTAGAATTTGAGTATTAAACTGTTGCCATTATAGATTTATAATTTTTTTGACATTAAATTTTATCAAGAGTCCATTTTTGACCTCTTTTAAACCAGCTTTACTGATATAGACCCCTTGCAGCATATCCCTAATGCAGCTCAACTTGTAATAGGTCGTCACTACCAAAATTAATTGTTGTTCTGCACTAAGGAACAAGCTGTGGTTGGGTTCTATCATTACCAAATAACTGTTTTTAACTTTACTTTATTTACGTTATCAGCATTATCCTATTGTAATTTAGCCAAGCATTATTAATAATAATTATTTTAATCTTCAGTCATTCTCAACAGCATGTGTGGAGCTGCACTGTTCACCATTGTGCGTGACACAAAGTTGTTTTAGTGGAAGTCAATCAAATTTTTTTTCTACGACAAAGTTTTTAGAAAACACAAAGTTCTGAAAGGCATGTGCATATGAAATGTCAAGGAAACGCCTTAATTGACCTCCACCAAAGCAGGTTTCATGCTATTGGGAATGACAGTAAGAAAAACAAAGTAGAGAGGTCTGGATGCCTAATACCTTAATTGTCCTAGGCATGCATTGCATGTGCATATACTCGTGCATTATTAGCAAACAGGTACTTGACATGGTATGACGTACATTCTAAGACTTAGTTATTGTTATACCTTCAAGCATGACAAGTACAAACAGAGCTTTAACTTAAGAATTAACTTAAAGACTGAGATGGAAGCATGGAAGAATTGGGTAACAGGGAGTATACATAAATATGGATAGCATCACCAGGCAAAAAGGTTATGGCATGACTGTGTGATGAATTGCTAGTTTTTCATAGCTGCTGACTTCTTTGAAAGGGCAAGATATTTTCAGTTGGTTTGTCTGTATTCCCCTTCCCATTGGCAATTTGTCTTGTAAATTTGTGCAGAGTGATCGTCCTAACATAGGCCATTACAGTGTTGTATTTCATTGGAAATACAGTAGAGCACAGTTTTTGGAGGGTAAAATGTGGTGACTCTGGAAGGTGCTAATCTTCCTGCAGTGCCCCTTATTAGTATTTTCTTTGAAATGATAAAAACTCAGGACTAATGTTTTTGATTCACCACAGTTCATTGAGTATCAAGTCTTTTTGGCACTAAGACTACTGGATGTGAACCTGTAAAACCTGGTGAAATTTCAAAAATTCACAAACATTTTTCATCCAATAGTGAAACTTGAATGACCTCAAGTAAAAAATCTCCTGACCAGTCTCTTTGTAAGGACTAAAAGTCTGTAAATATTTACGAGTAGGCCAACACCCTTTTGCCTCTAAGACCTAGTTTTCACCAACGGTGCAAGCATGGTGACATACATATATATGCAATCATAGAATTTCTTTCAAATTGGGTGAAACCCTATCTGCACTTGCATGATATGCTTACGCTTGCATCAGTAGTGAAAACCAGGTTTACGTAATGCTATCCATGGTGACTGTCATCAAGTTTTTCAAGTGAACCAACCTATATGTCTGTCTTTAGTCCACTTTGTTCTACTTGAGTGTTAAGTGCTAGATAAAATTAAAAGCATATACATCTCAATCCTCCATGGTTCAGATGACGGCAGTAATAATCTAACCATAATGCTTTGCAAATACATGATACACCACCCTAAATAAATCACTAAAATCTTTAAAAATATCATTTTAGTATATTATAAGAATGTTTTTATTCAACCTGTAAGACAAACTTGAATGGTTTTTGACTACTTATAGTAAATTAATATCTATAATCTACCTCCAGAAAATACACATATCACTTGCGGGAATTGGTACAAAATTTCAAGGGGGTAGGAAAGATCAGAGGGTGTGGGGTATATTGCTGTGCAAGGGATATAGGTATTTTCCATAAATATTATGTCTTTTAAAATCATTAATAGACCCCTTGGAATGCAGCTCAACTTGGAGGGCAAAATAATAGGTTCCAATTCTCGAGAGATTGAAATTCTTTTGACTTGCCCTCTAAATTGAGCTGCATTCACACATGCTACAAGAGTTCTATTATAGTTTGGTTATCTTACAAAGTGCAGTGACAAACAACTACTGACCCTCCCCTCCCACAAGTTTTTTAATCCTCTAGCTATTGTACTGTAGAATGTTATGATTAAAATTGTTTATCAATTTAATTTACTCCTTTCCAGTGCTTAGTATTAACATTACTAAGAACATTTAACAATCAATAGAGGATGCTTCTAGGAACATCATTAACTTTCATTTCCTTATGGCAATTCTCCAACAAAATATGTACCAATTATTTAGAATTATTAGAGTTAAAACTCCAAGATCACCCAGGCCAAGAAAATGGCATATTTATGAGTGAACTATTTGCTATTCTGAACACAGAATATATTTCTCAGTATATATTCAATTAATTTTTTTTTTTGGATAAAAAGATAAAATCTCCAGAAATGGTTTGGAATTTAGAGGAAGCGAACTTTAATGTCACAGCGGACGATATTTGTTTCAGGAAATACACATTTCACATAGTGAAGCTCACAGAGTAGTAGGAAGATTAGTTACCGTAGTTGGAAATTTATTTATTTATAGTTTTTGTGCTTTAATACCTTATGACGACACAAAAAAAGCTTAAACTACTGAAGTAAAATCCTAACAGATGACACAGGGTCGTTAAAGAGAAAAACTGTTAAGATGAAGATTGCAGACAATAGCACCCACAGAGAGTTATGTTACTGAAGATGATGCTTATAGTGTGCTGTTATGATATCAATGACTATTAGATGACGGCAATGACTCACGGCTTCACTATGGTAGCGTTAATTTCAGTTATACTTGATGGATATATGTCACTCATAACAACATCATTATCATTACCACCACCAATATCATCAGTGATAATCATCATTATCAATCACAGCCTTCATAGATACCATCATTGCTATGCTTGTCTCCATGGCAACAATTCCAATAACTGTGACCATGACCATGGTAACCAACTTTAGCATCACATATGATAGCCCAAACAAAAGGAGCAAACTTGCCAACAATAAGACACTTAGAAAAGTGCTATCAACAATACATAACTGGTAAAGAGGAACTGAACAAATTTTGACTGTGAAATGCTTATGGTATAGTCAATGGCGCTCCATGAAATTGACCAAATCCAATAGACCAATTACAGCATTCAATCAAAATGCTCAGACATGACATTCCTATGGTGCAGCATGTTTGTACCAGAAGTATTCTCACAGTCATGAAATCTTCTCTACAAAAACATGTGAAGGATAGTGGTACATGCAGGCTGGAATGACCAAGTTATTTTGAACAAGCTAATTGTTTCAACTCACAATTCAAGGTCTGCCTGGCTCGTGCACTGGTACAGTATGATTCAATCACTCGAAGGATTAGCATGTCTTCTTCTAGAACATGACTTCCACCTAGACAGTGATTCAATAAAAGATGTCAAAATATGCAGGAGCATGTAAAATCAAAATTGTTTTTCCTAGCCTTGCCATATAATAAACATCTTATTAACTTTGTTTGCTAGGTCTGACCGGTCCGTACCATAAGTTATGGATCCTCCTTTTTTCCACTTTTTTATGGCCCACGCACATTGCGCATGGGCCATAAGGCAGTGGAAAAAACTTGGTCCATAACTTATGGTATGGACCACAAACTTGATTATTTAATCACAAATAACAGGCTGAGAGTATTAATACCTGATATAGATGTGGCATGACTATGCCTGTCCTCATCTGTTGCTTCACTTTTAGTTCGACCTGTATGCAGAACATTTGTCATCATAAATAAAATATTAAAAATAACTCCCAAAATAATGAGAAAAATTGCCAATTTATTGATCAATTTTGTAACAAAAGGTTACCCTTCACCTAAAAAATATATTCCATGCAAAGCTAAAAATATCATCATTTGGTTGTGGTATTTTTGTTAGAAATATTTAAGTTGAGCTAAAATCTGCACCTTTTCAACAAACAAAGTATAAACAATGTGTACTACCAGCTGATATGAAATAGCGACATAGACATGACGTCACTGCAAAACTGAGGTGTCATGAAGCATGCGAAAAATTGACTTAAATCTAGATTTTTGGGAGAGGTTTTTGATATTTTGCATACCCTTATTACAGTATGCTATTCATCATTGAGTGGGAAAATAAAATAAAGAAAAAAGCCACTGGGCTATTAAGGATGACACCTCAGTTTTGCAAATTTTCTCAATTCGGATTGGCTAATATTTTTTCTCAGATCAGCTGGTAGTAATTCAAGTAAACCTGAGTAAAATATTCTTTTGAATAGAAGTGAAGTTCCAGAAAATATTCAATTCTCACCCCGCCCTTGTGTGGACTTTGTAGTCCTATTTGGGGCTGGGATGAGGTGGGGAGGGGAGGGGGTGTCTCGTTAGTCCCTCAAAGCAGAGATAGGAATATTTTCTAGATCTACACAACTCATCAAGTTGATGCATAGTAATATTATTACTATGATGATTATTATAAAGAGAACATTTGTGTAGAAGTACAGAGGAATATGTGGGTACGCATAACAATAACAAACAAGGTGAGGAAGTTGTCATGGCAACCCAGAAGCTTCCTACAGCGTGTTTAACCTTATTTAACACTGCCCTTAGCTATTAGCCTTTATTAGCCTTTATTAGCATATTATTATTAGCCATAAATGAATATTAAGAAGTTAAGGCAAAAGCTGTTGCTATGTATTAAGTTGGAAATGAAGTCTGTTTCAGAATAAGTTGACATTGTGACCAGGAAAACAAGACAAAACAAAACAAAACAAAAAAGAAAAAAAAACAGACAACCAACTAAGAGAAAAATAAATATGAATAAAAAAAAAGAAAAAATCTAATTGTATGGGACCAATAACCAATATTCATAATAACACATAGTATAAGTAAACCTAAGAAATAAAAAAAATAAAAATTTTCATGCAGAAAAACCCTGTTGATTATAATTAGTTCAAAGAAAAGAAAAGAAAGGGGAATCATGATTAAATAGGAAAAAAGGGGACGTTAAAATGAACATTTATTTATAGGAATAGGAAATTTATAATTTGCAAAAAAGAAATTTAAAACAGTTAATAATAATTAAAATTAATTGATTTTAATAATGTCCAAGTAAATGAAAATTTTCAAGAATTTTAAGAGATTGAAAATAAAGTTATTGAAAAGACTGGAAAAGAGAGTTTTACTTACATGTACAATGAGTCGTACAAGTTTTGAAAGTAGAAATTGGATTTACCGTTAGACAACCTACAAGGAAAAGTTAGCAACTTACATTTGATCACGTTTATAACTTTTATTTTTTTAACCACTAATATAATGCCGATGATGATCGGAAGGGCAGTTCTTTTTATTTAAGTTAATTCTTTTTAGGCAGAGCTGATGAAATGTGCAGCAATGTTAACATTTATCATTGGTATTAGTATGAACCTTAATTTATAGCCTTTAAACCACAAGCAAATTGTCATGTTTATCTAACATATCATAATTCAAATGCATAAATTTTGAGTTTGTCAAGCTAACATCCATTTTTTATTACATATTATTAATAATTTATTAATATCTTATGATTATAAAGTCCTTAAAGAGTTTCTTTTTTAAATATATTTTAACTTGCAAACAGTTTTAGTCAGGTGGATAAAAAATCTCAGCACAAAAATACACTATAGAAAACTAATTTTCATTTTTTGTAATCTTTGACTTTGGAAAAAAGAGTTCTATACCTTCTTTAATAATTATAAGAAGTTTTTCAAGCACACAAGCTATTTGATTGATGTAAAGTAAATATCAGTATAGGGTTATAAATTAATGCTTCTTGCGGCACGTTAGTAAATTGTGAGAGATATATTTGATGTGAAATAAATATTAATATACAAAAGTAAAAGTCAAAACTTTGGAATGTGTCAGCATGTTGTATATAGAGAGATTTTCATCATTTCTAGGTAACAAGATGAGTACTGTTAGCTATGTTTGGGTGATTGCTCACCGTGTGATAAGGGTAAACACTGTAAGACTGTGAAATCTGGAGATAAAACAAAAATAATCAAAGCGATGTTCCACTTTGGTTAAAATAATAAACCATGGTTTCTTGTGAAATGCGTATCATAAAACCAACAATTGAAATGAAAAATAACATGCAAGTGCTTTAGAAAGAATGACGATCAGTCATTAGGTGTTTGCTTTTCTATTTCTTTAGAATAAAAACAATAAATTTAATTTATTTGATATTTACTTAAAATTAATCAATGATTAATTAATTAATAATTAAAATTAATTTAAGTTAATCAAAATTGTACAAATGTTCTGATTAGCAAGTTTAATTTAGGAGCATTAATTGTTTATTCATTGTTACTAATAATACTATAGCAATAAATATTATAATAATAATATCATTTTAAAATATTAATAGTGTTATTACCAAAACACGCTTTACGATATGATTCATTAGTAGTCATAATCATTATAAAGCATACTAGAAGAGGTTGATTACTCAAGGTCCCAAGATCAGTTACAGACAAGAAAAGAGAATAAGAGAGACTGAAAGAAAAATTGTAAAAATTGAAATTGAAATCTGAAACTTATTTGAAGGTGAAAAGACAAGTATCAATAATTTCGCTTTTCAATCAAATTCACAACAACTGTTTCTCAAAGTTTTCCACGTACACCTTTGATCAGGGACTGTGGAGCATAGATTTGAGTGGGGGGCTAATCTGGGGGACCCAGTAGAATGCCTGCACCCCTTGAAGATTTTGAAATTGAGGCTCTTGGAAATGCAATTTCCAGTGTTTTGAGTGGCAATTGCAACAATTTTTTTTTGCATTAAACTCATTTCAAAGCATTCGGCAACTCATAACAGAAAATATTTTTTGGCTGAAAATCAGGGGGGTGCCTCCACTGCCCCTGTTGACTTTATCATCTTAACATCTAAGTTTGACTAACAATCTAAAAGGAGCTAAGCTTCTTTGTTAAGTCGGAAGGTGGGATAGAACAACAGCATCAGTTAGGATCCGATCTCAAAGCCCAAAGATTT
Source organism: Anthopleura sola (assembly GCA_023349425.1). NCBI lineage: Eukaryota > Metazoa > Cnidaria > Anthozoa > Actiniaria > Actiniidae > Anthopleura > Anthopleura sola. The sequence continues at coordinate 13,639,413 of JALHLI010000002.1, forward strand.
GAAAACTAGAATTTCAAAGTTGATTTTACAGATGCAGAAAAGCAGAGAAAAACTCTAAAGACACAGGAGAGAATCATAGAGAATTCATACACAAATGATGGCAGGTTTGAGAATCAAACTCACATACTTGGTTAGTAAGTTAGTGTAATCTACAGTAATGCTACAGCATGAGGATTATACCTGAGCTGGCCATTAATTATCAAACAAGAGAGAAGTCACATTGACAAGAGAGAGAGGAAAGCTATTAATGTGAGGATATATTGTCATGTTTGACGTAAGTAGAATACTGTAAAATCCCAGATATAAGCTCCTCCAATCATAAACCTACTAGTCTGCAAGCCCAAAATCCTTGCATTTATAAGCCTTGCCGCCTTGCATTCATGGTATTGACCAGTTGCTGACATAATTACATTATAATTATTGATTGGCAAAACAAAAGAAAGAAATAAGTGACCTGAGTGAAAATGAAGAAACATTGCACTGGATCAACAGTGGGAAAATGAAAAAATGGGCCAATAATCCCTCAAAACTCTCTAACTGAAGCTTATCAGGAAACCTTCCATACATATATTATATATATGCATCAATAGCAAAGATAAAGATTTGAATTACACGAATACATACATTATTTTTCAATATTATAGGAAGAGTTATTCATTGGGTAGCACTGAGAGAAAGAGGAGAAAGACAACTTCAACTAACAAATTAAAATGTCCTTGGATTACAGAAGGATAAATGATGAAGAATTGATATTTCTCGCACCCCAATTTTTTTGGGTAAAAATAAAGCTAAATTGTGCAGCAAAAAGCTCTTGAATTAGCATCATCGCTATTAATTTTTATCAATTATTGAGCAAGTGATGAATGCTTGTTTTTCAGTAGAGATATTTTAAGAACACAAAACCATAATTATTGATATTACAAACCTTGTTTTTTCTTGTTGGAATGTAAAAGGCCTTTGACGGAACGTCCCATTGATGTATCATGCTATAAGAAAAGGTCAATAATTCTATCTAATCCTGAAATAACTTCTGGGCTGATCAATGTCAGGACGCAAATAATACTAACCTCTTTAGCTGCAAGTGCATAGGCAGGTCGAAGAGGTGGAGTTGGTCTTAGTTTGGAGAAATCCCATCTCTTTGGTACTAGTGGGCTGTGTGCTGGAGAACCGAGTGAAGTTAAATCTGTATTGGCTGAATGTGATGTAGACATGGAACGTATTATCTCTGTTGAGGGCTGCAAAAGAGTAATAAATATTTATGATGAGATGAGAGGTTAGCATTGAGAGGCTTGTAGTAACTCTCTAGTACTCTTCTGGTGCATGTTATGTCATAGCTGCCATGTTGATTGACTATACAATGCATTCCTCATTAGCTTCTCTTGTTACATCAACCAACATAGCAGTTGATTCATCTATATCTAAAGGGATTTTCAGTCATGTGGATGCACCCAAGAATACAAACAAGCAACAGAGCGAAGTGAAAGAGGTGTGCCATCTAGGGGGTCTTGGAACATACTCCTCCTTATTTGCATAGGCATATGCCTTCTTGGCTAAAGTCAGCTATGCCGCTAGCTAGTACACTAACGCTACAGCACCCTTGGTTCTCTTACCTGATGTGATGTAGTTAAGGAAGTACTATTAGACCTCTTGGACAAGCCAGTTGGTGAAATACTGAAGTCACTTGTTTTATCTGTTTTACCAATAAATCTTGAATCCCAGGCTGTTTTTTCAAAGGATTTTGGACTGTGATTTGGTGTTGAGTGTGATTGTTCTACTCCTAGTAGCTCCGAAACAGTTTCTAACCAAGCTGCTTTTTCTGGTGCATGGTTTGTTGAGATTTTCATTACTTCTCCAGTTGCTGAAGACATCAAGAAATATTTATTAATCATACACACTTGTTGAATTTTAAATGGGGAAGAAATGGGAAAATAGAATGGGAATTGGGTCCCTGTAGTGGAGCTTTGCTCTGTGGGGCTTCCTTGTCAATGTGGCAAAGTTTATAAATAAAATAGAATAGAAAATGGGAAACGAAAAGGAAGGAAAATTATGGAAAATAATGGAAAAATTGGAATTGGGAAACAAAAGTATATAGTTGGGAAATAAAAAGAGTGTGTGAAGGATACAATATGATGGAACAGAAAATGTGAAGTGGAAATGCTGGAAAATGATGGATTGGATATTGTATCAATTTTGAGTAGCCATAATTATAATAATAATAATATTATTATATGTTTACCTCTGATTTCAAAGGCATTGAGGATTCCCTCTGTGTCTTCCAGAGATCTTAATGACACCCTTGATATATCATGCTTTTTCTGTGAAGGAAAACAAACCAATCTTAATCAACACAAGACCTCCTTATCTGGAAATACAAGGGGTGTTGTTTGAATGAAACTTACCTCAAAACAAAACCCATTAAGTCTTGGGCTGACTTGTAGAACGATCAGATAGGATGGAAATAATAGGAAATATCGCTCTTTTACTTCCTGGAAAAATGACAAAAAAATGACGATGATGATGGTTATAATGGTAAAAATAATAACAGTAGCAATGTTAATAACCAAATAATGATGATGGCACCTGATGATGATGATCACAATCACCATGACAATGATGATGTCAATGATCAATGATGAAAAAAATTTATGTCCAATTATTTACTAATTTTAACGACTCCAAGATTACTCACCCCTTCATTACCATGGATTAAAAACTGTGACACCAGTAAGCATTCTCCACATTTAGCAAGCTCCTGAAACAGGGAATTAATTTAAAATACAATGTCAGGTTCAAAGTTTTTACTAAAAAGGTGCAGCTTAGAACAGCTTATCCTATTGCATAACAACTTTGTCAATTTTACCCAAAAAGTTCTATTATTGCTTGAAATGTATTTAAAGTTTAAAACCTGCATAATCTAAAAGCATGTTCACAGAATCGCTGTAGCTTCAGATATTAAGATTTATCAAGGTAACAATTAGGCTCAGATTACCAGCCGTCGGGGTTTCGTGCGCCCGCGATACTCTCCCCCCTGACGGCTGGGCGCACGGTCTCTCAAGCGTGTCTGTGACGTAGCAAAATTAGCATATAAGAAACGGAAACGGAAATGAAAATCGAACTGTCAATAAAGTTTTTAGTTCAAGTTGTCAAACATGTTTTTTATTTTATTCATGCATATTTGAGAAATGTTGAGGGAAATAACTCCTAGTAAAACTTGTTGGACATTAAATAATCCATCCGGATGCATTATTTGCACACAGCAATCGTAACTTCCTTCGATAAACGTCATTGATCAGCATAGAACGCCAGCGTTTGTTGAGGAGAAAGGTCTCTGGCGAGCCGTAAACGACTTGGTACTTTCCTTTCTCAACGTTCTTTTTTAACTGTTCATCTTCCTGTTCTTCACCAAGAAAGGCAGCCTTGATACCTTTGGAAAGTAAAAAGTTAACTTGATCTCTCATGAGAGAGACCAGAGGTGAAATAACGAGGACAATTGACTCTTCGGTGGACCCTTCCATGTGGTCGAACACAATCGGTGCTGTTTGGAAGATGAGAGATTTTCCGGAGCCTGTTGGTAGAATTACGAAAACATCTTTTCCTAGAATTACTTCTTTTAACGCCTTTCGTTGAATATCTTTGAATTCATCTAGTTTAAACTTATTTAAAGCATTTAAGCAAGCATTTTCGAAACGTAAATCAAACGAGTTTGAGTCCGCCATTTTGTTTTGCTGAATGTTAATTTATTAATTTATGCCCCTTGGATTTTGAGGGGCAACGCGCTAATTGGTCTAGACGAACAATGGAGAGACCGTGCGCCCAGCCGTCAGGGGGGAGAGTATCGCGGGCGCACGAAACCCCGACGGCTGGTAATCTGAGCCTAGGTAACAATATTTCTTTGACAAATATTGTTACTGGGTTCAGACTTTCTTTACGATATTAAGATTTGTTGCCATGATTCTCAACCAAATAATAATAATAATATTTTCCAATAAATCAATTCCCATGAGGGGCTCTTTTGCTCTAAATGTGCTACCACTAATTTCACTATTTAGAACACACAATAATCAACTCTAACTAGTATTGTTTGTATGGAAAGCTGTTGTATCCAGAGAAATATTTAACCTCATTGGCAAGGGAGAGAACAACATCAAAAGAAACTACACTCACATATGCCTTTCATCTGAGTATTGAACCAGTAACCCAAGGCTTGAAATACACACAGTGCTATAGTTGCATAGACCACCCTGGCATAACCAAACCAATCATACGTACATTTCATATCTAAACAAATAGACAATAGACTAACCTCTTTATCAAGGCCATCAATGTCTCCGGTAAGAATTTCTAGTTCTGTTTCCTTCTTCTTTCTCATTTCAGTACAGCTGGTCTGAGATAATATTATCATACATTAATCATTGATTATATTCACATATTCTATTGACCACTAATTCAAGGAAACCAAAAACCAACATGTTTTGTTGAAAGTAAGTTGGCAAGCAGCCACCATTGAATTATGTGGATTTTTCTAGAACTTTGAACTTGATGTTAACTCTGATAATTCCCTCAGCAGGGATGAAATATACATAGAGTGATACATTTGAATATATTTTTTGTAAGTGTGAAAAATGGTGACAGGTTAAAAAAAAAAATGGCAACCCTTTATAGCAGAAGAAGTAACTAGTGCCTGTGATCTACTGATTCCTTGGTTGCAACTGACCCAAGTTTTCAATAGGATTCTTTCTGGCTGATGGCACATGGTGGTCAGTGTTTGACTGCCATTTGGAGCAGATAATTGAGGAGATTGAAAGACTGTTATCAGCTGATGGAAACACAGCAATCTATCTGGACTTACTTTTATATTTTGAAAAACAGCTATTGCCTTTTTGGTATCCAGTTGATCAATATGTCCATCCTGCATTGAAATTAAAATGTTAATATTGAAATACTGAATTCAAATTAAAATGTTAATAATCAATTGATTAATCAAAATAATAATAAAGAATACAACAACAACAACAACAACAACAACAACAACAACAACAACAACAACAACAACAACATTACAGCCATTAAGGGTTTTGATGACATATGGTTTCAAGATCAACACCTCCACGAAGAGGCATAAAATTTACCTCCCCACAGAGGTGGATTGGTATATCAAAGGAGAGGGGCAGGTGTGCGGAGGGTATATTCTTATGGAATCTTCATGAAGTAAAAGGGTTCAATATTATCCCACTTACATATGTATATGTATGCCCAGTAAACAAGAAATAAACAACAATAAAACCAACCTCTAGATGTCTTTCCAGCTCAAGCAATAGAGTTGGGTATTTATCAAGATGGCGGAAGGGCTACAAGGGAACGAAAGGTGTTAAAGTTAGGATTTGTAAAAAGTATGAGGAATGATGAATACTATGAATGCTGGCATGACAATAATGATTATCAGTGGAGATCACCTTGCTTAGACTTGTGGTGAGGGTTAGTATTCCAGGGGCTGGTGCTCCTTTACTCTCAATAAATGCTGACAGTTCATCACTGCAATATAATCACAATATTATCAAATCAATATTACATGATAAATTATTGTACAAGTGTGATGATGCTAATGATGATGATGATGGTGGTGGTGTTGGTGATGACGATGGTAATGATGATGATGATGGCGGCAGTGATGATGATGATGGTGGCTGTGATGATGGTGATGATGATGATGATTGATTATTGAGGTTTCAGTACTGCTGGTGATAGCCATTATCAAATGATAACAATCACCAGTTGAGGTTAAATTGTAAGAATTATAAACATTATATCATAGAAATCAAAATTACCTATATTTTGTAAGGATTTCCACAGCTCTTGGATGATTTGCACAATAAGTTAAATACAGCTCCTTCATCTGTCATAAACAATAATTGTAAAATATATCAGTTTACGAACACTTGAATTCAGTCACATTCAAAAATAAAATAGTGAATTTAATGTATTAAATGTCAGTCAAAAGCATCCAGATAGAATCAAACTATCATATTACATCCTTGAATAACATGTCATCACCTGAGGTGCAATTTGTAAGAAGTTAGCTGCGATACGTTGAGTACTGAGAGGTTGACTGAAAAAAAAGAGTCAAATATTCAAGTCTTAGTTTTAGGTGTAGCTTTGATAAATTTCCCTCTAATATGATGTCAAAGAATCAAAATATTTATGTATTTTTAAATTATTGAATCTTAGGTAAAAATGGGCAAGGTTTGGTGACAAATTGTTCGAAAATATTGTTACAATACCAAGAAAAGAAACATAAAATCATAAAATGGAAATGAAAATATGGAAATAGGAAAGAAATGGGATGAATCATATTTGATTTTAATTACTTACTGTGCACACTCATCTATGATACTAAAAAGATTTTGTTGAAATTTAACCAGTTCTTCAAAGTTTCCACATAAAACCTTCAAATCTCTTGAAGAGAGGCTGAAAAAATGAAAGAAATAAAAAAATATTGAGTTGGAGAAAGGGAATCCAATGATCTGCTAAATATATTTGCAGCATTTTACTCACACATTAGAAAATTTTAATGGCTTGAGATAGTTTTGCAGCAAGGCCTGAGATGAAAAGAAGTTATATAAAAAATTGTGTAAAGATTCATTTTTTCTCTCTTCTCGTCAACCAAGAAAAGAGGTGGCTAGGGACTACAAAATGCTCTGTTTCCTGTCCCAGTAAATAAGTGTAAAATGCAGTCTGTATTATCAAAGTGTGGAATTTTTGAAGGGTTTACATGTGCTTTCAAACTTTCATTATTGCATATTTCATTTACAACATTTGGTACAACATATGAGGTCCCTTACAAGGCCTAATTCCAGAGTAGTCAGTGGCACAACATAAACAAAGAAGATATATTGGTGAAGAAACATCCCTCTCTTAGGGTTTGAAATAATGGTTCATCAGTCACTGGTCATGATGACCAGCCAAAACTTGAACGACAATTATTGAACACAGGAAGCCCACATAATGGAAAACCCTCCACTAAGTTTATAAGAAGAAGTGGCATATCAGAGAATAATTGAACTCACCTGTAGTTCACTGACATGGGCCCTTTCTGTGTCCAGAATATTTTGTACAACCTAGTAGAGACAGAAATGAGTGTAATTTAGATATTGAGTTGCTGCACATCCACAGAACTTTGATTTTATTTTACAACGATTCTTACCAAGTTATGATATACTCTTGTGCTGTCCCTCTTGTTTGCAGACAATGCATCAGGGGACGGAGTTGTGGGTGTTACTGGTACTTCAGGACCTGGGAAAAACAATGGAATAGAATTGGAATTTAAATTCTATCTTTGCAGCTAGAGGGATGAGGAAATAGGAGAACCTGGGGAAAAACCCTGGAAGCACAGGAGGGAGAATCAACAAGAAACTCTACTCAAAAATAATGATAAAAAGGTACCACAGAAAACCTAAAAGGTCTAAACCCAATTTCCAAAATTTTCAGCGATTTAGGATTTAGAACTTGAGTTTTGAGGAGGGAGGAAAACCAGAGAAAGAGAGTGGATGAGAATCAACGAAAACTAAGGAAATGAATGAGAAGAATACTTACTTGAAGAGATTTCCTGGACATAATTGCTTGGAAACCAACCATATTTACCATTGATAGTCCCTTCCCACCATCCACCATCAACAACCTGCATCAATACACAAATACGACATATAATATCAGTATAACCTTGATATATACCTGTGTGCATTAATATGAGCATAGACTATAACAATAGTCTACCATAGCAATGCATTTTGAGACTGTTAACTCATAGAATAACACCAAACAAGAAGATGTTGTGGTTTGTTGTTCTTTTGTTTGGTGTTATTTGATTGAGATAATAGTCCCAGAATGCATTGCTGCAGCACAATAGCGATATAGTCTATGAACAAACTGTACAAATATATGGTCTGCAAAATCTATTATGATATAAAAGAATTTGAGACTAAGAGATAAGAAGGGTTCATAAAAAGCATACCTTTGTTACTTCTAAAATGTCTCCTTTTACAAAACAGATCTGAAAGGGAAATGAAAAGTTGAAAGTAGTCGTAGAGGGGGGAAGGGACAAATGAATGGATGGATGAATGGAGGAATGGATGGATGGGTAAATGGATGGATGGGCTGGTGGATTGATGGACAGGTGAGGGGTGGATGCATGGATGTATGTATGTATGGACAGGTTGGTGGATGGATGGACAGGTGAGGGGTGAGTGGATGGATGGGTGCATGCATGAATGGATGGATGGATGGATGAATGGGCAGATGGATGGATGGGTGGATAGGTGGGTGGATGGATAGATGGGTGGGTGGATAGATGGATGGATGGATGAACAGATGGATGGATAGTGTGAGGCTAGATGGATGGATGGATGGATGGGTGGATAGGTGGGTGGATGGATAGATGGGTGGGTGGATAGATGGATGGATGGATGGACAGATAGATGGATAGTGTGAGGCTAGATGGTTGGATGGGTAGGATTGATTTATTGGGCAAATGGATTGTTTAGTTCAATCATCTGATCATTAGTATTCATTACCTCATCGTCATCAGTCCCTTGAAATGGAAAAGTTGCCTTAACAAGGCGTACACCACCACCATAATCTGTCATCTCCTTCAAGAAAAACATACAATCATAATAATTATCAGCACTAATATTGAGAAATATTTAATAGATATAAGTTTATTCCTTTAATTAGTTTGCAAGTTTCTAAATTCAATAAGAGGTATGCTGCACTTTAAATTATTGCATATATATATTATTGTTGCTTGGCTTAACTGACATTTATAGATTTTAAATTTTATGCAACCCTGAAACAGCCTCTGGGCTGATCTAAGTCAGGGCATGACTAACTCACAGATCGAACCCTGAAACAGCCTCTGGGCTGATGTTAATCAGGGTATGGCTAACTCACATTGATTTAGAAGATCTTTTAATGTATATATTTTGATTTTAATAGCATACAATCACGTTCAATAAAGGTGTTTAATTACAAACTAACATTTTTCTGAGTGGTAATATGATTTCCAGCTTGCTTGCGAGTCATGCAAAACATATCCCTGAAAGTTAGAATTAATTGATGCTAAGCGTTTAAAAAAATTGCATTTAATATTGCTTCATAATTATCTTATTTCCTATGTTTTATTGTTTATTCTCATTTATAAAGTACTTCAAATTCATCCCAAAAACAGCTTAGAGTCTCACTCAAACTCATTGAAAAACTGTTAGGAGATATTTGCTTGATCACTGTTAAAACTTCATTATTATCATTATCAAATTATTATTTGTTTTAAGCAAGTCTTTTAGATTGATTCCAGTAATTTAAAAGCCGAATAAAAACAAGAAATTTTAAGAGGAATATCATAAATTATCTTTAAGCATGTTTATTGCTTGAATTCAAACCTTCATATTTTATTGAACCCTGAAACAACTTTTTGACTGATCTAAGTTAGAGCACAGCTAACGCACAGATTGAATTGAAGTTTAACTGGTTAGTCTTTGCAGAGAGAGGAATCTAGGGAACCTCAAATTGAGAACAATCGAGGCCTAACAAACCCTACTCATATGCAGTGCCAGATCCAGTTATCAAACCTGAGACCCCAGAGGTGAGAGCCAAGTGTACCACCACCATATTACATGTACTCCAAAATCTAAGAATCAAAGGTATACCATCTTGACTTACTTTTTTCTCTGGGGTTTGTGGTTTACTGGTCTCTCCTGTGTTATCGTTGTCTAGTTGTGTTAGCGATGGTGGCTTTGATATATTGGTAGCAAAACCATGACCTGTGAAATAAGCAACATATTGCCAAAAAATAAGTATTCTATAGCAGTATAATTATAAAGTACATTATTATTATATAGCTTGTGTACATAACAGTGATATATAATATTGATTCTTGTTGTTGATAAATACTAAAAATAATGTCAAATTCGGTATACAAATTAAATAAAAATTGAGCCAAATATAAATAACTTTGTATAGAATTTACAGTATTGTTGAACAATGCCCAATAATGAAATTCAAAGTCGGTCGTCACTTTGAATTTTTTATTAATTTTGACAGCAATTTTAATTTCTTCTTAATTGAACACAACATTTTCTAGGCTTTTAGTGTAGGAGGAGGTGAAATGGCGGCCTTTTATGACGTACATAAATACTAAGTACACATATATCAAAATTTGTACAAAATATTGACAACTTTGATTATACAGACCAGTTGTTCTGTTGGAAAAGAAAAAAAGATATTCATCCGTTGAAGTTGAACGGAGATAGTAAAGAATATTATAGAATTGAGATATCGGCATTAAGCATGGTATTATCTAAGTTATATCTGTGAATATACTGCCTAATACTGCCTGAATCCATAGACGACATGTGTTTTTTGTTTCACATGGTCTTAAAAGCAGATGCCTATCAATTACTGAGATTATAACAGGAGCAGACCAAATGGGATTCTTCTACATGTAAAGTAGATACTCTGTTTATCTAAGTCTGACCCACACATGCCAAACAATTACGGTATATGAATTATGACATCAATAAACACATGTACTGTACAGTGTTACAATTAGCTGATATTTTTCTGGCGTGCCTGATGAAAGCATAATGTGCTCAAGGCAACAAACAAGACCTTAAAAAATGTGGATTATAAATTCAAATTCTCCCCAACAACACTCTTAAAATCGTAAGATTATAATAGGAAAGTTTTGAATATCATCAGCTCGAAAAAGAAAGAATTTATGAAGATTTAAATTATCTAACTCCTAGGATATTTTGAATTGGTTTTAGTAAAAAAGGCTAAAAAAATTGCAATGAAACTGAAAGAACGTGAACATTCGCTGGTATGGTAGGTGGTAAGGAAATGGCTATAAAGAATTTTGGTTTTAATCTTTATTCAAATGCGATGGATTAATTGTTCTAACTACATCATGTTGAATAATCTTCTATTTATCTTCAGCTCTGATATTTTTTGAGTACTTAATGTTTATAAAATAATAAATAATATGAATAGCTTCCAACACCATACCGACAAGTGCTTTAGAAAGTCGATGTAACATAAATGTAATTGAACATGTAAAAGACATCAGAAAGAAGTTATACTTGCCATGCGAAGTAAGGGATTTACAAAGCTTTTTGAGCATAGTTCTTGGGTGGAAAGATCTCAATAACAATTCACACACAACATTTGACCAAAAAATCCATAATATGATTGCTCTAGCAAAAGCAAATCTTTAAATAATCTTTAACAAGTATAATAACATGGACCCAATGATACTGAAACAGTAGTCTGCTTTAAGGATGCAATGAGCATTTTCTTCAATTACTTTCAGTTTTTACTAACGTCAACAAATTGACATGTGTCAATCAAATACTTATATGTTAGTCATGACTGAATCATCTTTCATGATTCAATAATTGATGTTTCAGAAATTTTGTCATAATTAGACATTAGTTTATGACATTTTAGACCAGACTGTAAAATGATATCTCATGATTCTGAAATTCTGTCTAAGGATTTTCAAAATTGCTGTAAAAGTCCAAATTTCATCCATGATTTTGAACATAATTTATTTACTGCGTTTAGTTCCGGGTAAAATCAAAACATAGGTGGAAAAATTACTGGACTTGATCAATTCTTTACAGTTTCAATGACTTACAATCGTAATCAAGTACTGTTCTCGTAAAAAGATAAATCTCAAATACGCAGAATACTTCCAATGTTTTCCCTTATTATCGAGTAGTGATCAACGAGATTTGAGCAATATTAAAATCTCCTACATACATAAGGCTGTTTAATCCCAACCAAGCCTTTGCAAAGCTTGTCAATACATATTGAGCATTCTAAACAAGTTAATACTAAGTTATCTGGTTCAAAGAAGAGTAAAGTTATACAAGAATAAGTATTTTCAAAGTCCAGATACAATCTTTTGACGTATTCTTGGACTCAAGTCGAACAAAAAGTGAATCACTAGCGAAAGACTCACACAAAAAACATGAATAAAATAGCCTTATTTAGGGACAAAACACCGGAAATTTGGCTTTTTTAAATAAACTGAACTTTCAGCTTTTCATAATGTCATTCTTTACCTCAAAGTTAAGTTATTTTTATGAAAATTTCGAGGTTTTAACATTCCTGTACGGAATAGTTCTTCGTCATGGCCGCTTCTATCCTCACCTCGTTTTACAAAGGCCACGACATTTAAACTATATTTTCTTACCATTTGATATATTTTCTAAGCTTTCGATAGTCCGTAGCACTTTCTCATATCCTCCTTCGCTTTCCAGGTCATCTACAGCAAAAACCTAACGAAACATAACGAGAAAAGTTCGAGTTTTTGTCTCGAGTCAGTGGAAGATAAGTCGGAGTCTGCTCAATGGAGCTCATGAAATATTAATGTCAAACTCCTAGATTATGTTTATTATAAATAAGCATAATGCCACATTAACTCAATGACTGACAAACCTCTTCGGATCTTACTCCAATTTGTTGGCAGGCTTTCAAAAAGGCCTCGAGGTTCGTTACTCGTTCTTGCTCAGTTATCGGCGGCTCGTAGATCTAAAATCAAAGAAACCGAAAGACCAAATTTGACAATCAGATCAAATGGGTTGATCATTTACATCAGAATAATAATAATGCCTCTCATGTTTTTCTCACAGAACAATACACTGGCACCTTCTCAATGACTCCAGGGTTCAACTTGTTGACTAGCTGACACAGTATAATACCGTTAAGAAGTCTATCCATGAACATTTTCTCAATATTTTCGCCATGCTTTTCTTCACCGTCGAGTATTCCTAAAGAGAGAAACCACTTTTGTAACCGTTGAACTCGTCCCTCCATCATTCAAATATTTTCTTTGGTGTTAATAAGATCTCTCTGTACGAAGTTATGTAGAGTTCATTGAGTTTGAAAGGTTTTTACACAATGAATTTTACGAGAATAGCGGGACACTTTTGTGGGCGTAGTGTCCGCGAGTGAAGCTTCAAATAATATTTCAGATTTTCATGCTTCAGTACTGAGGAATTTGAACAGCTCACATCCGGAATGACTTACCTAAACAGAAAAAAACAGGAAAAACAAATATGAACGTATTTTAGGATAAGCTATGCAGATTGGTTGACCAACAGCGCGAAGAAAGAAAATTTTTGTTTCTTCTTTCGGTTTTCACTTGTTTTTTTCATCGACGACTTTTGGTCTTCCTGTGGAATTAAATAAATGGGAGGGGAGGGGAGGGTAAGTGAAAGAATTTCGAGGGTCCACCCCCCAATGATTCCAAGAAAAGATTTAAGATACTTGGTCAAAGTTGGCTCTACCCTTAATACAGCATTTTAGTACCTAAGCTATGTATGTTAAGGTCTAATAAAGCAGTTTTTAAATATGTGGATGATGGCTAATGAACACTAGCATGGACTGCGTCAGTGTTTCTAATGAAACAGTTATCTTAGATTAATAAATTTTACACCGTAGTGAAAATAGAAACTGACGTTTCGGACGTTAGTCCTTCGGTGGAGTCAATAGAAAGTAAGAGTGAGTTTTTAAATATCATGAAAATCTTATGGCATGGACCAAGCCTTGTCCTGAAAACATTGGACCGTGTACCTTGACTTTTCACACTCACACCAAATCTGCTCTATAGTTCACTTGACACCTGCTGTTAACCTTAGGTGAACGAGGGTAAGAAGAATGACCTGAGACCTTGGAGGCTTGCAGGTTCAAACCTTTGCTGCAGTGGGGTGGGAAAATGGAATAAATGTTAAAATTATGAGAAAAGCAGATGAAATTAATTCCAGTTAGAAATGAGAAGCGAGTGCACTACATCTATGCCGCCATTGATTTACTTGTTACGCAAAGTCCTCAAATTGAACCAAAGACCCCAGAAACAAGCAGCAATTGCAGCTACTAGAACACCACCCTTGATTCCTCCATTAAATGCCTAAAGTAAAGTAGAAACATTGAAATGAAACTGCCTTTCCGAGGCATACTTTTTATTATATCATATGGATGTTGTTTACAATGCAAAAAATATATTTGCAACTTCATTAACACTACTTTACATTATGACATAATCAAATTTGCGTATCCAGGCAACTCCAAGTCTTGGCACACAATAAATTGTTTTTCAAAACTAAAAATTCCTAGAAATCCTTTTACCAGTTTTCAAATTGAAATATTTTTCACCAAAGATGAAAAAAAAAAACGTAATTTGGAGACCTTTGGCAAACCTATTTTTAGATAATATTTTCTGTACTTGTAGTAAAACCTAGGCACTGGAAGGAAAGGAAAAAGCCATGAACAAAATGATTGCTTACTGGCCAACTTTCTAAGACTGTGTGTGATGGAATTTCCTGGATACTGAAATCTTAAATTAATTCAAAAGCGCTACAAATGAATTGAAATGAATGGATTGAATATTTAATTTGCTAATAAAATATCATTTAAGTAAGCCCCTAACAGAATGAAATATTACTACAAAAAAGAAAAACTAAATAACGTACTGTACTAAAAGATAATTATTGATAAAGGTGCAAAGCCAGCTGATACAGTTGTCTGTTTCACATTGCGCAGAGTTATTAATGACATGGTTATATTACTAACCTGGTATACTATTATAACTGCTTGGAAAAAGTAATAATAATAATATTATTAAGTTTTAACAATTATTGTTAAAACTTAACGACCTCTCTAAGGAATAGATCATTTGCAGGTCACACAATAGTTTTTGATGAAAGATGCTGAATCACCTTCTTTCAATAATATTACCGACAGGATCTTTTGTCTTTTGTTAAAATGGCCATGCAAATGATCTAAAAAATAATTTTTTATTAATTATTACAATTAGCATATTAGTTTTTTTTTAAATCCAAGTATCTATCCAGCTTGGAGAATAACAGTATTTGCTTTCAATAAACAATCATGGGAATGGGAGAAGTGAACAAGAAATGGTCACAGATGAAGTGGAGAGAAGGATGAAAAAATGGGAAAAGCCATGATCATGATATTTACCTCCTCTAAAGCACAGAGAAAGTGAATATTTCATACCTTAGTGACAAGCTCTTGCTTCTTATCTCTCCCTTTTTCCTCTCCCCTGCTAATTTGTGACCATTTACTTGCTTTGAAAAGCAAATTTTTAGAACTTTTAGCACAAGCAAATAAATCAAAACTGCCTAACGTCTTAATAGAAAAATATTCTGGTTGCTCAACTACTTCTGTCCACAATAAAGTAACTTACACCCATTTTCATAATTACACGACCAATACATCCCAAGATGTCTGGGTTTTTGGCTTCTGCCAATCAAAAATTTACTATCTAAGATAGTTGGAAATTTGATTGACGGAAACTAAACACCCAGATTTATAGCTAGTCATTGCGTCACGTTATTATGAAAATGGGTGTAAAACCAAAAACAATTATTTCTAGCCATCTTTTTCACAAGTCTATTTTTACCTTCTATACTTTTGAATAAATCTTTTGCTGGTGGCACAGCTATGATGAAGAAGGAACGTTTGTCACCATGTATATGCAGTCTAGTTACCTCCAGTTTCATGCACTGCAACCTTGATAACCTCCAGACATTGATCAGGTTTGCCAAATAAATCATTAAAAACTCAGACTCCTAAGACTAAAGTCAAACATTGAATTTCACATGAGTGAACCTAAAGACATGAAAGAAGACTGCACTGTTTTCAATGCATACGGCTCATGTGAAGTTTGATGTTCGACCTTAGTCTAATAGTCCTTTTTCTCATTTTGGTAAATCATGCTGTGTTTTTTGACTACATAACGGTACTCATTTGTTGAGGTCTAGCCTAATCAGCAGATCATTTGCAAACGTCAACCTAACTGACTCCAGACCTCTGGCCTTTTTGCTTCCATAAATCAAACTTACAACAGGCTGTTCATTCCAAAGCGAGCGATTAGGAAATTACTGTGACTAGACTGCCATTTTGTCATGGGAATTTCTTTATCGCTTGCAATCAGAATTAACTCCTCCCATTGTAATTTGATTGACATAAAGCAGAAATCTGGACCCAGTAGGTCGCAGAAATATGAAAAAAGCTCACAAACTTTTAGTGATGTCTATGAATGGCTAAGTTATAAATGAGGTTAAGCCTGTATAAATAAGTGGTCGTCAAAAACAACGGTATGCATTGAATGAGAAAACAGGACCATTCTAAATAACTAAGTCTGTGATCATCAGGGTTTTGCAAGCATGAAACAAACTATATTCATTACCACAAAATAGCTAAACTATTATTTCAACTAGTAAATTTTGTGCAATTTTAAGAAATAAATTCAAAAAATTATCCATCCCCTGATTTCTTGTTCATCTTACATTAAGCAATTAAGCGTGTTCAATTGACGAATTGAAACTGAAGCACTGATATATCTTATTCGTTTGATCCTTTTCCTGCCCGTTACAGCATAATTGCATAGCAATAAAACTGCCAAAACAGCCACCAGCAGCTTCAAACAGCAGTACTATTCTTATCACTTGAGTAAGAAACAAGAAAGTTTAGAGACATAGTTGAAGCCATCTAAAGTAAAATGTTGTTAGGAGCAACAGCATAAGGTTAACATGTCGACAAGTCTAAAAGCGAAGAAACTGGTGTCAATTTAATAACCTAAGCTGTTGCCCCGAAAAAAATGGAACTTTTGTGACTTTCTCGTTTCTTATTCAAGTAATAAGCATAGTAAGTCCTTAGGAAAATTTTTATGACTGCAAAAAAAGTTGAAAATGGAACTTCTGAAATGCAAATTCAATGAAATTGCAAAACCAGTAAGTACGCTTCAGTAATTTCCTATTTAGCGTTAGATAATGGATTGATATGTTAATGCAATACAATTTTTACAGTCATAAAAAATTACTCTACCAAAATCATCAACTCCTAGAGCTACTATGATTGGATTGTATATCTTACAAGATGACACTGGGGCTATTGTTCTGAACATCGACACTGTCATGTCAATCACATACTGTCAATCATGATTTGCCGTCATGAATAATCAGCACTGGTGGGAATGAACTACGCACCCATTCAGTCATAATATAATCGCACACACACTATCTCTCTCTCTCTCTCTTTCTCTCATCTCATCTCAAGACTTAGCTTCCTTCTTTTACTGCCATTTATGTCAATGTGTAATCTCTGTTTTCCTGATCGTGGGTTATTCGGATTTACATGAAGGGGTTGGTAGACTGTTGTTGCATTTGTGGTTGGCCTCCACCACCCTGAAAAAAATTATTATTAAAAAAAAAATTATTAACTTCACAGTAAGTTATTCTCTATAGCATGTAAGGAAACAAGGAATGTCAATTACAGCCCTTTAAATATTTCTGCGACCTAACCAACCCTTGGAAGGCGTCTGGCATTTTGGCTTCAACCAATCAAACTTAGGAAGCCAAGTTAATTCTGATCAAGCAATAAGGAAATTCCCTTGACTAGACAGCCATTTTCAAGCTGGAATTTCTTTATCGCTCGTGATCGGAATGAACTCAGCCTGTTGTAGTCTGGAGTAGGTTAGGTCGCAGAATAATGAAAAGTGCTGTAAGGCATTTCCATGACATTCCATAAGCATGTATATGCCTTTAAGTATTCATTTTGTATTTGCAAAAATTGTCATGGAAACTCTTTGATTGACATCCACCAAAACCCTATTTTGTCATGTCAACAAATTGTATGACTCTTTTCATGCTAATGTTTCATCATTAACAAGGTAGGTTTTGGTGGATGTCAATCAAGGCATTTCTGTGATATTCCATAGGTTCCTTGAAAAATTTGTGTTTTCATGACAACGCTTTGATTGAAACCCATATTTTGTCGTGAAAGGAAATTGTATTATTCTGCATTCTGCTCGTGGTAATACAACCTTTAATCTTGGAATTTTAATGAACCCTAAAATTACTTACCATAAATGGGTTTGGTTGTGAGCTTGGTTGTCCCCATCCACCAAACTGCTGCTGCTGCTGTTGCTGCTGCTGTTGAGGTTGTCCAAACTGCCCTCCCATCATTCCACCAGCACCACCAAAGCCCCCTGTAGGGCCACCAAACCCTCCACCACCACCACCAGCTGCTCCTTGACCAGGAAATCTACCTTGCTGTTGGCCTCCAAACTGACCTTGTTGAGCACCAAAGCCACCTTGTGGACCACCAAAACCACTTTGTTGTCCTCCAAAACTGGATTGCTGTCCTCCAAATCCACCACTTTGGCCACCACCAAATCCATCAATGTGGCCACTTGGCCCTACCCCCTGGGTACCAAATGAGCTGCTTTGACCCCATTGACCAAAGCCGGCTGATGAGGCAGGTGTACCCATTCCAGCCCCACCCATTGGTGTACTTCCAAAACCACCCTGCATGCCATGGCTACCTCCAAATCCACCTGCCTGACCCCCCATATGGTTAGGCTGGTTTGGCATCTTTCCAAACTGGTTAGCAGCCATTGCAGTCATGCCAGCTCCACCAAAACTGAGATTCTGATTTGCACTACTAGCTGGCATGCCCATACCATGCTGTCCTCCCATGCCGCCCCAGCCTGACATTGCTTGGGGTTGCTGTGCTGCTGGCTGACCAAATGAAGTATTGGAGGGCTGCGCACTACTGAAGCTGCCAAACCCAGCAGTGGATGTAATCCCGGTTGAGGTACTGCTAGATGGACTTAAACTTCTTCCTGGACCATTCATCTGTGCAAACCCCCCTCCTGATCCACCGACATTACCAAGTCCCTGGAATGGATTTGCAGTCTGTGACGCAGGTTGGCTCGGCTGATGTCCTCCACTTGAAAATGGGTTTGGACCAGAAGACATTCCTAATGATGTACCACTACTACTGCCGAAAACAGACCCACTACTTGAAGTGCTGGTGTGACTGGCACTAGAACTGACGGCAGGGGTGGGGCCAAACAAACTGTCAAGGGCACTTAATGCTGCATATCTGTCACCTGCGTTCTGTGGTGGGTTTGTAGAGGGCATGCTGGCTGAAGATGTCGCAGATACCATGGGTCCAAAGCCTGCTCCTGTACTCTGGGAAGCAGGAGCTATTGAAGCAAAAATTTGATCAGCAGGGCTCAAAATAATGGCGGGTCAATGGTCAATGTCTGGCAAAATTTGGTACTTGACTGAATACAGTTTTGAATGTACATGTTGACCAGTCATATTTGGGGGGGGGGGGGGAAATCATACATTGGACATCTTGACCACTCAGAGCATATGACTGGCTGTTATTTTGAGCACTGAACAGTTATTGCCATTTGATTCTATATTGCTACTGATACGGATACCTATACTACCAACACAACCACAGCCAAGCTATATTCATACCACTACCCATGCCACTATACCAACCACTTATACTACAACATACTGTCATCACTGTTACCCATAATGTTACTCATACTAAAACTCATTACACCATCACGTGATGGCAGCCATAACAGAAGGCAGGAACAATAGGGTCTTTTTTCCCTGGGGAAATTGAATTCTTTCTCATGTAAATCATATTAGACCAGATTCAATTGTTCCCGCCTTCTGTCATGGCTGCTATCACCTGATGGTGCAATGCCTCTACGCAATATGGGAATTTCAAACTGTAAGATAACATATCAATACCTGAGGAAACTGGTGAGGCAAAAGCACCAAAAGCATCAAAACTACTTGATTGCTGTTGCAATGGCTGCGTCTGAGGCTGCTGCTGTTGAGGCTGACCAAAATTGGCAAACCCTGACGGCATGGGTTGTGCGGGTTGTGACGAGCCGAAGGGATCAAAGGGTGCCTGGGATACTGGTTGGGTTGGGGGTTGATTAAATGCACCAAAACCAGGAATACCAGCAGTTTGTTGAGGTTGTTGGGGCTGTGAACCAAATGCTCCGAAACCTGTGTTGAACAAGGGTACTAAATGTACATCATTTCACTAAAAATTCATACGCTGTTTCTTTACTCAGCATCACATGTGGTTAGAGTTTGTTGGACAAAAAACACTCAAATGAAATGAGAAACCTAAAAAACTCTACTCACGTCATACAGAGTCTGGGAATAGAACCCAAGACCCTAGAGGTGAGAGGCATGTGCAATAAATAAAGTAAGAATAATTCATTTTTGTTTATAGAGGATAACAATTTACAGTAATTCAACTGATAGACTTGTAGTCCTCTTCTAAGGTCTCTAGTTGATTAGGGATGGGATCCTCATTAATGTGGTTATCCAAGCCATGTGAAGGTTTGACCATTTGCAGTTGTAAATACAAAGGCAGCACCTTCTCCTTAGTTATTTTAAGACTCTTGGTGTTGGTCCAGCTGGGATGTGAACCACAACCTCCTGCACAACAGACCAATGCTCTTACCAAATGAGCTAACTGGGTGGTGGTTAACATTACTGTTACGCCACCCTTCACTAACTTTCTTTTCCCCAATCACACAAAAATATGCCTCAATAGTACAATACATTTCTTATCAAAAGGAATTACCTTGAGATTGGTTTGGTTGAGCAAAAGGGTCCCCTCCTAGGTCAGACAATAGATCAAATGATGTAGCAGGTTTCTGAGCAGGTTGAGGTTCACTAACTGCTGTTGCAGCAGGGGGAGGGACAGGAGCTGGTAGACTTGACTGACTAACTGTACGAGGTCTTTCTCTGGTTGTATTCTGTACTGGAGATGAACTCTGTAAATAAAGTAAAGATGGTCATTTTTAATCCTAAAGAATGGTTTCACATCAGCCATGTTAAAAAAGGACCTTCAAAATTTTATTGATACCCTGAAACAGCCTCTGGGCTGATCTAAGTCAGGGCATGGGTAACTCACAGATCAAACCCTGAAACAACCTCTGGGCTGATCACAGTCAGGGCACCACTGACTCACAGATTGAGTCCTGAAACAGCCTCTGGGCTGATCACAGTCAGGGCACCACTGACTCAGTCCTGAAACAGCCTCTTGCCTGATCAATGTCAGGGCTTGGCTTACTCACAGATTGAACCCTGAAACAACCTCTGGGCTGATCAAAGTCAGGGCACCACTGACTCACAGATTGAACCCTGAAACAACCTCTGGGCTGATGAATGTCAGGGCATTGACTAACACACAGATTAAATTTGAATTTAGCATGTTAGTTCTTGCAGGGGAGGACAGGTTTGAAGGTTTTGCAAACTTGTTTACTTACTTGTACTGTAGGTACATCTTTTCCTAAGAGTTGCTTGAGTGGTTTAGCTTCTGGAACAGAGTTAGTGCTAGAACTAGAGGATGCAGTAACATGCTGAGGAGGGATATACCATCTCCGTCTCTCATATTTTTGAATCATAAAGTCTTTAACTTTTTGTTCATCTCTAGATTCTGGTTCTGGAGAGTTTGCAGAGTTCCATAAGCCTAGCCAAGTCTTCTTACACATCTGAAATCAATTTCATGATGATTGAGTTTATTATTGGGTTTCCTGTGGTCTCGTGGAGGGGAAAGAGAAGGTCAACTTTCATGGCTTAAAATCATGGCCATTCAGTCGCCAGTCATGCCAACTGGCCAAATTGATTTTAGCTTGGTCATACCTTGTTTCTGGCTAAACCTGGTCAAAATGACCGGCAATGTGAGGCAAAGAGTTGAACTAGACAAGTTCCAAATCTGGCCAGACATTGTTTGATGACCACCTGTTATCTTAAGCCCTCCCCGAGTTTTATTGTACATAACAGACCTTAATCAGATAGCACTATGTTTATTCCCATGAGAATAAAAACCTTTGTTCAAACCCACATAACCTCATTCTGAAGTGCTATGCTGGGAAAAACCATTTGCTGAACACCATCAGAATAGTTAGAAAAACTCTTTCAACCAAGTTTCAACCAACTCTTTCAGGCATTCAAATTCATTTTAGAGTAGAAGTCTAGAAGAGAGCTTAAAGTATCGTGTGGCAGAATGTGGTAATAGCTTAATAATATCATATGACAATTTGCTTGCCATGATGTGCTCCAATTATGAATAAATAAGAATGTACCATCTGCCAAGAAAGATGGATTAAAGCTTATTCTTCCAGAATTTGGCTTTTGTTAGATATTCTGATGTTCTTATCTCAGTATATCTGGAGGTGTGCCCCTGCAGGACTATCACAATAATCATATTCTCTTCCAGTATCTGATTTCGAAGGATTGAATTTATCCCTCAAAAGCGTGGAAAGCATTTGAGGTACAAATAAACTGGTATTTGGGTAAAATTCTGATGGAATATTCATTAGCCCATGCAGTGACTCCAAAATTTCAAATATTGTGGTTTCAAAAGAGCTATTATTGAAGAAGTTTTTACATGAATTGTACATTGTTAATTGAATATTTAGGTGAGTATAAATGGATCCTGAATTCAAGTGAACTTGATAATAGAATTTGACGCTTTTGTGTAATAAATAAATGTTAAAAAAAATGATGTGTGAACTTATTATTGAATGCATAAATCTACATATCTTATTCCAATTTAATTCCATTTTTTTCTAGCCCACAGGGATAGGATACAATATAAGAACGAATACCCTTTAGAATACCATAACTAGTTCCGGCATTATAAAATCGGTAGGGAACGAAAAATAATTTATGCTCCAGGAAGAAAAGATATCAAAACTATTGAAAAGATCAAGAGCTAAGTTGAAAAGGGGGTTGGTACAATTGAAAAGCAAACACGAATCATACTAAAACTACATTGAAAAGTTTAAGATTTCGGTGAATTAAATTTATGTTTATATCTAAAAGGATGGGAAAGACAATGATGATGGATGAAAACACGTTCTCATACGATTAATATTTGGTAAAATAGGACTGTCTCAATTGCTTTTGATGCGATTTGCTTTTGACTTTGTATTCAACACTCGGCTCTGTACAAATAAAAATATACCTCAAAAATCGAGTTTTAACCCTTAGGATGTAATATGAAAGATTACTCTCGAGTTTTATCGTTAAAATATCGTATAAACATTATAGACAGGAGATTCTTAAGGGTAATCATTGGTGGTGGAAGTTGAAAATGGAGAACGTCTTGGAGGCCGGTAAACAAGTAGTTTGCTTGACAGTCCACGCTATTTTTAACTTTACTACCACATTTATATCAATAATATCACAAACTGCAAAAAGCCTTACATCCTTGAATCCCTAAGCCATAACTCCTTGTTTAATCGAGCCATGTTAAGTCTTAAAATACTGTCTTTTCAACGCGTTGGTGCAGCCGAATGCACTTCAAAGTCAGGCTTGTACTAGAACACATTTAGACGTTTTCAAATCCACTCACCTCGTTTCCCGCTCCCTGCAAAAATTCTATTTCTTGTGGAGTAAAACTGGTCATAGATATGGACTTTACTCTCTGAGGTGGATTTAGACCACGTCTGGGGAAGAAGAGAGGGAAAAAACGTTAGAAAAATGGCTCAATCAAGCTGAGAAAGTCGAAGGAAGAGTAACGAGCTGGACTCACAAAATTCCACTACACGATGTACAAACGAAAGATCCAATAGTCATATTCACATAAGTAGGACCTCTTTGACCACAGTCGAAGCATTTCTTGTTGTAGGGTTGAGAAGCGAGTTCTCGGAGTAATTTAAGGTTCTTTTCGTCCTGTTTCTTTTTGGCCGAAGCCATGATGGAAGATGAAGAGAGAGACTCAGGTATGACCGATCATCATACACTGCGCTCCCACATCACCTACATCTCCCCTCCGGGGAGGGGTGGAGTGACACTTGACGATGATAATTTTAATAATAAACAAATAAAATAAGGGTATGAAATAATAGAGATGACAATAAAAGTTTAAAAATCGTAAACGAATATGAATTCTTTGAATTTAATCTAGTCTTTATAGGTGATGTTTGAGGCAATGACAATATAGAGCACACAGGAAGCCCAACAAGAAAACTGTGGCTTTAAATTGAAAATCAAAATGTCAGTATCAGATTCAGCCCCTCTAGATCGTTAATGTCCTAGATCGTCCCTCTACGTTGTAGAAGGAAGATAGGATCAGAAGAATGGCTCCACTGCCTACCTTTTGAAGGAGAGAAAATTTTCCCAAAATCCTTTCTTTTTTATTTCCATTTCTCCTTTTCTTCCTTTCTTTTCACTTTGCATTCACTTGCAATAAGATATCATTTTACTGTCACTTTCATTTCCTCCCAAGAATGCAACAGGTGATGTATTGAAGTACTTGGTTCTGGCAGGAGGGGGTTTGGATGTGATACTGCATCAGAGCGGTGCATAATCAGTCTTAGGTGTGGCAATACTAATGAGAGGGCTGGAAAAAGGTGATAAATGTATTTGAGGTGGTTAATTTGACTTCTAATTCATTCCAATAGCCCATGACAAAGTAGCTTCACTTTTCACACACAAGAGTTTCAACGTGAGGCTTAGCACATAATGCTCAATGATCTGTGAAAGGAGAAAAGAATAAATCTAATACACACATCAAGCATTCCGTGCTACTGCTCTAAGCGCATGCTCAGGGGATTAAAAAGTGAGATAATATTTTGTAAAACATGTTAGATTTTAGTTGTATTTTTCTTGTCAAACACGATTTTCATTAAATATTCAAGATCACATATACTATTATTATTATCACATACCGTTAAGCGAATTTTGAGTCAAAAAATTGCATATTTTACAAAATATCATCCCACTTTTTAATCCCCTGAGCATGCACTTAGAGCAGTAGCGGTGGAATGCTCGATGCATGTATTTAGCACAGAGCTTTGTACTGAAACATTTGTACATGACAAGTGTAGCATATCTCAGAAGTGAACTACTGGATTCATTGGACGAGCCACTCTGTGTAAGATATCCTGAATAAAACCATAAATTATGTAGGTTGTAATGATTCCTATATGGGAATGGGTGTGTCTGAAGGGGGGAATGGGTGTGTCTGAAGGGGGGAATGGGTGTGTCTGAGGGGGGAATGGGTGTGTCTGAAGGGGGGAATGGGTGTGTCGGAAGGGGATAGGAATGGCCATGGGTAATTTTCCCAGATAATTTCTACTTGGAGTTAGACAGAAACACCACATCACATGAAAATACCGAAAATATATAATCACTTTTTACTGACTTTACAATAATTATTTCTTGGACAATCTATATCTCCTTCTGTGGGATTTAATAATTTTGATGAAAGAAGAAAAGGTTGCAAGCTTCCAGCTTACTAAAAGCTATCATTCCCACAAGCAGGGATGGATCCAGGAGGGTGTCCATTGTTACACAGAATGAATTGAAGTACAAAAAAGTCAGATCAGAATTATTGATGACATCACTATTTCATCACTGTTTTCATTTCGGATAAACTCCTTGTAAATTTCTTGATCTGCCTCTGCACAAGACCCAGAATATACTTGAATTATGAATGGATTACCTAAGTGACTAATTGATTAAAGCTTTGCAGCTTTTACTTTAACTCTGAATGTCAGTAAATACTTCTTTGGCAGCGTATTAAGCACAGCCAAGGCTTCACATTATATTCTATCTATATTTTATTACTATTAGTTAATTTACCCTTAGCCGAGGGACACAGGGGACATACATTCTTTTAGATTATTACTGCTGTTGTGAATATGTTGTGCACTTTTTCTGGGATAGGAAACATGGTGCATTGTGGTCTAGCTTGGGTACAAACACCTTTTGTTCATCATGGTGTTGTCTGTACCCAATATAGACCACAATGAACTTTTTCATAATTCACTTGAATGACCACAGAACAATAGATTCAAGGTGAGGCTGGGGTTTTCTCTCTATAAATTTACTGCATTGTCTATTACTTGTCAAAGGCAAGTTTTAAATTCTTGAGGTCACACATCATCTGCTAAATCTCTCCATTTTCTTGAACTATGCAAGCCATGTGTCTTTTCAGAAACAACCATATTCAGATAGTCAAGAAGTGAAAGATCAGCCAGATGAACTTAGATTTATCATGCTCTGATAGAGCCTATGACGTATGTGAATTTAGTATCATTACCCAGGTGATTATAGAAAATTGTGCGTGCTGATTGGTTAAGAACTTCAGAATATTTCTCCATTATCACCTACAGGTGAATATAGGAATGTGCACACTTTTTTGATATGAGCCTCTTTCAAAAATATATGGAAAATATCTACATTTTAGATTAATATATCAATGTTTTTGAATTACCATCTGTGTAATGATACTAAAACAATTATTCACCTTAGTCTTGGTTATCAATCATGATTCACCTTGCTGGTCAAGGACTCCCAGCTCAGTAAATATTATACACGGAGCCTCGGGAAACATTGAGATTCTCGGGAAACAAAACTAACTGGTTTCCCGAGGGATCAGTCATTAAGCGTTTTGTTATATAGCTAATCATTTTAGACAAGTCAATTTAGAAAATTTAGAAAATTTGGGCACTTGTATCCCGGTCGGGATACAGTTAGATTTAACTAGTATCACGTGAGCACCTATCAACCAATGAGAATGCTCGTTATATAGTCAAAATGATTAGCTATATAACAATCACTGTTAATCACCTTGACTTTGGTGAATAATTGTTAAATAATCGGTACATTCTCCAAAGAGTATATATGCATTATTCACTCTCTGCAGCTATGTGGTCTAGACTCAAAAACACCCTCAAATTTGCTGACCCCTGAAACAAAGAAGAGAGTAAACAATCTCTACTGGCATGTGATGCCCAGACTAGTTATACAACCCAAGACCCAAGAGGTGAGATGTGACTTCCACTACAACACCCTTGAGTAACTGGGCCTAGCTAACTACAAAATTGAAATGATACTTTAAGCTCTGCAGTCTTTACAATCTAATGATAGCCATAATATCACTTTGATAAAGATTACTAAATTATTATATGCATTCAGCTTAGTTTGCCTCTTGTCAGACGAACATCGGCATATAATGGATCTGTACTGAATATGTTATGCAGCTCTTGGAAGGTTGGCCTGTTTTCTGGCTTGAGATCCCAGCATTTTAACATCAATTTGTACACATGCTCTGGACAAGCGTCTGGTCTCTGAAGCCTTTTGCCTTCATTTTCTAATAATCTAATAACCTATGAAAGACAATGAAAAGGCAACACATTCAAGTTCAGCCTAGAAAATTGTTGCTCTATGCTTAAACCCATTTTCATAATTATGTGACCCAGGCGACTAGCTATAATTTGTGTTGTCTAGATTTTTGGCTGTTGTCAATCAAACTTTCAACAGTCTGAGCTGGTAATTTTTTAATCAATCACAGCTAAAACCCAGACATCTTGGGCTGTGTTGGTTGTGTAATAATTATGATGAAAATGGGTGTAAAGAAGACAAGATAACTTTGGGTATAATATGCAAGGGGTAGATATAATATTATGAATTGTATTAAGGGGGATGTGAGGTAAAAGGGGTCTATGTACCTCTCCGCCAGACATTTCGCCATATGGTAACTGACCAAAGGAATACATTTCCCAGAGCGTTACTCCATAGCTCCAGACATCACTCTTGTGAGAAAATGTACCATAGTTTATAGATTCTGGTGCATACCTTAATGTGACAAAATAGAAGAAATGCATTCAGGAAAAGGAAACTACTGGTATTTGAGAACTTAAAGTGAAAAATGAATGAATGAAAAACTGGGTGGAGGAAGAAAGGATGAATGATTGGGTTGGTGGACAGGTTTGTAGATGGATGAATTGGTAATAGATGGATGGCATGGCATGAATTAATGGATGGTATGGATGGATGGATGGACGGATGGACGGATGGACAAATGGAAGGATGAACGGATGGACGGATGGACAGTGGATGGATGGATGATAGATGGCATGGGATGGGTGGATGGATGGATGGGTAAGATGGCATGGGATGGGTGGATAGATGGGTGATAGATGGCATGGGATGGGTGGATGGATGGATGGGTGATAGATGGGTGATAGATGGCATGGGATGGGTGGATGGATGGGTAAGATGGCATGGGATGGGTGGATGGATGGATGGGTAAGATGGCATAGGATGGGTGGATGGATGGATGGGTGATAGATGGCATGGGATGGGTGGATGGATGGATGGGTGATAGATGGCATGGGATGGGTGGATGGATGGATGGGTGATAGATGGCATGGGATGGGTGGATGGATGGATGGGTAAGATGGCATGGGATGGGTGGATGGATGGGTGATAGATGGCATGGGATGGGTGGCAAATATGGAATTTCAACAGTATACCAACCAAGTAAAATAACCTTATTTTAATAAGATTCCTTACCATTTAACTGGCCATCTTCCACCTTGAGAGGCTTTATAGTAATCACTACCTGATCCTACAGCCCTGGACAGACCAAAATCACTAATCTTTAACTGAAAAAAAGAACAGGAATACGACAACTTTAGTTACAAATCCTAGTTCCTGATCAGGGTTAGATCCAGGATTTTGTTCAGGAACAAATGCAGTGCTGCAGCGCTCATGAAAATGCTGAAACAAAAAAAAAGACCAGACCTTGTATTGGATATTTTCAGAATCAAAAAAAAATCCTATTTCTAATTGTTTATCTTCAAAATAGGGGCACAAAGTCAATCCAGGGGGTGTGCACCCTCTGCACCCCTTCCCTAGATCTGCCTCTGCTGAAGACATAAAACAATTTTCTTTGTAACACAAATTTAGTGGGAGAAAATCACTTTACTGTCCCTACCTGGTGTTTTGAAGACATCAGTATATTCCTAGTTGCAAGATCTCTATGTACAAAGCGTTTTTTCTCCAGGTACATCATTCCCCATGCTATCTGTGCTGCCCATATCTTAAGGTCCCTAGGGGTAATTTCAGATTGGTGGTCTATTAAGTAGTCTAAAAGAGCACCCATTGCTACTAGTTCTTGCACCTATGGGATATAAATCAAAGTAGTTTTAGTCAGGGTGGGGTGGGGCTGTTTTGACCTATTTATATTCTTCCAAGAAATTACAATGTAAATCCTACATGGGAGGGGGTGGGGGTCCTGCAAAGGGGGATACCCATCACTGCAAGACTTAAAAAGCACTGTGGGAATAGCATTTGTATGATTGTCCAAGGCTTATATGTGCTTGATTCAGAAGATATTTAGTACAAAAATCTAAAATTATAATTTGAAAGATGATTTATGAATTCTTTCCTTTGAACATCATATGTTTTCAGACCCATTGCCAGGGGAGGTTCTCAGGTGTGAATAACCCCCTCCCTCCCTCCCTCTTTTCAACTTTACTACACCCATAAAATGGCAAATAGGAACCCTCCTTTCTGAAGTCCTGTCAACAGGCCTGGATTGAGTAGGCAATTCACTGGTTTCTTATTCTTGACTTTGAGGGGCACTTTGTATAAATACAATAGCTTGTTATCCTTAACTGCACATGACAACTTACTATTGTATTTAATGAAAAGTGCCCCTCAAATTTGATGGAAATGAGCCAAATCAAAATGCTTTATGGGTCGTAAGAAAGCAGAGTATTAAATGTTAACTTACACAGCAAACCTAGGATAAAAACCTACCAAAATAAGAGGAGGTCCAAGACAAACGCCAATCAAAGACACAATACACGGGTGGTTTAAGCCATACATAACACGAGCCTCACGAAGAAATTCCTAGTATTATAATGAAAAATGGAAAATAACAATGAAACAGGAAAATGAAACAGACAAAGTGTAAAAAATATGAGTTTGGAAATATAAAATTAACTAAATGAATATTAACAGGCATGAATGCAATGTAATATTTTTATGGTAAAATGTTTTCCCATTTAAACCATTTGAGAATAAAGATTCTATGTTTGATTTGTATCCACATTAATGTATTTGCTGAAGTATTGCCAATAAAAAAGACATGATTCTCAGAAGAATACTTGAAGTAAAAACTTTTTGTTGCTCAGGGTTAACCTGGATTTTGTGTCCAGTTACGTTGCTTGGAATTTCAAAGTGTTTGTATTGTTGAAGTTGTGCATTCTTTACTTTAATGTTGGTATTTGTGAATATTTTGACACTGAAATAAGACTAACCCTGAATAAATGAGTCAAATGAATCAAGGAACACAGTGGTATTTTATGAATTCCAAAAATGTCTATTCCAAATAGTAAAACCGGATGTCTGGTACAAGATAAATACCTGTTCTCCATGGGCAATTTTCTCAGGGTGTAATGTCTTGAGTGCGACAGGAGTCTAAAAAGAAAGAAAGAAATCAGTAAATCACAGACTTAGTCTTATTATGACGACCTTCCTAAAAAACTTGGTTGTACAGTAAGTGGCAGAATTAGAGGGATGGGCTGAGGGTTCCAAACTTCCTTTTATGCCCCTCTCCAGAAAAACACAACTGTTATATGTGATAGAATCTTTAATTTACCCTGAGGAACAGTATCAGGTCAAGGATTTTGAAAAGAGGGGCTGCCACAAAATGGCTGCCACACAAAAAAAGCTGGCATGATCAGCTTCACAAATGGGATTTAAAATTTCATTCAACTGATTATGAGGCAATTTTCTTTGATTTTCACAGGACAATAGACTATCAATTAAAAACAATCTGCAACCAGAGTTTTCAATTATAAGATATTCGAGCTAATTTGTTGAGCTTGTGTGACACAATAATGTAAACTAAGTTGAGTTGGAACCATGCATTGTCATGATAAGAAACATTTGAGCACAGTCTGATACTGGTATCAAAAATTTATTTTCACTTCAAATAAATCAAACCTTTTTTCCTTTGGGATCTTTCCAAACTCCTCTAAGAACAGAACCAAACTCCCCTTGTCCTAGCTCATGTCCAAGCTCAAGGTCTTCCCTGTTGATGAGAGTGTGCTGTGTTGGCATTGGTGACATGTCTTGAGAATTTGAAGCTGATAACAATAATAACAGAGGAAATAATTGATAATAATAATAATTATTAGTGTTCCATACTGCAGCCGAAAGTTTGAGCTGATATTATAATTTCTACACATGAAAACTATAAAATACTTCACCATGTCACAACTGAATATAAATCTACCATATGTTCAATGATGAAAATACCTTGTAGAGGCGGAGGTACTTCCATACCCTGTGGCAGAGGAGGAGGTGGTCGCCTGTTAGAAGTTGCCAGTGGCCTCGGCAGTGCTATTGATGGTGGAGGTGTAAATGGGTGTGGAACATCTTTAGGTGGTTGGGGGTATCCTGATTGACGTTCACTAGCAGACCGGGTTAAAGGAGTTTTGGGCTCAGACAACTTCCGTGATGGACCACCATCAATTACATTTTCCTGAAAGACAGAAAATCTAAATGTGAATGAAAGAGAAATAGATAAAAAAAAAGAATTAAAAAGAATTATAACTGACAAAGTAAGTGGGAAATCCTTGGAAAAAGTGTAGCAATGCCACAATGATGTGGTCTGGTAAGAACACTACGAAGATGATTGAACTATACAACATATCTTCCTTTGAACCTCTCTACTAGCTTGCACTAATCTCTCACTTTGGGAATGACATAGATTTTTTCTGGACTACACAATATACTCTTCTCAGATGCTCCCCACCCTTTGGAAATTCCAAACACCCCTTTGTGAAGGAGGCATGGATGTCTTCTGAAGCTACACAATATGCCATCCTCAGACTCTCCCTACTGCTTGGAAATTCCAATCCCTCTCTCTCAGATGAGGTACAGATATTTTTTGACCTGTCTTTGAAAGTCAACTAACTCCTTTTCTTCTCATTTTCATATCTTTCCGATTCAGTCTACAGACGATCTACATACCACTGAACTACTTCTTTGCATTGGAGGTCTAATGGCTAAAGAAACTGGGGGTCTTCCACCTGGGGGGATAGAAAACTGCAGTAACACAGGCAGCCCATCAGCATGTTTACTGTAGTGGTCGATCACATGTGGTAGTGTTTCAAATAATGGACCATCATCAATGTAAAACCAGCGATCAGACTGCAAGAGAACAACAGAGTTTTAGATAAAGGGGATAAAAATCAATTGCAATTTAATTATCAATTAATTATCAACTAATTATCAATTAATTATCAATTAATTATCAATTAATTATCAATTAAATTTAGTATTGTACTTACTAGAGCAAAATTGGCAAAACTAAACAATTCTAATAAAAATCTTTTTATCTGGATTTGAAGCCCCATTGTACTTGGACAGTGTAAATAAAAAAAAATGCTTAAAGCATCTGTTCTTTAATTATTAATGCAAACTTTTTACTGCAATTCTCAATATTCTGCGAACTCAGACAATTTCAACAGCTTGATGTGAAATTGTTTTTTTGCTGCCACCAATCAAAACTAATCAGTCTGTTCCTTTTATATTTTTACTGGCGGCATTAAAGAACAATTTCAATGGGCAACTACCAAGTTTGCAGATTATTTGGAATCACAGTAATGTGATGAAGATTATCTAGTCAATCAGTTGTTCATCTAGTGAAACATCACTACTTTATAACATAGCTTATAGGAATCCCTAAGATGACTTACCCTGCTCTTGATCTGATAATGATATACTTGTTTAGTTAGTACAAGGGATAACACATAATAACCATGGTCCCTGGTGCTTAGTCTGATTAAAAACTGACCATCCTTCATTCCCCACTTTTGAAAGAGAATCACAGATCCCTGCAAAAATATGCAATATTTATCAATAAGTAATATGTATCAGGCTTAAGAGAGATGCCCTCGGGTGTTCACTGGGCTACCTGAGACAACCCTGAAACAACCTCTGGACTGATCTAAGTCAGGGCATGACTAACTCACAGATAGAACCCTGAAGCAACCTCTGGGCTGATCTAAGTCAGGGAATGGCTAACTCACAGATAGAACACTGAAGCAACCTCTGGGCTGATCTAAGTCAGGGCATGACTAACTCACAGATAGAAACAACCTCTGAAACAACCTCTGTGCTGATCAAAGTCAAGGTAAGGCTAACTTGCAAACCAAATTACTCTAAATCTTCTATTAAAATCTGGGGGGCTTATTTATTCCAGGCATGATTGAGGGGGGGGGGCTTATTGGAGAGGGGGGGCTTAATAGAGAGGGGGGCTTATTGATTTTTAAAATGCAGTAAGTTCTATGCTATCAGGATGTAATATGATATGATAACTATACTCCAACACAGTAAACTGAGGATTAAACAGAAGTATTACTATGCTATGCTGTCTCACATTATCTATAGGGATGCTAGACATGGTTATAAAACATTGAGTCCAGGAATTGAACCGAGATGCCAGGAATGAGAGGTATACTTTGAATATTACAACAAAATGAATCTTACCTTCCTGTCGAGGTGTTCATGCAACCACGAACTAGCACTAGTTTGAGGAGCTGGTGATGGATAATTATCTATCATGTCGGCAATCTGTACATAGCCATTTCTTAGTGCCAGTTCTCGAGGAGTATCTCCTTCTGTTGTTCTGGGGTGCAGAGGTGCTCCTAGTTCAATCAGAGTTTGAAAGCAATCTGTGTAACCTCTGGCTGCAGCCTCGTGAAGTGCAACACATCCTGTATTGGAACACCTGTCCTGGATATCTGCTCTTCCTTGTTTTACAAGAATCTCACATGTTGATGGGTGATTTGCAATACATGCACACTGAATGGGAAATGAAAAAAAGAAAAAAGGAAAAATTTAAGATTAAAACTTAAAAATCTAATCATGCCATTGACAAACATTACTGTGATTCTCAATATTCTGCAAACTCAGACATTTCAACGTCTTGTTGCTTGCTGTCAATCAAAACTAATCAGTCAGTATCTTTAATATTTTTGATTGGCTTCAGTGAAAACCCAAATTTCAACATGAAAATCATTAGTAATCATTAATCATTAATCAAAGTACTGAGTTCGCAGATATTGAAAATCACTGTAAATCCTATTTTCCATTAACTGTGCTAAAGAAAATTTATCTAAAGATAATCACCAGCACCTACATGTCCCTAGAGACCCATCTAACTTTGAATGGGATACTTAACCTACATGTACTATGTACATTATTTCAACCTTTAAATTATTCAAAGTCTTTAACATTTTATTAGCCATCCCAAGATTGAGGGAAGAACTGGGGTGAATTGGCATAGCAGTGCATTGTGGGACTGTCTTAGGGGACAAAATAGGCACCATATTAGAAATATGTCCCCTAAAACAGTCCCATAATGCTCTGGAATGTCAACTCAACCAAGTTTTTTCCTCAATCTTGATTGATAACAAAAAAAAAACATTTTGATACTTTGGAACTGAATTGAAAAATGCAAAAAAGGGAAGAGTGGGAAATGAAAAATGAAAAAAAGATACAAGAAAGAACCCCAGTTATTCTAAAATGGGGTTCAATTTCATTTCAAACCATTGCACACAAGGTTACAAATTTTTTCAAGAACCCTGCAACACCCCATGATAAAAAAATTTAATAAATATGTCATTTTTTTAGAAAGAGATACAAATTTGATGAGTAAATTTGAAAAACTTGATCAAAGAGTTCACTAAAAATTGTCAGTCAATAGTGAAAAATCAATAATATTCTTTCAATTCTAGCAGCAGCATAACAGCTGCTAGTTTGATTCACAAAAATTACATAAATATTCCAAATAGGATTGTGATATACAAGGGTGTATATCCTAAATCAGATCCAAATTTTTGTATCTCGAAACTGTGATTATCTTTTCATCATGTTATTATCGAGTTTCTTTTGTTTTAACCCCATTCGAATGAATCATTCATGCAAGACTAAACAGTGCAATCCACTCTCACAGGTATGTCAACAAAAGGAGAGCTAACAACATGATAACCACTTTATATTATCCTCCTATTACAAGTTACAGCATGAATTTCTGAAGAATTTAATCCCCTGAAGTTCACCTTAGAACAACAAACGCCAATCTTTCGTTAAACATTTTTGACACTTCCTCAATTCGGACATGTTGAGACAGATACCTTGTGGAGTATCACAGACTGGTTCCCGATCACACCCCAAATATGCTATTTGGTTACACATTGAATAATTCTTTGACTACGGGGAAGGCCTACATACTTACCATTAATACAGTATGACCATTATTATCTCGACATCTTGGATCAGCATTACGTTGTAATAATAAAGACACAATTTCATCTGCACCAGTGAGCGCCGCTAGGTGCAACGGTGTCCTGCCATTTTCGTTTCGAGCATTCACATCCAAAGGATTTTCTCTCAAAAGTCTTTGTACTAGAGCTTTATTTCTGTCCATACAAGCTTGATGTAGAGGGGTTTGAATTCCATTTCTTCTTGCCTCGGCTGGGGGAGGGTTGCCAGCACAATATTGAACTAATCGTATTGGCAAACCATCTGCATTTTCTCTGTAATATTCTATCAATGAATCCAAACCATGGAATACTGGACCATCATCTATCGAGAAATAAATATCTCCTCTGCATTGAATTTGGAAGTGCAATGCTTGATTGCAATTCCAAAGTGAAAGTACGTAATCTCCAGGTACGGTTTGACTTTTTCGTACAAGAAATAAGCCCTCTTTTTTCCCGTGTTTTATGAGAGTATTTACAGCTTCTTCTCGAGGGAGGGAACCATGATACCATGAAGTATCGTCCCGGGCATTCATCTCAAAAGCTCCTGGCTTCGATATAATGTGCTACATCTGTCCTCAAGTGTAAAGCTTACCCGGAACTACAAACTTTACGCTTTAGAGGGATGCAAAATCAAATTTCTGAACAGGAAAAGGTCGTCATGCACAAGTTGGTCTTCTGTCATATGATGCCTTCCTGATAGCTAGCACCCAGTCGAGGTAAATCATTAAAATAACACCAAAAATATATACTGAATGCAAAAGTGGTCTCTTAGGAAGCAGTTACCGCAGCTAAAGCTATAAAATCTGATTAGTGCGGCTTTCCAAATTTAGTCCTGTTCCTGGAAAAAATGAATAAAACAACTACAAAGAATTTTATACAGAGATGTCCGAGTAGGACTGAGTACTAGTATTAGCCCGCGGGATGGCTGATCAGCTGTTTTGTGCTCAAGAGTATGCGCAGCATACAGGGGGATGTTGTCATAGTAACGTGTATCAAGTGAGAGCAAAATATTCGCATTTCTGTCAAAAATCCCGAAAAACTCACCAATTTTCTCCATTAAAACAATAAATAACGCAAATTTCTATCAAGATGAATTCAAAACAGCCTTCATTTAAAACAATAGTGCCGGGAAATCGAAACCTGGATGAGATATTTGAAGAAGAAGCTCATCAAATTGTGGACGAAGCCATCGACAATGCTATGAAAAGATTGATGGTTAATTTAGGGATTGCTGGCCAAAAAGACGAATCTACTGAAGGACAAGCAAATCAGGAAGAAGAAAAGGGTACTGTTGATCCTGAAACAGGAGCATTTATCCCTAATATCAAATGGATGAGCGCGGATAATTTTACTGTGGCTGGTGGTCTTGAAAAAGTTGAAGAATTTATTAAGGTAAACATGTTAGTTTGATGTTTTGTTTTTAGAATAGAACGCAAGAAATATTGCTATTTGATTGTAGATTATGCCTGGGAGGCGTGACCTACTTGATCACACTTACTGCAGAACCCCCCCCCCCCCCTTGCGAAGGATGGGATAGGGTGCAACGACTTGAGCATCTATTTCTTGCAACAAATCATGGAATTACCAAACATTACAGTGTTACAATAAGGCTACTGCTAGACTGACAGTCTTATTTTATTATGCCATAGGAAGCACTGGAACCTTTGAGCAAAAATTGTCCCAATTTGACTTGCTCTCATGCCCACCTTGCAACATTTGAAATATTGTGAAGGGGGGGGGGGGGGGGGGGAATGCCCCCACATCCAACAGCAAAGCATTATAAGGCTTTATTGCATGCAGCAGTTTGTAGCAATAATGTAAATAGAATAATTTTGCTGCTAAGTACAGCACTGCATAGACAAAAAATAGCACTTCCTGTCTAAGTCTTTATCACGTTTATCATTGCCACACGCTGATTGCGACAAAGGTCACAAGGACAGAGAAATTGGACAATAGACTACCATCAATCAAACAAATTGTTCAGTATCTTTACATACTTTGATTGACAGAAGTGTATTGCCCAATTTCTATATTGCCACTGTTGTCTCGATCAGCGCGCAGCAATGAAAACGGTGCTTAATACCTAGTTAATGACTCAGTACTTCTCAATTTTTGTACTTTAGACATGGGAACGAGATAGCTGTTGGTTATATTGTATTGACTTCCTTAGAGAAGAGGACCATCCATACAGTAAACGTTATCGGTATGCAGTAAAATGGAGTATTCCAACAAGGAGAAAGCCAATCCCAAGGGCTACGGCATGTGTATATTTCACACTGGAAGTTAGTAAATTTAAGCCAAAGGTATGTTGGAAAACCTTGTTTCTGGGAAAACATGTGCAGGCCTATTGGGTCTATTATTAGTTGGAAAAGGTGTAAATTTTGTTGAAGTTGAAGAATGCAAAAATTTTGATGCATCATAATTTTTTTCCCCAGTCATTTCCAATTGAAGTATATTATATATTTGAAAGCCACCGACTCGTACACAGGTAATCCTAATATCTATTCTCTGTTCTTTTCAATAATAGTTTAAGATAATAGTTTTTCCTGCAGTGGTATTTGTAACATTTTGACTGATTTTATTTATAATATTTTATAGACCTGGCAAATCAAGATTCAGAGAAAAATGGCTGAAGGACATCATAGAAAGTAAAATCAAAATGATGCAAACAGTCTTCTTCTAAAAAATGTCTTTTATTATTTTCCAATAATTACTTATGTATATTTTGTAAATAGTAATTATATCTAAGTCATGGTTGCTCTGATAAATATGGTGTTAGGAAAAAATGTTTCCTTAAAATAAATAAAAATCTTACAATTTAAGATTTTTAACAAGTAAGTACTTTGTCCGTCCTACTGTAAATATTCTGTCTACATTTCATATTAATAATTTGAAATATAATGAAAAGGATATGTTTTATGAAAATAAATAAAACAATTTTTTGGTATTCGATTTTCACTGTGTATATACATCTACTCCTTTCCCATCCCATTTTATTCTATCCTATTCCATTTATTGAGAAAATTTTGGAGTAAAATAATGAAAAGTTTAAGAAAGTGTTTTACACTTTTTGTTACAGTGACAAATTTTAACCCCTCCCCCAAAGACAGGGTCATAAATCTCCTACCCTCCCCCCCCCCCCCTCCCCCCCCCCACAATCCCAATATTCAGAAAAGTGCAATTCCCAAGGGAAGCATTATAAGCTTATAATTCTTCGTTTCCCAAGGAGAGAAAAAGTAATCTCATCCTGCTACACCAACCTTACCCCCTCCCCCCCTAGAGAATAAAGTTTAAAAAGTGTTTAACACTTGTGTTGAAGATTTTGCATCAAAAATAGTAGGTCCTCCAGACCCTGAGGAATTCAATCCCCCCCTTCTCTATGGACACTGTTATGGATATTTTCTACACAATTTTGACTGACTAAACTACTACAACTGGGCCTTTACATCTGTCGCAACAGTCAAATGTCACTCTAAAGCTGTTAGTCATTAGTCTACTGTGGTAGCTGTTCCCTATGTACTGTTTGCCCATTCTTTTCATCACTGTGCTTTCTTCTTCTTGTTCTGTGTGTAGTTCAACATCGGAGGACAGAACCTGAAGAATTAATGGGTAATAAGAGAGGATGTAAGCCAATATTGACCTGGGTGTGCAAATCAAGAAATGTGACTGTACTTCAGAAATAGATAATCTAATGAATGTTTTAGTATTTTTCCAGTTATTAGTCACTAAATGCTATCATATGACAAAGTTTGAGAATTTTTTCAACTTTTTATTATTTTGTGTGCCAAGGTCAACATTTCTGGATGGCATCACTTGATTGACTAGAGATTAAAGGAACATTTTTAATGGCAAAGGAAGGAAGAAAATAACAAAGGAAGGAGTGAAAAAGAAGAGAAAGAAGGAAGGAAGAAAGAAGGAAAGGAAGCAAGAAGGGAAGATAGAACAGAGGAAAGGAAAAAAAGAACTGGAAGTATGGAAGGAAGGATAAAAAAATGAATGGATGTATGGACCAAATGCATAAGCAAAACATACTGTCAAAAGAAAAAAATATGAAGGAAGAAAGAAACAAAAGAAACAAAGGAAAGAAAGAAAGAAGGAGTGTCTTACTTGAATAGCAAGTTTCTCAGCAGGGGTTGGCTCTACAATTTGCTTCTCTGCTTCCTCTGTTGATGAAAGTGCTTCAGCTGGGATTGATGAACTGCTGAACATATCCTGTACTTGTCCTGCTAGATCATGAACCAGGCAACTTACTATCGATGCCAGCTCAAGAACACTTTGTTGATGTGTACTGTGTTCATTTAGTATTTCTGTAGTTTTATATGAACTATTGCTGCTTTTTAAAAGATATCCAAGAGAATGGAGAAAACTAAAAAGAGAACAATGATTCAAGTTACAGAAATGCTAAAATATTATTAATGATGATGATGGTGGTGGTGATGATGACGATGATGACAATAATATTATGATCATGATTAGATGATAAAATCATCAACCAACAACAGAGGATTAGAAGATTAATATCTTTAATTCACTCCAAAATCTCTCTCAAAAATGTAATTTTTCAAGTTATTGAAATGCAAGTTGGCAAACAAAACATCGAACTTCATGGGTCACATTTCAATGAAAACAGTTGTGGTATAGTTAAAAATTGATGCAAAAGGTTGCCGTGACAGAATAAAACAATACTATCTTGATTACCTTTTAGTTGTGACTAGGTGTTTCTTGAGCTCTGCTCTTTCATTCAGAATTCTTTGTAAAGCATTTTGTGTCTGTTTGTATTTAGTGTAAAGGGTTGTTCTCCAGCTTGTTAATTCATCTGACATCATCCTACGAAAAAAATATATTTAAGGATTTCACTTAGTTTGTAATCCCAACATCAAATATCTCAAACAACTATCAAACGTTCTTCACTATATTCATCATCATCATCAATGTTTAGCTTACCTACTGGCCATGAATTTAGTTCTCCACACATCACATTCTATGGCAAGCTTGTCTGATTCCTCTGCATATTCTTCTGATAGAGTCTTCCAGTGCCTTATCTCTACAGCGCTTTGAGCATTTTTCATCAATATGGCCTCCAAGCTATTAAAAAAAAAAGACATCAGACACACAAGAAAATGATTTCAAAACCAATGAAAAATAGGATAAAAAATAAATTGATGGATGAACGGGTGTTAATAAAAAAACAATGAAAACTAAGGCAATGAGTGAATAAATGAATGAATGAGTGAATGAATGGATGAATGAATGGATGAATGAATGAAAAGATTTTATGATGAAAGAATGTATTCATGAAAGAAATGAAATAATGGATGGATGAATGAAAAACTGAAATTTTACCTGTTATCTAAATCATCTCCAACTGCAGCAACTAACAGCTTTTTAATGTCAGAGTTCACCTGTGCAAATGAAAGGGAGAAAAACCATTAAGCAAACTGAGTGGGTTACCTGTGGTGTACATAACACAGGAAGCCCAATTAAGGCATTGGGAGATTCCTCAATCTCAACAAAACCACAAAACCAGCACTGGCATGACAAGTTTAGAGTAAATAGTTTTCTTGGATATAATTAT
The DNA here is from genome assembly GCA_023349425.1 of Anthopleura sola. Classification (NCBI taxonomy): domain Eukaryota; kingdom Metazoa; phylum Cnidaria; class Anthozoa; order Actiniaria; family Actiniidae; genus Anthopleura; species Anthopleura sola. The sequence continues at coordinate 13,679,984 of JALHLI010000002.1, forward strand.
AATCTTATTCGCATATATCACACAGTCCATATTGGTTGAAACAAAAGGTTCTGAATTCCTTGGGTCCCCTGGCCCTCGCTTTGAAGCATTTCAGAACGTTCAAAACAAAGGTGTTTGCTCTCATGGGAATAAACATGGCCACAGTGTACTAATAGTCCATTTTAATAAAACTATCTAGATCAGTGGTGGGTTTCCTGTGGTTTATTGATACCACAGGTAGCCCAATATAGTGAGAAATTCAACAATGAAACAAACTTAAAATTGAAAATGTAATTCTCAACAATTCATCTCTGTATTGATAGGATGTCAAGCTCTTTACCTGTGTTTGAAGTCCCAGTTGCACACACATCTTTGTTTTCTCTTCTACAAGTTTTGCATTTCTTTCTTCAAGATCCCTGATTATGCCCTGCATCTCAGTGTAGGATTGTTTGCCATCTCCATTAATTTCAATATCTTCCCTGTATTCATCACTAATAGTATTAAATGTTTCATTATCTGCTCCTGGATGATCAAGATCCGATAACATCAGTCCAATTTCCGAGCTGTGAGCATCTAGTTCTTTTTGTTCTTTATTTAACATAGTTTTGTCTGCCGACAGTAATTCTTTTTCATTTTCCTGCACAAGTGTTGAAACATCAGGCAAATCTTTCCTCTTATGAATCTCTTGGAAGTGTTTATAATCATTTTCAATTTTATGAACTGTCTTTCTTGGATAATTGATATCAGGTTTTTGTCTTTCTGCCACTTCAGATAGGCTAGATATAGTCCTTTCCTCTTGATTTTGTCCTTGCCCAGTAACAAACATTTGAACTACATCCTTTTTCTTGACATGTGGCTTATAAACATGATGAGTTTGTTGGACACTCTTGGGGAAGTTTTGGTTTTCTGTTCCATTTGCACTATGCTCCATGCCATCACCACTTGATCTTGGTATTTTTCGGTAATCTAGAAAATGATCATAAAATACCATGGATCAGGATCTGAATGTCTCTAAGTCTAATCTCTAAGATATTCATGTGTTTTCACCACAAACATTCCTCCTCATAGGAGTATTTAAAGCTACAGCTACACAGAACCCTAGAGACAAGTAAAAAACATGGAGATCCTGAGGATCGATCAGTGGACCTCCAGCTTTGAAACCCACGGGCTATCCTACTAAGCCCAGCAGATGGGAATAATGGCTTGAATATTTTGTAGCTTACCAATGCCATTTTCATCCTTGGAATGACTTCGGCTTCTTAATTCTTCAGGCGTTCTGTCAGTACCAAGAACAAAAGAAATTTAAACCTTCTTCACAGACCAGATTGTATATGAAAAATGCCACACCCCCCTCTCCAAAAAAGGAATTTTTCACAGGCATCCAGCTAGTTATTACTACTTGTACTATTCAGGAGATACTTCTAGACATTATTATATCAAATCTCATTATTTTTTTATCCCTACATCCAGATTGTTAATTATTATTTATTCCCCCTTTTCTTACAAGGGGGGTCACAGGTACCCTAGAGTCCTCCTCACTACTACTTTGTGACTCAATAAATTTCCTAACATACCTTGCAATAGCCATAGTGGGAGGTTCTGGTAGAATCATTCCTGCCATTATTAAGCTTATACAGCACACTTGAAAACTTGTCCTCAAGTCCTCAAACCATAAATAGTACAATTCCAAGTACAACGGATTACTATCTTGTTATGTTGAGGTCCTTATAGGTTTTTCCAAAGTCTTTGAGACCTGAAATAACACGCAAATAAGCTTACAACAGCTGAATAATTTTTGATGAAATATTTAAGCTTGCCTACAGAGTATTAATTCAATAGAGGCCATAACAAAGTAAGAAGCATAAATATCAGGCCATTAGTCTATTTAGGGCTATCAATCATAGCCAGACAGGACAAAAGAGTTAAAATTATGATCCAGTTTTTGTCTACGTGTCTCTAAATACTTCACGCAACTATTTCCATAAATTATACTTCCTGTACTCTATTCTTTCGTTTCGTGTTCAAAATTCAGCTTTAGAAATAAAAATTGACTAACAGATACAACAAAAATACTCTAATCTCACCTTAAAACCGCACAAAACGCTGTCAGTTAACATAATTCTTATACACTAATAGAATAAAATTTGCTAAGCAATTTTTCCGCTCTTCTTCCGCCATTTTGAAAAACGTAACTACCCAAAGTCCTTTACGGGGGCGCAGTTACAAATTTGATTCATTAGGGAGGGGTGGGTAGTGCTTTTTTTCCCTATGAAACAATGCCTAAAATTTGGAAATTAAAAAATACCTGTGTTAATAGTCTTCAAGGCTAAAGGACGTCTCGCTCGAAGAAAGAGATAAGATTATTAAGAGTGACAGGATTTTATCAAAATTTTACCAGACGCGCCAAAGATTTTGATTTTCTAATGTTCAATAAGAGTAATCTTTTTTACCACTTTTGGTTGTGAGACATAAAATCTTATTCAATAAGTTATTTTAGCGCCTGTTTTAATCCTAAAAAAATTAAAATTTCCTTCGGCGAGTTTCAGCTGTCCTTTTGGGTGGTAAATTATTTCCGACGGGGGTAGGGAGGGTATATTGGTATGGTCAATAATTTGCTAAGCTCCTCCCCCACGATTAGTCATTTTGTTGTATATTTTCGCGCTTGTTGTTTGAATCATGGCGGAGAAAGACAGATGTGCTGAATTATTCCTCTGATAACACGTCGTAATAATATTCGATCTTCAAGTGCAACAATGCGTGTGAGACCTAAACCTACCGGGAATGGTTTTCGGAGAAAAAATTTAAAAGATCCTGAAGAGTTCGATAAATGGAATCGTTTGAATGGAGAATGTAAGACAGACTCCATGGAATCTGAGGGTGGCTTAGATTCATATTCACTGGATGAACATTTGACTCTACCCACTTTAACTCACAGAACTGCTTCATTTTTGATATCTACGGTTTCTCTTATATGCTACTGGAACTCGTGTAATGGGAATTTTGTTTTTGACGATTCTGAAGCCATCGTAAGCAACAAAGATCTTCGACCAGACACCTCATTTTGGAAGCTCTTTCTGCATGACTTTTGGGGAGGCACACTTACATCCAATGATTCTCACAAAAGCTTTCGACCATTAACAGTCCTCACTTATCGATGGAACTATTGGCTAGCTGGAGGATTACATCCTTGGGGCTTTCATTTTGTTAATGTGATTTTACATGCAGTTGTTTCGTCGCTTTCTTTGCTGGTTTTTAACGAGGTGTTCAAAGAAGGACAAACTAAAGGAGGCAAAGTGTCTAAAATGGGTTTCCTCTGTGCCCTGTTATTCACAATCCATCCAATACATACAGAGAGTGTAAGTATTTCTTATTCCTAACGCCCTTTCCCGTATTTCCTCCCCTTCTTATTATCCTTTTGTTTTTGAATTATTTTATTCCCAAGTTTTAATTGTTGTCGTTTTAATTTTTTGTTGTGAAATTTTTAAATCAAACATTTTCATCCGTTCAAGTCAAAACGACCCGTAAAGGAAAACACCTGCTAATTAATTTATAAGCTTCATAACTATTTTCAGCGCTGCGGATAATAGTTCTAACAATAAAGAACGATTTGGACTTAATTTCCTGTACTGAAACAAAAAGATAATTGTACAAAACCTAATGAGTGTTGAAAGGCTATAAGCTTAAGTTCTGTGTGAGTCTTGCTTTGAAAGGTGTAAACTTCTCACACTCATTTTTTTTGTATCTTTTTATAAAAGAATATGAAATATTAAGATCGATTAGTTAAGTATGAATGTTGGGAATAAGTAATGAGGAATGGAAGATTGATTTAGAAGAATATTTTTCTAGCTTACGGGATTGCATTCTTCAAGAAATAAAAACATTTTCTTTTCAAAAATAAGCTTTAGAAATATTGTTTTGTGTGGTACAAGTTCATCTTCTGTGACTCAAACAAAGGAATATTTGAGACATATCACATGCAGCACAATAATTGTAAGAAATTTTAATATTTTGTTACTAATTGGGCAAGAATTTAAACCATAACATATTATAAAAACCAACTTCAAAATCATGATAAAAACATTTTCCCTGACAGCTAATAAAACTACCACCTTATTTCATTATTTTTGTATAAACGAACTGTCAAAAAAAGCTAGTTTTTGACAGGCATTTTGTCACAAAATTTTTGATTTTTATCTTATTTAAAACCACAGTCGGTAGGTGGGATTATGCCATACCTCTGCGAGTATGTTTATGAAAATCCCAGCACACTGTGTAACCACTAATTAGGGTAGGGCAAGTCCAACAAATAAAATTGTTATCAGCACATTTCATTCTCAAACAATACTTTTTATATTACATTTTATATTTCAGTAGAATAGGACTGGTTCTTTGTCCATATTGAATTCAATAATAATGTGATTTCCTTTTGAATTCCTTTCTACTTAATTCCAACACGAGATGATAAAACATTTATTGATTTCATACTTTCAACCTCAAAAGTGAACCAGCAAAACATAGTTAATTACAGCTTTCCACAGATGATATTTATTATTTATTTCTACGCTGTTGTATTTTTAAAGGATTTTATAGATAGATTGTTGAAGTAACCACAAACTCTCGATAATGGTCTCGCACAATCCCAAGGGCTTTTGAGTTAATATTTCAGCTGTCTCTTGTGGTCGGCATTTTAACCCCATAGAAATCAACCAGTATACAATTACATTCATATTTTACAGGATAACTTAATTGTTTTACTTTTAAATCCACGTTAAGGGCTGGTTCTATTTTTGTCTTAATGAAAAATATTGCATTTTTCTGGGGGAGGGGGGGGGATCAGTATAATTCAGTTTAAATACATTCCAAAATATTAAGGAATCCCTTTGTCTGAAATATTTTTTTTTGGGAATCTTCTATTTGAATAAATCCATGACATTCACCTAACATGAATTTTGATATCAAAGCGTATCGAATCCTTTAAATTATGAATACATACCAAAAAGATACATTAAGAAAGCATTATTTATTAAATTCATTATTATATTAGAATGAGGAAATATAGAATAATAATCAAAATAACAACTCTAAATTCTTCAGAAACCTCAAAATTTACTTTACAATTTTTTCAATAACTGGTAAAAATATTATTTTGGATTTCAATTTTTTTTTAGGTTGCAGGTGTGGTAGGGCGTGCCGATTTGCTGAGTGCTCTGTGTTTCTTTCTCTCATTTTTGACTTATGTAAAATGTTGCAAGCTGCATAGTAAGTAACGTTTTATTTACATACCACCGAAACTATGAAAGGAGAGACAAATCTAAGCACCCCTCCCTGGCCCCCAAGTACCCTCATTTCCAATCCAAACCCTCTTTCCTGATCTCTGTTTTCCCATTTCTGCCCACTTCTCGTTCCTTTGGTGTCATTTTTTCTTTTGTTTGCTAATAATGTTTGAGTAGGTCGTGCATTGATGTAGATGTAATTCAAACAAGGAATTATTTTCTCAAGAGAATGACAAGTGGTTAAAATAGACCTTATTCGTATCTTGATGCAATGTTTTCTCATTTTATACCACGTGTCCTTCCCCAGAGTTTCATTTCTTTGTTTAACGGTTGGGCATGAGAAGACACATGAATATGAATACAATTCAAACAAAGATCCTCAAGAGAGTGAGTCATGCTGTCTGAAAAGGAAAACATTACATTATTAAACAAAACATTAATAAGGTCTATTTATTGAGAAATAACCATTATTAGATGTATTATTGATGCAGATGTTCATTTATTTCATCTACTTTTTGTTCATCTATTCCTATTTATTCATTTCTCTACCACAGGTAGTAATTCCCAGGCAGCTCTTGGGTATCTGTTAATGAGTGTTACACTGTGTAGTCTTGCTATGCTCTTCAAAGAGCAGGGAATCACTGTCCTAGTAAGTAGCAAGCCATGAAATATCCATCCCCCTCCTTCACAGAGAGGGGGTTGAATCCAGACTCCAAGAACCTAATGAAAGTACTTTAAAACACATGTTCCCTGATCAGACTCTCCCCATTCCTCAGAAATGCCAATTTTGCTCCAGTGTCAAGAACCACAGAGCATCCTAAAAAGTGTGTGTGGGGGGGGGGGGGGGGGGGGGGAGGGGGGATTGGCTAAGGTTGGAAAATATAAGACTAGTATACAAAAGGGACCTGTCTCTGCACCCCTGTTAGTGTTGGAGTGTGAAGAGCAGTGAATATCCTTTGTTTTGTTTACTATACTTCTGTTTTCAATATTTTATGATGATGATTTTTTTTTAATTTAGGAAGGAAGGGGCAGTTGTCTTCTTCCCTTCACTACTAATGTGGGAACTACACACAATAGACCCTTTTCAATTTTGTAAAATACCTAAAATCACCATCTTATTGTGTCCTAGGGACTGTGCTGTGCTTATGATATCATCATGTTCTGTAAGATAGACTTTATTCAACTGATTAAAAAGCTGTTCAAACCTGTAAAGAAACTGGCTTCAACTAATGAGGTATAAATCGATCCATGCATATGTAGAACTATATATCATATATAAGGGTATTGGCCAACAATATACTGACACCCTACCGATTCCTTCTGACACCAGTTTGGGGACATATCTTTTACTATTACCATGCATATTTGTAAAAAAGAAAAACGTTACAAATGAGGTAAATTCTTCTCATTTCTACTTCAGGACAATGAAGTTTCTCTCTTCCGAGGGTTAATCTTTCGCCAATCCATTCTAGTCCTTGTTGGGATTATTCTTCTGTTAGGAAGATGGAAAGTCATGGGTTCAACTCCACCACGTTTTCAGCTGTCAGATAATCCTGCTTCATTTGAAAAGACTTTTGTATCAAGGGTAAGTTGAATTTGTTATAGACTTCTATATATAGTCACACTATAATAAAGATTATTGCAACTTTTATCCCCTCAAAGTATCAGTGCTATCTAAGGCTACACAGATAGAGAAAAGTTGAAACAGACATGGAGATCCTTAGTATCGAACCATGGACCTCTCGCTTCTGAGTAATGCCTGTAGATGTAATTTATTTAATTTATTAAACCTCTTTTATCTAATTTCACCAGCTCATTAACTATAATTACATCTACTCCATCAACTTATGGCTGTTAATTAACCCTTGGTGGCTGTGTTTTGATTGGTCAATGGGTTGTATACCACTAATCAAGGAGCCAACAGACCCTCGTGTAGTTGTAGTGCTACTGATGTGGGCTGTGCTTTTGACTCTTTTTGGATACTGCATACTAGGTCAACCATCACATTACAAAAGGTATGTTGAATTTGTTAATTTTAGGACATCAAGGGTGGTTTAGTACAATAGTACACTCGCCTCTCATCTCTATGGTCTCTGGTTTGATTGATTCCTGAACCTGGCATCTCTGTCTCTCCCTTGATTTCAGAGTTTTTCTCTGGGTTCTCCAGTTTTCCTCCCTCTGCAAAAACCTTACAAGCTAAATTCCAATTCGAGTCACCCATGCCCTGACTTAGATCAGCCCAGAGGTTGTTTCAGGGTTCGATCTGTGAGTCAGCCATGCCCTGACTTAGATCAGCCCAGAGGTTGTTTCAGGGTCCGATCTGTGAGTCACCCATGCCCTGACTTTGATCTGCCTAAGGTCGTTTCAGGGCATTGACAAAGCATGAAGTGGAATATTAGTAACATATGAATGAATAATGTTTGTGGAGCCTGATCTTTCTATCTCTGTATTGTTCTGTAGAATATGCACAATGGGTCTGGCTTTCCTCGTCATACCATTCCTACCTGCATCAAACATCTTCTTCAGAGTTGGTTTTGTCATAGCAGAGCGCGTACTGTATTTACCAAGTGTTGGCAGTTGTATATTAGTTGTGCTTGGTATTGCAGCCGTCAGTAGAAAAGCATATTTAAGAAAAGTATGTAATACTATGTTCATAAGTGGTTTTGTCAGACAAATAGACCTTTTTGGCTTGGGCATAATGTTTTCCCATTTCAGACCATGTGTCATTCCCTAGAGTATCCTTTCTTTGTTTAATGGTTGTGCATGAATATGGATACCTCATAACACATGGTCTAAAATGGGAAAGTATTATGTCCAAGTGGAAAGACCTATTCTTCTCTTGTGTGTTTTATTTTTTTTGTAAATATCATTTCTAAAGTTTTTCTAAGCCAAAAAAAACTGTTCGCCAAATCAAAGTTTTAACAAAGGGGAATGTACATATTTTTCAATCAAAACTGTGAATTGGTAAAACAGATCAGACAAGATCACAGTACAGAATTGACGACATCCTTGAACCAATCACAGAGCAAGATCACTATTCGTCCAATCAGGATGCTTTGACATCATTTGGTATCATCATGGTCACGTCACAGCATGACAATACCTTGAATTTTTCAGTTTACCCCAGACACAATCTCGTACCCAGAGCCCGCGTTTCTCCTGGCCAGCGCCGAAAAACGAGAGACTCTGGGGAAACGGAATTGTTAGAGGTTTTTGATTGGTTCTCTAATAAACAATAGAGAAACCGGAAATGAGCGGACTGAAGTACTTTCATTGGATAACCGGAAAAGGACTTTCCCTGACATAATAATAAAAATTTTACGGAATATCTAGGGACTTCTGCTCTCAATTTGCTTTTTTTAAATAAAGTATAATTTATATTATAGCTTAAGGATTGATTAATTTATTTTAGTCTTGCATAAGAGTTAAATACAATAAATTCAGCTCTTAAATCCGAAGTTGTTTGCGTTCACGTTCGAACTTGCCTTGGCGCGAAAGTTTAGTACGTCCAAGAAACACATACTTGTAAACATGAAGTGCCGAAGCTGCAAGAAATATTTGCCTAATTTTTACAACTCGCTGTTCATTTTTTAAAGAGAATTTTATACTTCTTTTCTTCATTGAAAACGCTATCGCGTCAAAATCTCGAGCAAGAACTTTGCCGCGCCATCTTTAAATTATGCTTAAACGCATGCGCATTAAGAGAACCGGTTATCCAAAATCAGATAAAAAATTCCGTTTCCCCAGAGTCTCTCGTTTTTCGGCGCTGGCCAGGAGAAACGCGGGCTCTGGGTACGAGATTGCCCCAGACACGGTTTGTACACAAGTTCTACACTCTATTACATGACACTCTTGACATAAAGGTTCCTTCATTTTTCAGTATGTCGCTGGTTGTGTTTTCACCATGATTGTCTGTTTTGCTCTCTGGACCATTAAAGTAAGTTCAAGATTAATAACTTTTTCCTTATTTTCCATGATGTCCCAAAAGCTCATCCCATTTTTTTCCTCTTTCATTTTTCAGAGGAGTGGTGAATGGACGAATGAAGATTCACTTTTCAGTTCTGGGGAAGCTGTATGCCCTCTGAATGCGAAGGTAAAAAATAATCAACTAACTGTGATGGCATGACTCAAATTGACACAAGCTCACATTCAGAACAATAGAAAAGTTTTTCCAGAATAGTTTTGAAAGAAAGAGAAGCCCTTTCAATTTATTTTGCCCTACTCTTCTCCCCCCCTTTGCTGGGTGGAGCATTGCAAGACAGGATGAAGGAAGAATGTTAACCACACCTACCCCACCCTTCCACTGACCAAGATAGAAGTATAATAAAGGTACTGCTTGGTGAAGGGGTGGGGCGGAGAAATTATGTTGTTTGTACCATTTCCAAGTGCAGTGTTTCATCACTGATATTATTTTTTATCCTTTGATGCTTCAGGTCCATTATAATATTGGTAAAGTGCGGTCAAACCAACACAGGGATGAAGAAGCCCTGAAACATTACAGGGAAGCTATCAGGTAAAATATCCATTCACTTTCCACTGTCCATCCACTTCCCAATATTATTTACAAAGGTTTATTTTTCTTCCTTGGTTCATATTTTCCAGGTTGAACCCCATATACCATGATGCCTTGAACAATTTAGGAAATCTTCTAAAGGTATGACATTTTAGCTCATGAATCGAGCCTTTTTTGCTTGTGTTTTTCTCTCAGTCAGAGTTGGGCTAATTGTGTAATTAACTTCATCTGCTGTTCATTTGTTAACAGGAGAAAGGTGAAATTAATGAAGCAGAGGAGTTACTAGAAAAAGCAGTGAAGTCCAGGTATGGATTTACCATTGTGACATCAGGACTCAAGTTCAAATGCATATCTTAGAAGTCTCTGATAAATTTCTCTTGTTTTTCTAGTAATACATTTGCTGCTGGTTGGATGAACCTGGGGACTGTCAAAGCTGCCATGAACAAGATGGAGGTTGGTAATTTATGTGGGAAAAGAGGAATTATGTTCCTATCCATAATTTCCCCTCCCCCACCCCCTGTGTACCCTTTTGACTCGCCCCTGGTCAAGCTGGGTTTCTGAGAGTGATTAACCTGTAAATTTTGTTGTCTGCAGGAAGCTGAAGTATGCTACAAGAATGCCATCAAATTCAGAAAGAAATATCCAGATGCATACTTCAACCTTGGCAATTTGGTAAGAAAAATTGCTGATCTACTTCAAGGTTGGGACACACTGGGCGATAAGTCGCAGGGACCACTCACTACCATAATTCTGCACCATGTGCACTGTTCAGGATACAAGTTGCAGGAACAGGTGGCTTTCTTGGTGATTTTGGCCGCACGGCCTGACGCTTGAATTAAAACTTGTTTGATTTCTCGCAACCTGTCACAGGGAAAAAATCTGTTGCAGTGATAAGAACTTATCTTAGGAATCACCATAAAACATGAAAGGAATTGCTCCTGTGACCTGATGTCACATCATGTAGCCACAACCTGTAGCATCATGTACCAGTGACTTCTCAAATCGTGTCCCAGCAACTTGTCACGTCACTTCATGTCTCCGTGACTTGAGCTCAAACACAACTCCATAGCTTAGAAACCGAAAGTTTTACAGGTGCTGCACAAAACGTAGAATGTACAGAGTTTCACATAGCTTATGATTCTACTTGTCCTTGTTTTAGTATATTGACTGGGAGAAAAGTGACGAAGCTATCACCGCATTCAAGAACGCTGTTCGCTTAAACAAGAGCCATGTGGGAGCCTGGTTGAACCACATTCTCCTGCTAGATAAGTCAGGTAATAAAATATGTAGCTCGTTCTCTTTCCTATCCAGTCACCCTGAGGAGACCCTCAAGGGTGGTGTAGTGGTAGTACACTCACCTCGCACCTCTGGGGTCCCGGGTTTGATTCCTGTATCTGGCATCTAATTGCTTTATTGTTGCTTTTGAATTCCAGAAAAGAGAAAAGAAGGCATAGCACTCGCTAGAGAAGCCTTAAAGCATATCCCACGTGATAGCTCAATTCATTTTAACTTGGGCAACCTGCTGGGACAAGAAAAACTTTTTGAGGTAAGAATCTCCATCTTGTATTGTGATTCTTGTATCGTAATTTCTGTCCTTCAATTGTTTTCCATAAAACGCACGATGAGTGACAGGAGTAGGAGAGGGTCGTGGGTTTTCTCAGTTTCGATACATCTAGAATATCTTTTTGGCCGTCTTTGCGCCACATACTTGAAACATTTTAGGGACATCACAATGGCTTCCGTATTTGTCCCATCATTTGATTGGATGAAATTATTTTGAGTGGCATTGAAATGGCTTCCGTATTTGTCCCATCATTTGATTGGATGGTGAAGATGTTCATTTGTTCTGATTGATCAAAAGCAGAAACAATTTGTGTGTCGCGTTTCTCGCTAATTCTTTTCATTGGCTCAGACAAATGCGCAACGTCATTCGCACGAGAATGAGAATAGGAAGAACTGATGATAGAGTTTTGGAAAACATTCAATGACATTATTTTCAAAACGTTTTATTTTTCTTCTTTACATGATGATAGGAAGCAGAAAAACATTTTCTAAAGGCGATTAAGATCAGCCCACGAGTAGCAGAAATTGAAGGCAATCTCGGTAAGTTGGACCAAAAAAATGTTGTATCTGGATTTTTGTTACCAGGCTCCGCGCTCATTTGGGTTTTCGCAACGAAACGAATAACTGTGTTTTCTGATTGGGTAACAAGTGCAAAACTAAAATGTCTTCAAGAAAAATCAAACCGGAACCAGAAAAAGCTGTATTCGGTTTTTAATTGAGATTCCTTGAAAGTGCACTGAAAAGGAACGCTAACTCTGGAAATAAGCGAAGACAAGTGGTCTCTTGGTGAAGATTATTGAAAAGCTGGTGTGAAAAATGGCGGGAAAAGATCACGTGGGGATGCGATTTTTGCGGCGATTTTGGTCATAGTCAAAAATGGTAAAGAATTAACTTGTAAAGTTTTATTCAGGACACCAAGATTACCTGAACAGATGTCTCTTTAGGAGCATAACACTAAATTTATTATATTTTCAAAAATCTCCGTAGAAATCGCAGCAAAAATCGCAGCTGAAAAACCGCGAGTGTAAACGGGCTTTTAGTGAACATCATTTATGATTGATTCTTTGCTTTGCTAGGCGTTCTTTACCATCGATGGGGGAAGCTAGACGAAGCTGAAAGACAATATCAAAAGGCCTTAAAACTAGACCCAAGTGGAGCGAACATACGAGAAAATATGGAAAAACTAGAAAGAGCTAAGCAAAGAATAAAACAGCAACAAAAAAGATAGATAGTTCAAATAATTAGGTTTTATTTGATAATTATTTAATATAATAAGCTAAGGCATATTTAATTCAAGTTTTTTAAGAAGCAGCTTTTGCCTTTAAAAAAGGACTGTTTATCAAAGAAAATTTTGATGAACTCTTTCACTCATTTCTATCTGGAAATCACTTAATCTACACATGTATTGTTTTTATGTCAATCCAGTCCTAAATAACTAAAATAATTGGTCATTCTTGAATCCTTTAAGCTATGATTTGAACTTTACACGATGTTATGTTTCAAAACGCAAACCACTACCAAAATAAGCTTGAATTTATGCAAGAGAAATGAAACAAAAAATTTTCTGGAAAGAGAGTATTATTTCTTTCGTATTTTTCAGTCTTAGCTTCCAGCCTGGTTTCAAGCCATAATCTCAGATAGGAAAGTATCTCTGGCAGAGAAACAGCTAAAATTCAATCTAAAAATAGAAGGGGATAATTTTGAAAGTGGTTTGTGTGCATCAATACTATAAAAATTTCCAAAATCATTTCAAAAACAATAAATCAAGTAAGCCATCTTTTCTCAGAAAATTCGGATTTCAATTTAAAAGGGATTTGTGCTACAAAAGTATTTATCATTTTTTATAAATCAGTAACTCAATTTTGCAAGCGAAAATTAAAATCTTTTTATACTAAATATACTGTCTTACATTTATTTGGAAAGCCTGTGGGTTGGTTACCAAGCACACAGGTAGCCCAGCAGTTCCTCTAGGTGGAAATGATAAGAAAGACTAGAAAAGGACTCGTTCAGTATGGAATTGTGGGGCTGAATTCAGGAACACGTGAAGATGGAGCTCTATTTCCCGTGCTGAAATTTAGTTCCATAAGGAAGTGGAGGGGAGGGAGTTTTTTGGGTTCATAGTTCATCTTTTTCATGATGCAGTGCATGGAACTGTTTCAAAATGTTCTTACGCTTCTCCAGCTCGTCTATTTTCCTCGGATGTACTTGCCCTACGATCAATCGTTCAATTCTCTCAATCTCGTGTCCAACCACGTGACCACCCTCTTTGATGACTCGCCCCATGACTGATGCGTAATACGAGGCGTACTCCTTGGAATCATGGGTAGAGGATTTGTGTTGTACTTCCCTCATGATCTGTTCACGTTTGCTCCAGTCTTTCATGAATTTTACAGTAAGTTGATCAAATTCATCCAACCTGCCAGCCTGGTCAAAAATAATCAGAAAAAAGAATTAAATTACGCTGCCTCTCATTTGGAAGCGACCATTTCAGAGGTGTACCTGACTCTTTCACAATAAACTTATCTGTATCTATCCTTTCTTATTATTACGAAATAGGAGGAATTTAGCTCCATGAACACGGTGTAAGAACCGACTCTGGCCGGTTGTTACCTTTTCGTCCAGGCGACCTTTTAAGGTTCTCTGTGTACTACAAAGTGAATTCATAAAAATCGTCATGTTCGCTTCACTGTAAAACTCTTGGTTTCTGCCAGGTTCGTAGATGAACCCGTCTTTATTCTTTTTCGTGTAAATCTAGGAAAAATAATCATTAATTCATGTGAACCTTTATTGAAGGAGTAAGAAAATACGGTGATTTGATTAGAATTAAGCATTGACTGACTGGAGTAGATTTTTGTGCTTTTTGATTGGTTCAGAGCGAAGCTGCGATAACAAATCTTACGACCGAGAAGCACTGGAACGAGAGTGCCCCTGGAAGTCAGCGGAATCTATTAGAACTTGCGCATGCGTATCAATAAGATTTGAAGGTTCAACTCACCTTGACAGTAGGGTAATGCGCAATGACTTGCTCTAAGCAGATAGGTACGTACGCATCACAATCCATCCTGGATAACACACAATCAGGCTCGTTACGAAAAGTCAGCCCCACCTGATGATAAGAGTACTCCATTTGTCTACAAAGTTTGCAGAAGCCATTGTAAAACATAACCATCACATTTTTGGTCCTGTCTTTGACGATACGCTCAAAGTTCGAGTCGTCTAGTTCGATAACTGGCCTGGTGAAGATTTCTTTGTTGAATGTGATGGATGAACGGGAACGAATAAAACTGATGAAATCTTGAGCCTTTCTGCCTCCTTTATACCTGCAAAAATGTTCACGCAAAAAATAGGAATGTTTTTATGAAACAAATTAGCCTGGCCCGAACGAGACCTCTGGGAGGGGTTAATTGGAATAGGGTCAGCATGTTCTAGTAAGCGGTACAAAGCGATGATACGGGAAGCCATTTTTATGCATGACTGACAAGTTTTGAGAAGTTTTCTTTGAGTTTGGAAAACTCCACCATGACATTGAAATGGCTTCCAATTTCAAGAAATGTGATTGGATATCAAATATTTTATAGCGTTTTGATTGGTCAAAGTGGAAACCATTTGATAGCTAGCAACCTCATTTTACATTTTCCCACAAATACGAAACAAAAATTACATCCTTGTTTTTTACACATCTTACTTACGTTTCCTCTACTTTACTTCCCTTGATGAAGAAACGAAACAATGGATAGCGGTCAATCCAGTATCGTGTTGCCAGTTTAACGTCTTCATATGCATTTGCTTTGGCAACGATAACATCTTCTCTGGATGCAAATTCTTCTCCAACTTGGTCGTAAATCTCGAGCACTTTCTGGGATTGTTCATCCCACGGAGCGTAGAAAAACACAAAAACGAATTTCGACCCGTCCACAATCTTGTCGAAGTTGGCGCTATTAACTTCCACTACGTTTGAGCTTTGGATTTCGGTGACGAAAAAAACCGCCATGCAAAGCATAATTCCAATGACGAACGATACGTTCAACTGTATACTTGAATGGGAATCCATGCTTGCTCAAGAAAAACTCCTAAAGGTCGGTTGAATTCGTAAATAAAACTACCGAGTTTTGTTAAACTTTCGCCGAGTTTATCGATGTAACAAAAACTGTTGCAAAACAAACTTTCATTCACTGTATTCCATGAGTAATTTTGTGATTTTTTCAAGTTCAATGGATTTTTGTTTTGAAGCTTACGAGTCTTGTGTTCCCACTTGGTCAGCGATGAGTGGAGGAAGGTTTAGCAAATAAGAACTGCACACAACTTACTCGTCATCACCAGAACTCCGACCAAGAAGATTAAAAGCAGCTAAACAAATAACACTAATGATGTAACAAAACTGTACTATGTGTATATATAAGTTTATGAAAATCTTCTCATTCAAAATTCCAATTAAAAAACAGTACTGTGCCCAAAAAAAACTAAAATCGATCGTTATCTCGTATTTGTGCAAAAATTATTTTAAAAAATCATCAAACATCGCAAAAGCCTGGATATTTTCGGCTACAGGACAGATAAACGACGGTTTTTGAACTTTTAATTCTGAAAGTTTTATACACTGAGGAACAGCTGAAATACCGAAACGACTGCAAGTCAAACATTCGTGAGAAACAAAGCACCTGTTGAACCTCGCTCCAATTGTTCAATTCATTTTGTGATAAAAACTCAAAAGAGAAAAATAATTCAAGAAACTGTGAAAATATTTCCAAAATTTTCCAAAAGTTCTGTTCTCTACTGAATTCTACAATCATTAAATACAACAGTTTGCTGACAGTCGCTGAAATTACAACCCACTCCGGCGTTCAGAGGGATTTTGAATTCAGACCCTACTGATTGATAATTCTCATATCTTCCGCTGTTTCTACTGGCAAAGAAAGCTAATATCATTCAAGAAGGATTATCTCAACATTCATGTCATACCAACCAATCCTAAGCCAGCCAAGTCCTGGAATGGTTCGACCGATCTATGGAGAATTTCCAGTTGAAGTGATCTGTCCGTACTGTCAAGCTAGAATCATGACTCGTACTGCTCTACAAGAAGGTAACCTGACCTATACTGCTGCTAGTATTTTGTGCCTCTTGGGGTAAGTACGACAAGGAATCATAAGTTCTTATTATTACTCATAAAATGCGATATCAGTTCATTGCCGTCACTTTTTCTTCCTTCCTTCCTTCTTTCTCTCTCCCTTGCCCTTTCTTCTTTTTTCTTCCTTCATTTCTTTCTTCCTTTTCTTCCATTTCGTTTTTGCTTTATTCTTATCAGAGAATTCTACCGCAACGGAACTCTTTTGCATTCAGTATCATAAAACTCAGTTAGAGAATAAAGCATAGCAAGAGATGAGCATAAAGTGAATAAAAATATAATGGAATGAATGAGAAACAGTGGATTTTATTTAACTTCTTCATTGATCAAAGAAGAATTCAAGCCTGGATCGACTTATTCATTATTCAACATTTCTCATTCTCCCCTCACCTCCCCCCACAGGTGCTGGTTTGGTTGCTGCCTGATCCCATTCTGTTTGGATTCCTGCAAAGACGTGGTTCACACATGCGCAAACTGCAGTGCACCGCTGGGAAAATACAACAGGCTTTGTTGATACAAGGAAACGAAACCAAGCAACAAGATTCGAACATTGTGTTGGGTTGCCTGTGGTATTCAAAAACACAGGAAGCCCACCAAACGAAGATAACATAGCTCACAAACAAGACAGATAATTTTTAGATTTTTTTTATGATTTTGAAAAGTAATTTTCTATTTGCCTTGGCATCTGTTGTCAAAAAAAATTAAAAAGGTAATTAAGTTTGTTATTACTGTTTGTAGAATTGTAAAGGAAAATAGTGGAATGGTACCAGATCATTTTTCTCAGTAAACTTTCATATCCTTATTACATTATTATTCCCATCTTTCTCGGGTGGTGCTTGATGAATTCTAGTAAGCTTCAGTACTTAAGCTTAAAGCTTTAGCCTGTAAACTGTTAAATAACAAAACATACAAAATACTTCCCCACCCTCCCCTCCCCTACATTATAGTGAGTAACCATGGTAACATATCCCGTAGAGTTATGTATCAAACAAACCTATCGTCAGTGCTTAAATAGGATTCAGAAGCATTAACAGGCATTCCTTGCTGTAGTCTTGCCTTGTTCTTAGCTTTTTCCTGCTCTTCTTTTTCAATCTGCTCAGCTCTTTGTGCTTCTAGTATCTCATCAACAGTTACTTGTTGTTGAGTTGAATTTTTCTCCTTCTCTTGGTCCTTTAACACATATAATGAAAAATAAGTTAATTCAATTTACCTTGAAACAACTTCTGGGCTGATCTAAGTTGAGACATGGTTAAATGACCAATCAAATCAGGATTTAGCATTTTGGGTTTAGCCGAAGGAGGAAAACCAAAGAACCAGGAGGAAACCCTCATATCAAGGGAATAGACTTAAAAAATTATGCAAAACATGAATAAACACAAAATTGGTCAAAAAATCTTACATTGCTTCCCAATTAAACAAGCAAAATCTTACAATTTATGACAAAGTAGGTTTTGGTAGACGTCAAACGAGGCGTTTCCATGACATTTTATAGGCAGTGCATGTGCCCTTAAAAACTTCTTGTTTTCTGACAACGTTATGAAAACACTTTGAGGGACATCCACCAAAATCCAATTTCATTGTGACGCCAAGTTGTATGATTTCACACATGTGCTTGGAAAGCACTGTAAATAAATTATACTTACAATTTCTCCTAACAAGACAACATTTTCTCCTCGGACCACGAAGATTCCTCTGTTGATATCTCCATACTTATCCCCTACATGGATTCTCTCTATTGTATTTTGTAATACTAGATTAGCTGTCAAAATTCAAAATTCAAATATTAAAATTCATGGATGAGAGGCTGGATGTACAGGGCAGAGATCAAGACCTAGCAAATCCCATCACTCCCTCTCTCTCATAGATAAAAATTGAATGGTCCCTAAGTGGCCAACCTCTGTTTAGAGTCCACTTACAATACAATAGACCTTTTCGGCATGGGCATAATGTTTTCCCATCTCAGACTATGTGTCATTCCCTAGAGTATCATTTCTTTGTTTAACTATTACAAATAAGAAAAAACATGAATATGGATACAACTCAAACAAAGAAATTATTCTCAAGGGAATGACACATGGTATAAAATGGGGAAGACATTACAGTACCTAAGCCTTAAGGGTCTATTACCCAAGGCAGTTCCACTGTATATCTAAGAGATACGTACCAAACTGATCAATGCTTCTCAGGTATCCAATCAGAGTCCTGTTGTCTCTTAACACAACTAGAAGCTTTTCTAAATAAAACAATTAAAGAAATGACGCACCATTAGAGCCATTATATTGGACAATCTTAAAAGATCAAAAATTGGGCAAAATGCACTACAATTTTCTTCCATATTTCTGATAAATCATCAAACTTTGTACAGTTTGTATAATTTTGTACACTATGTACACAACATATCGTTGGTTTCAAAAGCTTTTTATTATTTATCAAAATAAGGGAACATTTTCAAACACTCTTCTAAAGTTACAAAGCAACGCCAAAAGAATGGAAGTTCAACTCCAAAGAACGGCTTCAAAAAAATTGAAATTTCACACAACTTACTGTCAATTTCCTTGATAAGACTTGCTGTACCTGGCAAAAAATCCATAATTCAATGTTATCTCGCCATAGGCTACACAATTAGCTCATATATGTGAAATTAGAAGCAGAATTCTGAGAAAGAAAAAACACGAACTGGCGAAAATTTTACAAGGAACCTTCGGTGATACCGGAAGTATTAGGAGCCACGCCGCATGAAAGGCTTGGAAGACTGGAATCCACCGGAACCGGAAATAGTAATTAGTGATGTCAAAGACCGGAAACATAAAAATGTGATCTTTGTTTACTAGTACGTGTTATAATCCATGTCATCATACTCACGTGCTAACTAAAGTTCAAACTCCCTGGTGTCAGAAATTATAAGTAAAGCTTTTTACTGGGATCCTAGTTCAAAGTCGAAATAATTTCCTGAATGGCGCACGGTAGAGTTGAAAACCACGGCAAAATGGAACGATCTTCATCCCTGGTTATGCCTGATTTTATAGAACCTTTACAGCTGACAATCATTGTGATCCTCTGCATGATATTCTTCCTTGGACACACTTTAGGCATTTTACTGACAATCTATTTGCTTATGTCGCCGTTTTACTTGTTGGTGATAATCTATTTATTTTGGACCTATATCTTTGATACTAAGACACCACACAATGGAGGAAGGAGATTTCAATTCTTTCGCAAGCTTAAGACTTGGAAGTTAGTCAAGGATTTCTTCCCCGCTCAGCTCATAAGGACTGCCAAGCTCAATCCAAAACGAAATTACGTGTTTGGGTATCATCCCCACGGTATTATGTGCTTTGGAGCGTGGTTGAATTTTGCGACGGAAGCGACGAAATTCAGCGAACTGTTCCCTGGAATAACCCCATACCTCATGACCTTGAAAAGTAAGGAATCTGTTAATCCTAGAATTTTTATGTATGGACATGTATATATCTATATTTAAACACAATTTTCAATGGGTTTAGCATTTGGTTCATGACCTGTAATTTGGCTACCTTGGGCAAGATAGCCTGTGTTTAACTACTCACCCCCTGTGGGGAAACTAGGGAGTGGAATGGGAGTGGGCAAGGAGGTTTACACAGGTCACATGCAAGTCTCACATGTAGCCCATTCATGTAATAATTTCCTGTTTTTCTCTACTTCCAGTAATCTTCAAGTTCCCATTCTTTCGAGATTTTGTAATGGCTGGTGGTGTCTGTGATGTTTCAAAGGAATCAATAAACCACTGTTTGCAAGCTGGGTCTGGGAATGCTGCAGTTATTGTTGTAGGTGGTGCTGCAGAATCATTAGAGGCACGCCCTGGCTCTCATAAGCTAACCTTAAAAAACAGAAAGGGATTTGTGAAAATTGCATTGCAGAATGGGTGAGTTACTTTTATATTTGATCTATTTCTAATCCAGACTTTACATGGTGATTTACAGCGCGAAGGGGTAATCTGCACACCTTCAAAGGAGAGTACCTTACAATAAACATAGTGTGCAGGATCCCTCTAGTTTCATTCCAAGTTTTTTCTAAGGTCATATATTTTCCAACTTTTTTTTTTCATTTCTCATTTGATGTCATTCTATTCCAGTGCCTCTCTTGTTCCTGTTTACTCTTTTGGAGAGAATGAGTTATTTAAACAAGTAAATAACCCTAAAGGCTCCTGGCTGCGAAGATTCCAAGCCAAATTCCAAAGTATGGCATCATTTGCACCTCCATTATTCTATGGCAGAGGAATTGTGAAAAGTTCTTTTGGATTTCTGCCACGCAGGGTTCCTATATATGCAGTTGGTGAGTATTGTCCCATCCTATTCCCTCCCATTCATTTCATTCCTCCCATCCTATTTTCATTGAATCTTAAGACACTAAAAAGAATGAAGAGTAAGATATAAATCCATCAAGGAGGCCAGAAAAAAATGCAAAACTTATACATTGTAACTGCATTTCCTAATTTCATTATCTTCTATCATTAATTTATTCTCATCTTTCTCATTTTCATCCCATTTATTTTTTAGTTGGTTCCCCAATTATTGTGAAAAAAGCAGTGCCAAATCCAACTCAACAACAAATCAACACTTTACACAAGAAATACGTGCAAGGACTTATCAGCCTCTTTCACCAGCATAAACACAGATATGGCATCGCAAAAGAAACCAAGCTCATCATACAGTGATGCGATTGGCCAAGAGTGATTAACCTTAAAACACAGAGCTTAAAACACGTCTTTTCCTAAGATGTCAAACAGTAAAAATAAACATTGAAAGGATCACTTCTTAGGAGTTAATGATACTCCTGTCACTCAGGTTTCACCTCAACTCTGTGTAGAATATTCATGTGTTCCAGTGAAGGTCTTTGGAATTCCAAAGTGTTTGTATTGCCAAAGTTGTGCATTCTTTACTTTACCAATGATATTTGTGAATATTTTGATGCAGAACTGAGGCTAACTCTGTGTAAATGAGTCTGTAGTTAAGGAATATTACCAGAACTCTACAGATTTAAGAACATTCTCTTGCTTAGTGCAGGCTCTGTAAACATTTTCTGAAGTCATATTTGCATAGACTATAGAGTTGAAAAATATTGTGAAGAATTGTGCATAGTAATAAAACGCTTGAACAAGAAAACATGTTTGACTTTCATTGCAAGAACTAACACGCACTGGAAAGAGCTGGCAATTCTACAAAAACGCAGAGCTAAACCCAGTTGGAGTTCTGATCTCATCTAACAACCCTTTCAAACACAGGGAGCCCAAACCAAAATACCCAAGAACTAGACCACCCACAAACAAGAGCTTCAGCTATTTTGTTTCATAAAATCCTCCTTAAATGACGATTTGCTTTACAAGAACGCCTCTGCATCAATGATACAGCATATACATGTGGTTGGAGTTAAATTTGTCACGCAGTGTATTTCGTGACGTTTTGCGTGACAGCCCGAGTCCAGTGCCCTTTTGTTCCTTTACGAGGAATGCCTGCTGATATTTGCCGAAATAGAATACCTTGACCTTTGATTGGAGTGAAACGTGCTGATTCAAGTACATTCAGTACAAAGGTTTCCCCACACAAAAAGCTCATGACAAATTTAACACGAACTTGACATAACTAAGGACTTCGCTTCGAGAATAAGACTCTATACGTTTAAAATTGCGTAAAAACGAGTTCGAAATGGCACTTATCGAGTTCGCACCTATCAGTATGCCACTACATCGTAGACTAGAGACAGCAGCCGTGGCTCTATATTACTATTCTTTTTTCTTTGGTGCTTTGATAGGATTTCTTATAATCATAGGATTGCTTTACACCTGGCTTTATCCTGTAGCATTGCTCTATCTCGCGTGGGCTTACCTATTCGACTCTGGCACGCCAAGTCACGGAGGACGAAGATCAGCTTTCATGAGAAATCTTAGAGTTTGGAAGTATTTCAGAGATTATTTCCCAATTTCGTTGATTAAAACTGCTGAATTGGACCCCCAGAAAAACTATATCCTTGGGTATCATCCTCATGGGATTCTTTGTGCTGGAGCATTTTGTAATTTCGCGACAGAAGCAACGGATTTTTCCCAGGTTTTCCCTGGAATTACCCCACATCTACTACCATTGATGGGTAAGGAACTGCTTGTTATATATGTATTTATTGGTTGATTAATTGATTAACCGATTGATCATTTATTTTTGCTTTATGGAGTTGTGATTAGATTAATCTTTCATTGTTATGGTAATATTTTATGTTTAATAATTTTTCTCTCGTTTTTATACATCGGCTTCCATTGATAGCAGCCACGTAGCTGAAGGAACTACTGACGTTAAATATAAGAACTTTACTTTTTATACTTTATTTACTTTACTTATTTGAATATGAATAGGACACATGCATTATGGCGTCATTAACTACAAAATCCCTTGCACACTTTCTTTTGTTCAGTTAATTAGCACCAATTGCCGTACTATTCTAATGAGGAAATACAAATTCAA
The DNA here is from genome assembly GCA_023349425.1 of Anthopleura sola. Classification (NCBI taxonomy): domain Eukaryota; kingdom Metazoa; phylum Cnidaria; class Anthozoa; order Actiniaria; family Actiniidae; genus Anthopleura; species Anthopleura sola. The sequence continues at coordinate 13,702,922 of JALHLI010000002.1, forward strand.
ATAAGAAAGAAAATTTGTGGAGCATTTTGATTTTGGTAGTAAAATAACACCATCATGGAAGCTACATGTAGTGTCCTGTTGAGCTTGCCATCTAACGCAAATTAAAGCAGGCTCATATAGGGTTACTGATTGTCTTCTTCAGAATTCTCCCTTTCTGATAAAAAAATGAGCATTGGTATGCTTTTTAATGATGCCCTTAGGGAACCAAGGGGGATGTAGGAGTAGTGCACTCACCTCTCACCTCTGAAGTCCCACGTTTGATTCTTCAAATTGGCACCACATTAGAGCAGAGTCTGTTGGGTCTCTCCCTTGATTCAAGGTTTTTTTCCAGTTCTCCAGTTTTCTTCCTCTGGATCTATAAGTTCATGCCCTGAATAAGATCAGCCCAGAGGTTCTTTCAGGGCTCCATCTGTGAGTTAGCCATGCCCTGACTTAGATCAGCCCAGAGGTTGTTTCAGGGCTCCATCTGTGAGTTAGCCATGCCCTGACTTAGATCAGCCCAGAGGTTGTTTCAGGGTTCTATCTGTGAGTTAGCCGTGCCCTGAATTAGATCAGCCCAGAGGTTGTTTCAGGGTTCTATCTGTGAGTTAGCCATGCCCTGACTTAGATCAGCCCAGAGATTGTTTCAGGGCTGGATCTGTGAGTTAGCCATGCCCTGATTTTGATCAGCACACAAGTTGTTAGGGGCCGGTGGCAATAGAATTTGAATAATTTTTATCTTTTTCAGCTCTCTTTAGACCTCCTTTATTCAGGGACTACATCATGAGTAGTGGTATGTGTAACGTAACAAGAGAAAGCTGCGAGTATATCCTGACTGAGAAAGGACCAGGAAATTCTATTGTAATTGTTGTCGGTGGAGCATCAGAGGCTCTTGATGCTCATCCAGGGTTAAATATTCTGACCCTCAAGAAAAGATATGGATTTATCAAACTTGCTTTGAAAACTGGGTATGTAAGATATATAATATTAGAGGACATTTCATTCCTTTGGATGCCACATTTGAATAGAGTTTCAGCTTTGATATGTGGTCCTCTTTTTTGTCAATTGTTTTTCTCTGGGTTCTCCTGTTTTCCTCCCTCCATAAGAACTAATGTGTGAGTTGTGTTGTGTGCTTAGAACATGAAATGTAGTGACAGAGAGCATGGAGTGTGTCATATACTTAAACAATATTCCCTGGCTATGCAAAACGTCTATAGTTTTTCCCTTCTACCTGCAGCTCTTCTTTAGTTCCAATCTATGCATTCGGTGAAAATGATGTCTTCAATCAAGTGAGTAACCCAAGAGGATCGATGCTGAGGAAAATTCAGACCAAGATACAGAATACTGTTGCCTTTGCACCAGTGCTCTTCTATGGAAGAGGGATATTTCAGTATACCTTTGGGATGTTACCTCATAGAAAGCCAATCAATGTAGTTGGTGAGTCAATGGACACTCATTTGTATGCTGGTTATATGCCCACTAGTCTGCTTATGCAAATATCCTTGCACTTACAAGCCCCCTGGTTATAAGCTCACTATTCTACTAACACAAATATCCTTCCAGTTATAAGCCCCCTGGTTATAAGCCCACTAGTCTGTTAACACAAATATCCTTCCAGTTATAAGCCCCTGTGTTATAAGCCCCTGTGTTATGAGCCCCTGTGTTATGAGCCCCTGTGTTATAAGCCCCTGTGTTATAAGCCCCTGTGTTATAAGCCCCTGTGTTATGAGCCCCTGTGTTATGAGCCCACTGTTCCATCACTAAAACATCATGCGATTGTAAATAACGTTGCAGGTCGTGTTCACACGTTAAAACTAGTTGCGCAAGCTGTAGTAGAAGTAAATATCAATTCTACTTCTGCAGCGTTGTGTAAAACCGGACACGTTGGAATGCTATGCTTGCGTGCAACGTTGTGCGCAATATTTCCACTGTGTGCTAGACTAAGCCTGATGGTGCGGTAATACGAGCAACAAAATGATGGAACTTGTCACGCAACATTGTTACGTTGCAAGCTGCAGAGTCAATGTTGTTCGTATTACCACCCCGTGCAATAAAAAAAATTTGTTGCTCGACTTTGTTATAGAAGTACGTAGAAGCTCTTTATACTTTCTTCAACAAAGAAAATTTCGTTGCGCGCGGGGTGGTAATACAAGCAACATTCGCTCTGCAACTTGCAACGCAACAATGTTGCGTGACAAGTTGCACCATTTTGTTCCTCGTATCACCGCACCTTAAGATACAAGCCATATGAGAGGAATGGAAAGATCAATGGATTTTTTTCTATTTTACGACAGTCGGTGCTCCAATTGACGTTACTAAAAACGAAGACCCAACGAAAGAAGAAATCCAGGAACTTCATGATAAATACGAAGAAAAGCTGATTGAACTGTTTGAGGAAAATAAACTAAAATACGGATTGAGTGAAGAGGAAAAACTAGAAATTCTTTAAGACTTGAAGCTAATCCATCCGCTAGTTTCTACGTCAGAATATGTTATCGAACATTCACTGGCAAGGGATCATAGGTCCATCACTGCATCATTTGAAGGCAATCTTTCCCAATCTTGCGCCTTCACTGTGAGCCTTTCTTTTGGTACTTTGGCCACCAGAGAGTGTAACAGTCTATTTCAAATAAAGTTATCGGTGGAGATCTGAAATCTGAAATCTGAGATATAAAATATGAATAGCGGGCTGTGAGCTATGATTTTAAATATGAAGGAAAGTCATAATCGTTTTGTCATTTTAATTAGTAACTCACAACAAGTTAGGCTAAATATACCTCAATTTTTGTTCGATGAAGTGCCCTCCAACCGACGATTTTTGAAACAGGTGCATCTCTTGTAGCAAATAAATTAAACTTTTTTCGTGTTTGTTCCGAGATAGCGCATACTTCCTTTTTTTACGTTTAAAGAAATGAATGATTCTGGAATATGTGAACATTGATTTACTAATATGACAGAATATGATAATATATGAAATAATATCAATAAAGATCAATAAAGTTAGCTCATCTTGATGGAAAAATGATCTCGTCTCGCTTAGTTTGACAACCTTTGTGGAAAACAATAAATATCGAATGCTTATTCGCTAAACTTACTACCGGCCAAGCCAGCATTTTTTTTAAATTCCTTTCGCCTATTGGTTTCTTATTAGAGCAGTCTTCGTATGAGTGCGAAAGGATGTGACAATAGCCGTGTACTGTAGCCGTACTGACCGTATCTTACCGTAACCGTACGTAACTATGTGTTGTGAATAGATGAATTACTGGAAGATATCGGGAAGCCATTTCAACGACGCCGGGCTACAGCATGTCGTACCGTGCACGCGATGAAAGTAAGTACCGTATGTTTCCCTCTCATACGATAACCATTCTTATGGGAAGCCATTTCAATGTTACGGCATGTCGTACCGTGCACGCGATGAAAGTAAGTACCGTATGTTTCCAACTCATACGATAACCATTCTTATGGGAAGCCATTTCAATGTTACGGCATGTCGTACTGTGTATGTGCTGTAAGTCAGTACCGTATGTTTCCCACTCATACGAAAACCGTTCTAAAAGCATACGTTTGTGATGCTACCAATTAAAGTACAACTCCAGACTGCGTATCTAGACGTTTCTTGTTTTGGCTTCCTTCCATACTCCCAACTATTTGTAAATTAGGAACAGTCAACCATGGATAAATCAAATGCCCCCGTGGATAGTTATCGTATATCGTGTCGCATCGTATCGTATGTCGTATGTCGGCTCGTGTGAAGTTCATCGTTTGCATGACTTTAGCCTAGATCAAGGTATGATCTGAAAATGATTACGTAAGAGTACAGACAATACCCGGCTTCGCCTCGTTGGATTTTTATTCTTCGTCCTCTCAGAATCTCAGAACCCTATTATGAATTAACTGGCGCGTTAGAAAGTTCGCAAGTGATATTATGCCAGAGAACTTCTGAACAAGCATCTAGGACGAAGCACTGCTGAAAAAAAAATACTATAGATTCCTGTATAGTACGGTTTGTTTGCTAACTGTATCTTGAAATTCTGCACTAAGGTGGGTCTAGATCTAACTTCACCATTCAGAGCATTTTGCGACTTCTTAAATTTCGATATTGTCTCTTCTTCTTTTTTACGCATCTTACAGCACATTTGTAGATCGTGTAGCTATGAAGCTTGTTTTTTTTGCGCTCCATGTGTTAAGCCGAAAATTATGACGTCATTTTTGAAACCTACCATTTTCTCTTACTTTTAAGAATCTTGATTTTTACTCGATCAATTTTTCTCAGTGAAATTTCAAAATCGGAGTTAGATTTGGCTAAAGCTTCGTTGCATGGACATCTCATCATTTTGCCGTACGTGCCCTGAGGTGAGATGAGTCACGAGGTTGTTTCAAGGTTCAATATAAAAATCAAAAACTGTATCTGCCGTTTGAATTATCCGGATATGATTCTGGCAATGAGCTCAGTTGAACAACCGAGTTTATCGCGTAGTTTACGCTTTTGTCTAAGTAACCAACGCCTCATTGCTGTTTTACCAAAGCACGTAAATATCAGCCGTATTCGCCTCTCCATTCCATACACAAGAACAAAGAAGTGGGAAGGAAGGGAGTGAAATAAGAAGATTTGTTTAACCAACTTGAAACTGGAAACAGAAACTACCTGTGAACTGTCAGTACTGTATGTTTCCCGCTCATACGATAACCATTCTTATGGGAAGCCATTTCAATGTTACGGCATGTCGTACCGTGTATGTGCTGTAAGTCAGTACTGTATGTTTCCCGCTCATACGATAACCATTCTTATGGGAAGCCATTTCAATGTTACGGCATGTCGTACCGTGTATGTGCTGTAAGTCAGTACTGTATGTTTCCCGCTCATACGATAACCATTCTTATGGGAAGCCATTTCAATGTTAGCTGAGGCATGTCGAAAGTAGAAAACGAAAGTTAATTTAGCCCTCAATCTCAAATATCAACTTAGTTTTTGCTATTTTTGTAATTGTAACCAATTTTCTTATTACTTTCTTCTTAAAAATAGAAAACCGATAAATGCACAAAAAAAATCATGCAACAATTCATATAACGAGTAAAATATAATTATTGTATTATTGTATTGTCGTACCGTGTACGTACTGTAAATCAGTACCGTATGTTTCCCACTCATACGATGACCATTCTTACTGATGGCCGGAAGCCATTTCGATGCTACGGCATTTTGTACCGTGTACAAGCTGTAAGACAGTACCGTATATTTCCCGCTCATACCAAAACCGTTCTAAAAGCATACGTTTCTGATGCCACCAAAGGACGTCTCCAGACTACGCAGCTTGAGACATTTCTTGTTATGACTTCCTTCCAGATGCCCAACTGTTTTTTTTGTGTTTGTAAACTTTGGATTAACCAAAGTCAACATAACGGTTCCTAAATCATGCAATGTATAGAGACATTCGATGAAGACGGTAGAACCAAGAAGATACAATGGGAGTTCATTCACCCATGGATAAAAACAGCAATCAGCAGAGTCAACAAACAGTTTTAAATTCAATGAACTCGATAGCTAAAACCAAGAAGATACAATGGGAATTCATTTGTTTTATCTTAGTTCAATTAACAAGGTGCATGATGGTGTAGCTTCTGTACAATCAATAATATATAAGACAGTGAACGTCATTAGTGGGGAGAGAAACGTTGCGTGACGACGTGACGACCCTAAGAACGACTGCAAAGGAGGCTATGATGAGGCATGATGGACACAAATCCGGTCCACTGATAACAGGTTTCAAAAACGCTCTCCAGATCGTGGATAAATTTGAGAACGTCGTGTGGATGGAGGACAGTTTGACGACACGACAGTCATGTGATTTCTCTGCCCGAGTCTTCCTCGAACATAAAACCAAAATGTGCGCATGCGCAAGGGTGCATTCAAGCGTTTCGGCTGTCGGAGATCGTTGTAGTGTGGACACAAAGCTCAGTTTTCATATTTATCCGGTGTAGAATAGTGTGGGCGAGGTCTTAAGTTAGCGATAAATGATGCATCACCAATTGGAATTTAGAATTTGAACAAAATAGCTCTCGTTTCCACAAACTACGTCAAGTACATTCCTTTGTCCTAAACATAAATGATATAAGTCTAGCAGACGTGCTAGATTGAAAACAATAGTTAATAAGGCGGTCTTCTTTGATGTCATTAGGTTCGGCTCAAGAGAAGATTGACGTTTGAAATGGGCCTTAAAAGCACCGTTAGTCTTTCGTCGGAGTAAAAAATAAAAACAAAGTGAAGCCGGCAGAGCAAGGAGAAATGAAGAAGATTGCGCTTTGGTAACTCTCTAAGTGTCGGCAAGCTCTTAGATGCTGTTCCCCTGCTGTTGTTTTACCGTAGCAAAGAAGCTTTGTTCGTATCGCATATTCTGGACCTCCTACTCTTTTATAGTCCTACCGCCCTCTAAATGTAACAACAAAGATAAAGAGATTAACAAGGTACATGCTGGTCTAGCTTCTGTACAATGAATAAAATATAAGACAGTGATGAAGCTAGAACAAGGAGAAATGAAGAAGGTTGAGCTTCGGTAACTCTCTAAGTGTCGGCAAGCTCTTAGACGAAGTTCCCCTGCTGTTTTTTAGCCGTAGCAAAGAAGCTTTGTTCGTATCGCATATTCTGGACCACCTACTCTTTTCTAGTCCTACCGCCCTCACAATTAAACAACAATAAAGATAAAGAGATAACTAACTTACGATCTTTTAAAACAAGCATACGATGTAAGAATCTCGCAGATTTAATTAATGACAATTGTAGTTTCTATATAGTTTGCAGTTCATAAGTTACTTTTTCTGCATGTGCCGAGTGCAGTGCAAACGGGCATATTCTATCGTTTTGGGTTTGTTTGCATTCGACTCGGCGCATAGTTATATTTAGATATTCAAATTTTCATGTATTTTAGTAATTAGTATCATTTTATATCTTAGCTTTATTTATATGTATTTTTTGTTCCTATTAGCGATATACGTATCGTTTTCTTTTCTCATATATTTACTTGCTACTTATTCATATTTTTTAGATCAGTAGTGTCCTGTGAACAAGAAGTGTTTACTGGGCTGCCTGTGGTCCTATAACCGGAAAATGTCTGAGTGCATAATACATACCTCAATAAAGTTCATTTACCCTCGAGTTTACTGATAGCTCGATATGGCTATATGAGGGTCCTGGTTCTAATCCCATTTCCCAGCCCAAAATGTCTGTCCTAGTCATGCAAAATCTCAGTCCGAGTTATAGAGTTAGAGTTAAAGATTTTGCAAAATCCCAATTCCAGTAATGGTTAAATCCCAGTCCCAGTGCATGAGATCCCATTTTCCCAGCCCCAAAAATGCGAATCCCAGCTCCCATTTTACCCCTACAGGACCCTATAAGAACAAACTTCCACTAATAACTACGCTTTTAGAATTTAAGATTAAAAGAATTCGACTAGAATTTGTGTTCCGTCATGTTTGTCGCGTCGCACACGCGGCATTTGGAGATCAGAGTGCCATGTGGAAAACATGCAACCCCCTGGAGTGATAGGTCCAATATATACTATTATCATCGCCTGTGAACTGCATGACCTTACTCGCTGACTACAACACGTACTCTCAAAGCATCTTTATACTTCTACTTCTAATTTAGTGTTTCTAATTTAGGGTAAAGATGAATAATAACCAAAGATCGGCATCGATTATTGAAATCCTAAGTCTTGGACTGGTGTATATTATTACATTCTCCGGAAACACCTGCGTCTTTTCAGTTGTACTCCTCATATTCGCCTTGCTTTGTCCTCTTTATTGGCCATTGCTTTTGTTTTACCCACTGTGGCTGTGGTACGACTGGGACACCCCTTCTCAAGGAGGAAGACCATTCAAATACTGCTTCGTTAGACGATGGAAAATCTTTAACATCATACGAGATTATTTCCCAATCACTCTGGTAAAAACAACCGAGCTTGACTCGAACAAGAACTACATTCTTGGTTATCACCCTCATGGCATGCTCCCTGATGGTGCACTCGTGTGCTTTGGTTCAGAAGCTGCTGGTTTTGGGCAAAAATTTCCAGGAATCAAACCTCGTTTGACGATGATTTCTTGTAAGTAATAATAATAGTAATAATAGCTGGAAAACTTTTGAAAATTATCTATTTACTTTTTTCACTTTGTTATTGATTTTTGATTAACATAAATGGATGAATATTGGTAGGTTTAAAAAATCTGCTTTTTCCTACTTAAATATTATTTCTTAAAGGCTGCAGATCGTTCACCAGAGATTAGAAATATCACTAAAACAACAACTTAAATTAATTGTTACACAATTTTCAAAATAAATAGTGTTACGACTTTAATTTTTTGGGTTCTTAACAACAATATGTACATTGTGGATCGCTTAGGACAAGTTTGCACACGTTCAAACTCTCAATTCTGTCAGTTTAACAATAAGATCAGTTAACATTAGTATGATTGATTCCAAGACAGACAAAAAGTATGCATTCGAGTCCTTCTCTTACTAGTAGCAACACGAAATGAAAGGTTTGTTGGTGAGTGAAACTTCTAAGGTGAAAAATGAAGCTTTTCACTACGTAGTATTAACGCGATTCTCCTATAAGTTTGATTGGGAGAGAGCCGCCAATATACACCCTGTATTCACGGCTCAGAATTGCTGCACGATAGGAAAATCGCGATACAAAACCTATTGCGATTTTGAGCTGCTAGTTGGGAGAAAGTATATCCCTATTTTCTTAAAATTAGAAGTAGAACGAGTTCTTGCGAAAGTGCAAAGTGCCATAAGCGCAAATCAAGAGGGGATACTGGGCACCTCACGCGCCATTGACCCCTTTCACTAATAGATTCCCAACTTCTTTGTCTTGAGGATTGAAATCTTTTGTGATGTAAATATTTTTCATTGTTTTGACCCCCAGGATGGGAATTAGTACAAAAGGTCTAGGCTTGTTTTGGCAATGTCTCATAATTTTCTATCACAGTCAAGGTACGATAGTTTTGATATTCATTAAACATACTGGCCACTATACTGTATCCGTGCCCAAGCATATCAAAGATTATCAGGATTTTCTAAACATTTATTTAACTTCAAAGAAGTAGAGAAAATATTCTTCTCCCTTGAAAAAATATTTTTACAATATGTATCTGCAACCTTTTGTTGAAACAAAAACTAAACTATTGCTTTCCCAGCAGTGCATGCAAGAACAATAGGCAGCGTATATCGGCACTTTTCTTAATCAGAAAGATTTTAAAATCGTCTGCCGTTTAAGATATGAGCAGCGGTTGTTTGGTAAACTCCTCCCCAGTCTCCTCTAGGTTTCCTGTGGAGGAGTGAAGCCTGGTCCTTACTCAAATAATTCCCTTATAAAGTGAATAGATTTTGTAAATTGTGGATCTCATTTCCTTTGGATTTCCAGGCTTTACAAAATACCCCATATTTCGTGAGCTTGCAATGGCGGCTGGGATAATCAGCGTGTCACGTGACAGCATGGAATACGTGCTGAATCAGAAGGACAAAGGATACGCTGTAGTGGATTTGATTGGAGGAACGAGAGAAGTGCTCAACACCACTCCCTCCTCGTACCACCTGGTGTTGAACAGACGAAAAGGATTTATTAAACTTGCACTGGAAACAGGGTACAGCCAACACTTTCTCTAACTTGCCATAATTACTCATTTTCGGGAGGAAGAGAAGAGCCGTGGGCAGACTTGTATTTTTAGGGGTCTCTTCATCCAGGTTTACAAATGGGTACCAGAAAATGAACTGTGGGTAACCTGTGAATGGCTGGCATTCCATCTGTGGAGGAGGAGGAGAGGGGGGGAGGGGGAGTGTTATAGTGATACACACATTCCTTTCATGTTGCAAACATCAAACATTGCCGACCCCCACAACTTAACTCCGACAAAGCTTTTCTCTTGAATAATTTGAGTGAAACTTCTAAGGTGAAAAATGAAGCTTTTCACTACGTAGTAGAATAATTTTCCTCCTGAATTACTAATACCTGGGCCCATCAGGTCTTTCTTCCGTGATTTCTAGATAGTATTCTATTCATATGAATTTTTAATTTTGTATTCTGATGTAGTTCATCTCTTGTGCCTGTATTCGCGTTTGGTCAGAACGACACCTTTCGCCAACCTCGCTCCACCTTGCCTTCGAGATTAGGAGAAATATTTACATTGTGGCTGAGAGTGTTGCTTAAATTTACGACGTTAATTTTGAATGATGTCAGAACCTTTGGTATCATACCGAGAAGGGTGCCCATCACAGTGGTTGGTAAGTCGATGGCCAAGATGGCTAACTCATAGGTTGATCCCTGAAACAACCTCTGCGCTGATCTAAGTCAGGGCATGGCTAACTCACAGATAGAACCCTGAAACAACCTCGGGGATGATCTAAGTCAGGGTACGGCTAACTCACAGATAGAACCCTGAAACAACCTCTGGGCTGATCTAAGTCAGGGCATGGCTAACTCACAGATAGAACCCTGAAACAACCTCGGGGATGATCTAAGTCAGGGTACGGCTAACTCACAGATAGAACCCTGAAACAACCTCTGGGCTGATCTAAGTCAGGGCATGGCTAACTCACAGATAGAACCCTGAAACAACCGCTCTGGGCTGATCAAGCCATGTGATGACTACTTCGGGCGTAATATCTAAAAAGGCTGTTTTTCCTTTGATACTATATATAAGAATCAACTGGTTTTGTCTTCCATGTAATACATATATTTGTTTGTCTCTACCAGTTGGAGCGCCAATAGAAGTCGAAAAAGTAGTTTTTCCGACCTACGATCAGATAGACGAACTTCATTCCGCATATGTCGACGAGTTGAAGGAGTTATTCGACAAACACAAAGTGCTATACGGTGTCCACAAAGATACCCAATTAGTCCTGGATAAAGAATGAATCGTACTGCGCTTTCCTGTGGCTTGTCAGAATTGAAGATAACCTTATAATGAACTTCAAACTTCATCGAACCCTGAGACAACCTCTAGGATGATTGAAGGCAGAGATTGAAAGGCTCAGCGATGATATCAGAAGAAAGAGGTGGAAGTTCATTGCTCAGGGAAGAACCAGAAAAGAGAGACGTCGAAGACCGGCGCCAAAAACGACATGGAGAAGGACTGTGAAAGGGAGAGGGAGAAAGTAGGATAGGAGACATGGAACGAAGGTATTCCACAGCGATGACAGAGCTGGTTGACGAAGGAGGCAAGAAGTAGATAGGTGAAGGTGACGGCTAACTCACAGATTAAACCCTGAAACAACCTCTGGGCTTTAATATCAACAGTCGTGGATCTATTTAACCATGTATGATAATGAGTATGAAGTGAAAATATATTCTTGACTATTTATCATTGTTCGTAGACAGCTATTTCAAAAAACCTTGAATACTGAATACTGTATAAGCCAGTTCAAAGTTTAAGAATCGTTTTCAGTGCGCTGGGATTTTATCCCGAATTTCTCACCTTCTTTTATTCAAACCTTCTTTTGTTTTTAATTAAACATTTTTAAGAGTATACTGAACAGTGCATTCCTAACCTGAGTATCAGGCTCTAGGGGAAGGGCGGGGAAGGAGACTGTATTCCAAGACCAAAGGGCATTGTGGGTCTCATTAATTTGAAATAAAAAGTAAATATACATCGATTTGCTCTCTATATGTAGCTAGTATATTGTTCCGGATGGAATGCACTAAAAATAAAAGTAATTATTATTTACTTTACTTTAGACAATATTACATGACCCAAAATGCATTTCGGTCTTGGAATGCACTATTCAGTATGCAGTATGCAGTATGCAGTATGCAGTATGCAGTATGCAGCATTGAATTTTTTGAAATAACCGTATAGGATGACATAGATGCATAGCCGAGTTATTTATGGCACATACTCTACGCATGGTCCTTGTTAGTGTCGTCCTTAAGCCTCCTTGGTGGCTAAATTCTATTTATTGAAGTAAATATACATCACGTTTTTGTTTTTCTTCGCTGGGAATCTTAGACGAAATTACATAATAGATATTTGTCAGCAGGCCACAAACTATATAAACTTAACCTGGGTCAAAGTAGAGATTAATAACATGTAAGTGGAACTCAATAATCCGCTATAATCACGAAAAATACACCAACTGCTGTTAAGAAGGAAACTTCTTAATATCGCGCACGCCATGTGAATTCCCGGTTGGGCTATTTTTAGCATTCGCATAAAGTCTATTTTCGCATAAAGTCAATTTTCGCCTCACCCTACTCCAGTGCGTTTTAAATTGTGTCCTTCATCCAAACCTGCAAGTAGCGAAAACATGTAAAGATTTTTTTGGGAAAAACATAAATTTCGCGTCTTTTGAGTGTTCAACAGCCTCAGTCGTGTTTTATCAGAGAACAGAATATAGCCAATCCTGATCTTTTTGCTTTATCTAATAGTTTTTATCGAAAAAAGTGAGAAAAATCGACGAAAAGTGTGTTGTTTTTGAGCGCGCGCGCACACGCCATATAAAAATGACTTTGAATGCTAAAAATAGCCCAACCGGGAATTCACATGGCGCGCGCGTTTCCCTCTCTTATTCATGCTCCCTTGGTGGTACTCACTAATCCGCTATTATCACGAAAAATACATCAACTGCCATAAAGTCCGAGTCAGCGGATGTCTGACTTTCCTTCAAGACGTAATCTTTTCTCTTTTGTAATCTTTACGTAATTCAGCTTTAACGGGCAGAAACTGAACTTTTGATCAATAAATGAATCTATCTATTGATATGTATCAAATGGAACGTTAACTTAGCGTGTTAGGTTTTGGGAAGAGAGAAAATCCGGAGAAAAACCCTTGAGGGGTGAGCGGTGTGGTGATGTTAGGCTTTTTTTCGCGCGGTGATGCAGTGTTTTCGGACATTTTTTGCGGTATTGCGGTGATCTTAAACCTTGCGATGTTTACAGATTGATTGCGGTGTCCTGTTCAAGATAAATGTCAAAGTATTTGGACTTCTTGACCTCGGGAAGCACGGGTGGCGTAGCGATGAGAGCGCTTGCCTCTCACCAAGGCGACCCGAGTTCGCGCCCCGCTGGGCTCGGTGTCGTATGTGAGTAGAGTTGTTTGTTGGTTCTCTCCTGTGCTTCGAGGGTTTTTCCGGGTTCTCCGGTTTTTCCTCCCTCCTCAAAAATCAACTTCTAAATTCCAATTGGAATGCAGTGGATTCCACTGTTAATTCTCTCTCATTATGGTGTCGGTGTTTTGTTGATTTTTCGTTTTTTTTTTGTTTTTTTTTTTGCGTAGTTGCGGTGTTCGAGATCCCCTAATGTCCCAGAGGTGATATCCCACCGCTACGCCACTCTTGAAAACAATTACTTGCTCTATTTAAATCTTAATTTAAAAATTATACTCTGACATCTGACATCCAAAGCAAAACTGTTACACGAATTCCTGCAGTCGATCGAGACCAATTTGGATCATTATGCAACCCTAAAACAATGGATTAACCTTAGATGAAACCTTTGGCTGAGTTTTCAAAGCCTGGTGCCAAACCAATTATGACGTCACTAATCTCAAATGTTAAATTCATGGTTAAAGCTACATGAAAATTATATAACTAGTTCTGAGATTTTTAAAACCAAAGATACAGTTTCTTATATATATAAAAAAAAAGAAGCTAGCAGTTTCAACGAAAAAAAACTACTTTCCCCAAAAGATTCAAGAAAAAATTGCCTAGAAAAAGGATGAAGGAAATATTGAAAAATTTCCTGGAGTCCGTCTGTCTTCGACTGCTTTATTCTTTAGTTTGGACAGGAATGACTTCATTGTTTTCCATTATCATCATTATGATAGCTGCATCTTATCCTTTATTCTGGCCTTTGCTTTTATTCTACCCACTGTGGCTGTGGTACGACTGGGACACCCCTTCTCAAGGAGGAAGACCATTCAAATACTGCTTCGTTAGACGATGGAGAATTCTCAACATCATACGAGATTACTTCCCAATCACTCTGGTAAAAACAACCGAGCTTGACTCGAACAAGAGCTACATTCTTGGTTATCACCCTCATGGCATGCTCCCTGATGGTGCACTCGTGTGCTTTGGTTCAGAAGCTGCTGGTTTTGGGCAAAAATTCCCTGGAATCAAACCTCGTTTGACAATGCATTCTAGTAGGTGACATGTTTTTAATATATACATACAGAATCCATGGGAAAACTCTGTGAAAAGATACACTGCTCAAGAGTTGCGCTACTGCTCTAAACGCACGCTCATGGGATGAAAATGTGGGACCGCGGTAATTTGTAAAATATTCTATATTATTATAGGATTATCAATGAAATACCTATATTTCTTTATTTCTTTATTTTTATGGTAACGTACTTCTTATAGAAGAAAAAATCTCGAAAAAGCTTTCTTTTCTTTTTCATTGATAATTATATAATAAACAAAATATTCCATGGGCGCTTGGAGTGAGATACGAATTTCATCTTCTCGTGTTGAAAAGATCTCTCATGTATCTCCGCGCGCCCATGTGATATCCTCTATTTTCGGTATATTGTATTCGGAATTAGCTAAACGGTACGTGATCTTGTAATATTAGATACAAATTTTGCTTGACAAGAAAATACACATATTTTACGAAATACCGTCCCACTTTTTCATTACGTAAGAATGGCGCTTAAACTCTTGTCACGAGTATTAAGGATATCGTGACCGGAAGCTAGCTCTATAAACAGCATTCATTACTAAAATGAAAAACAGATTGATTTTCATCTTCCTGTCACGCTATCTTGTCATGCTATCTTGTCATGCTATCTTGTCATGCTATCTTGTCATGCTATCTTGTCATGCTATCTTTTCATACTATCTTGTCATGCTATCTTGTCATGCTATCTTGTCACGCTTTGTTGTCACGCTATATTGTTATGCTATCTTGTCACGCTATCTTGTCACGCTATATTGTTTAGATAGATAGTTTATTATAAAAATACATAGCAGCTAAAGGCTGAATTTCGTATAATTTCTTAAATTACAATAATATATAAAAGATAAATAATGTATAAATAGATAAAGTAGCTAGTATATAAATATGAAATATGGATGATATATAAAAGGTATACTTTCATACAAGTATAGACAAGTTTTAGACAAGTATATTTTGAACGTCGAACTTTTCCGTTGTAGTCTTTAAATGGTTTCCTGGGTTTCGTGAGCTCGCATTGGCTGCTGGGATAATCAGCGTGTCACGTGACAGCCTGGAATACGTCCTCACTAATCAAGGATCTGGACAGTGTATTGTGACGGTGATTGGAGGAGCATCAGAGGTTCTTCAAACAAGCCCATCTTGCTATCAGCTGATACTGAATCGTCGTAAGGGATTCATCAAACTGGCTCTGAAAACTGGGTTCGTTGTCAAGGAAACCAAAAACCTGATTTATTTTCCGTAAATTAGCAGGAATAATTTCTTAGTCTCCTGAGCCATATTTTAAGGTCAGCGCGAGAGCCGTGAGAAAAACCCCTAGCTCGATCGAAGCACACAACAGAACCAACAAACAACTCTACTCATATGATGGGGATTCCTGGGATCGAACCCATAACCACAGCGATGAGAGCCGTGAGAAAAAACCCCTAGCTCGATCGAAGCACACAATAGAACCAACCAACAACTCTACTCATATGATGGGGATTCCTGGGATCGAACCCATAACCACAGCGATGAGAGGCGGCGCATCATCGCCATCATCATCATAATCATCACTGTCATCATCATCATCATCACCGTCATCATCACAGTTTTCACTACTAATGTTCTACAAATCCTTTTCATTCAGATCATCTCTCGTCCCTGTATTTGCATTTGGTCAGAACGATATGTTCCACCAACCACCATCCGCCTTACCTACAAGACTCAAGAATACATTCCGACTATTTAAATGGGTTCAGATTATCATCAAATACAGCCTACTTGCCTTCCGCGACGTGAAGACATTTGGTGTGATGCCAAGGAGAAAGCCTATTACTGTTGTGGGTAAGGGAATTATTCACTCCACAATGATTTAGCTCGTTTGGATTAATCAATAGTGTCATCATCATCACCACCATCATCATCATCATCACCACCATCATCATCACCATCATCACCATCATCATTTCATCACTGTCATCATCACCATCAACACCATTGTTATCATCACCATTATCATCATCATCACCATCATCATCATCACCATCATCACCATCATCATTTCATCACTGTCATCACCACCATCAACACCATTGTTATCATCATCACCATTATCATCGTCGTCATCATATCGTAATCACAACCAAAATCATTATCAATATAACAATCATCATCACCATCATCACCATCATCACCATCATCACCATATTCATCATCATCATCATCATCATCACCATCACCATCATCATCATCATCACCATCATCACCATCATCACCATCATCACCATCATCACCATCATCACCATATTCATCATCATCATCATCATCATCACCATCACCATCATCATCACCATCATCACCATATTCATCATCATCATCATCATCACCATCATCACCATCATCACCATATTCATCATCATCATCATCACCATCATCATTACCATCATCACCATCATCATTACCATCATCATCATCATCATCATCACCATCATCACCATCATCACCATATTCATCATCATCATCATCACCATCATCATTACCATCATCATCATCATCATCACCATCACCATCATCACCATCATCATCATCATCATCACCATCATCACCATATTCATCATCATCATCATCACCATCATCATTACCATCATCATCATCATCATCACCATCATCACCATCATCACCATCATCACCATATTCATCATCATCATCATAGAATATTATACAAATATCAGATAGATCAATAGTTTCAAAAAAAGTTCAAGATGTTTCCTTTCTCTAACTAAAAGTGTCGTTTTCGTTTGACCATCAGTCGGGGCTCCAATAGACGTACAGAAAAGTACTGATCCAACTCAACAACAGATAAACCACCTTCATTCACTTTACGTCCAACGACTCAAAGCCTTGTTCGAGAAACACAGAATGGACTACAACGATCCCAAAGATGTTCATTTGATGCTGGACGAGGAGTGAAAAAAACTCTTCACAAAATGTACAAAAAACGACGTTTTTATGAGATTTTACTGATATGCGTTCGTGGTTAGCTATTAAAAATTAATTAAATGATTAATTAAGATTTACTTGATTAATTAATTAATTAATTACTTAACAGTATACACTTTCTATCACTAAAGTGATTTTCAAAGGAAATTATATATGGATGATTTTTGTCTTCAGCAATGACCAACCAGGATTTTCCCTCTATTTGTGCAATTCTACTCCTATCCTCACTCGTTAAGAAATTCCTTCAAACAGATCCCAATTTTTACATTAAAAATATTTCCCAATTATATTTTTTTAAATTTTACAATTTTTATATCAAGGAATTACATTCCAATGTATCCATTAAAATATTTGTACCATTAATATTATGTGTGTGGGAAAAAGGGTTTTAGACAAAAGTTAATTGAGTTTCTTTAGGCACGCCGTATTTGTCTCGAAAAGAGTTAAAAAGTGTTGTCAGTTCGTCTAGATACCTGGCGTGCAACTGGTCGACTTCTTCCTTGGTTGGGTTTTCTGTTTTGGACACTTCAATTGGGCTTCCAACTTAAAGCAAGACAAATATGTTTGTCACTAAAAAGTGGTTCTCGGTCAAGAGCTGTGTGCTTGGAAAGGAATTCTTGGATTACTGATTGGTTAACAACTAAGTGACTGACAGGTGAATGGTTGTCAGCTGGTTGATCGTGACAGTTGATTGGTTGACAGCTCATTAGCTGATGGCTGATTGGTGGACAGCTGATTGACTGACACCTGATTGATTGATAGTGGATTTGCTGATACCTGATTGGTTAATACCTGATTGCTTAAAAGCTGATTGGCTGATAGTTGATCACGTGACACATAAATGGTTCACAGTTTATTTGGTGGAGAGTTGTTAAAAAATTATAGTTGATGGTTAACCGAATGATTGAAAGCTGATTGGGTAAAAACTGGCTATCAGCTGAGTTTGACATGTACAGGTGATCAGCTCAGGTTAACAGCTGATAGATTGACAGCTGATAAGCTCAGAATGACAGCTGATTGGCTGATTAGCTCAGAATGACAGCTGATTGGCTGATCAGCTCAGATTGACAACTGATTGGCTGATCAGCTTAAATTGACAGCTGATCAGCTCAGATTAACAGCTGATTGGCTGATCAGCTCAGATTGACAGCTGATTGGCTGATCAGCTCAGATTGACAGCTGATTCACAGTTAATTAATAGATGGCTGGTAAACAAAATTGATGGATTGATAACTTAATTGATTAATAGGTGATTGTCAGATGACTGACAGATGACAACTGATTGATTGACAAATGTCTGATAAATGACAAATGAATAATCAATTGACTGACAGTTGATTGAATTATCAATTGAATGATTGACAAGTCAATGAATAATCAACTGATTGATTGACATTTAGTTGATTGATGGCTGATTGATGAATCAGCTGATAAGAAAATCATCTAAATGATTGACAACCTATCAATCATTCCCAAAATCAATCAATCCTAAACATTACCTACAAATATATACACCAAAAACTAAATGACAAAATTACCTACCAACAACATTTATAGGTGTCCGCCAAGGCAGTACCCCCAGAAAACCATAGCAGCAGAAGAAAGAATATCTAAACCCATACTGAGTAGTCTTCTCACTTATCCAATGTGTAAGCCGCCAATACAATTTCCCAGGGCCATTACATATGTGTGAGTAGACATTATTCTGACCAAACCCCAATACTGGTACCAACGAGGAACTATTTCAAAATGGTAAAAGGGAAAACAGTCAAGAAATAGGATTTTGTTTTACTGGGGACATAATGGGGGTAAATAAAATAAATTTGAATTAATAGCAGGTTTTACAGAGTGGCTTTTCTTCCACTGGAGTCCAGTTGGAATTTAGAATTTGATTTTTGCAGAGGGAGGAAAAACTGAAAACCCAGTAAAATCCCTCAAAGCACAAGAGGCAAATGCTTTGCTATACCATCTGTTGCTGTTGTACAATGACATACCCTGTTTCTAGTGCTACTCTGATAAACCCCTTGCGGTTCTTCAGAGTTAAGTGATAGACGTCTGGATGACAATCAATTATCTCAGCTGCACCACCAACGACTAGAATCACAGAATGGCCTGGTCCTAGTTTAGTGAGGGCATATGTTAAAGAATTTTTACCGACATCTAAAAATCCAAGACTCATCAGGATATCTCTGTACAGAAAAGCTTTCAGAACAGCTAAAACAGACAAAAAAGTAAATGACATTAGTAAAAAGAAGAAGTATCTGATCAAAATCTTAAATTTTGAGAAACTCAAAATCTACCCTTGGCATTCTGGTCTAGCTTGGGTACATTCCTTCTAGTCTGGGGTGGGGATCAGGTTTATTTTTGAAACTATGCAACATATAGGTAGGTATTTTGACATGCTAGCCCCATCAACTGAAGCTGATTTCCACATATCCTTATCCTCCCAGCTGTGCCGCTCTTAAAAAATTTAGTGTTTCGGTTGCAGTGCTTTGCAGTGCTTAATCAAGGTATCAATAAAATTTGAAAGTTTTTGAAAGAAATTTCAGTCTTATATTCCCACACAACTTGCAGTGCTTAGATCCTCCCCACATTCGCCTTGGAAACTATTCAATTTCAAGAAATGCAATTTTAAGTGCATTAAGCTCATGTCAAAGCATTAGGCAACTCATGACAGAAAATATTTGTTGGATAAAAATGTAGGGGGCTAAGCCCCACCCTCCAAGGTCCACAGTCCCTGCCCCAAGAATACAAACCTACCTGAATGAACAGTCATATGAGGTTCTATTCCAGGAAACTTCTCTCTGAATCCAAGAGCATCAGATTGAATTGCAACCACTGCACCTTCACTTATTATCCCATGTGGATGGTAACACAAAATGTAGTTCTTCTTGGGGTCCAGCTCAGATGTCTTTTCAAGGGTTACTGGGAAGTAATCCCTTATTCCTTTGAATAATGGCAGGTTTATCATGAATTCCTTACGAGGTCTACCACCTTGTTTAGGAGTATTGCGTTCAAAAAACATGTACCATCCCACATATATCACAACGATAGGCCATGCTGGAGTAAAGAGCAAAAGAAGGAAGCATAAACCTAGAATATGTGTGCCTCCGGTAAAAGCTACTAGGTAAAGTATTGCAACACTTAGCACTTCCAAGATGTATCCAAGTGGTCTTGGTACGCCCATTGATAAACAGTTCAAGGTCTTGCAGTTCAACAGTCAGACAATAATCTAGAGTTATCAAAAACCATGTTTAGGTGAGTGAGATAAACAAATGGCCATTTCACAAGCTGGAGTCCAAAACAGCCGAAACAAGAATCTCTGAGATAAAATGTTGATTTGAGGTTCAAGGTCAATGAATGAGGTAACGAAAAATGCATTTTTTTGCGCCTTTTAACATTTTTAAGTGATAATAATCTGCAAGCTTACCTTACAGCATCTTTGATTCACCACCTGGAGTCTCTTTGGATGTTTATTTATATCATTAAATCACGTGGTTTCGTGACTAGTGACACAGGAAGCCCGCAAATTTTAACAACTCCAAGTAAAAAAAAAAACATGAAAATTAGACAATCTAAAATGACAGATTTTAGATTGATGATTAGTTTATAAAATGGGCATTAGGCTTTTTTTTATGCTTGTAAGGACTGTAAGAGATTGAGAGATAAGAGATAAGAGATACGTTGTGACGTATTTCCGAGCCCAATTGCTAAAAAACCCGCAAAAATATAGCAATTTTTTTCTAAATTATTTTATTTCCACCCAAAGCATGTCTTTAGAAGAAGAAAAAAGCAAGAAAACTTATTATAAAATTGTTTTTCGTTTTGGACCCGGAAGTCGTTTTCCCAGACGATGTCTCGGGCTTCCTGTGGTGAATACAGGAATTCCAAGATGGCGGTGTCAACAGTGCGATTGGAAGGCGATGCTTTTATGGTGTGTTTAATACACGCTCTCTCCACTGAACGTGAAGAAGTCATGGGTTTATTAATTGGAGAGGTACTATAGCTATCATATATATTAATTACACTACCTTTTCTGGCAATAATATGAAGATTTTTTCATGAAAATCACGGAAACATAAGTCCTTAAAACCATCTTGTTGAGTTGTTGACTATTGTATCTTTTTAGGTTGATAATGGCGTAACACACATATACTCAGTCATCATGTTACAAAGACTTGACAAAAGGAAAGACAGAGTCGAGATTTCTCCAGAACAACTGTCCGATGCGTCAGATCAAGCCGAGATATCCTTACACATTCAATTCCTAATTCTCTCCATGACTTATATCAGTTGTTTGCTTCCATTCTACGGTATCTTGTACGCTTAAGACTGTATATTTCACCCTTAACCGTCCATACAGACTTGGTAAACTTACCAAGGGAAAGAGACCTATGCGAGTTGTGGGATGGTATCATTCCCATCCACATATAACAGTCTGGCCATCACATGTTGGTATGTAGTCAAACCCAGTCAAGAAGGGGTTGGAAAAGAGTACTTTCTTCAACCTTTTTTCAATACCATGAAATAACCTCTGATATTCAAAGTCAACGCATGCATAACTCACACATCGAACCCTGAAACCTCTGGGCTGATCTAAGTCAGGGCATAGCTAACTCACAGATTGAACCCTAAAACAACCTCTGGGCTGATCTAAGTCAGGGCATAGCTAACTCACAGATTGAACCTTAAAACAACCTCTGGGCTGATCTAAGTCAGGGCATAGCTAACTCACAGATTGAACCCTAAAACAACCTCTGGGCTGATCTAAGTCAGGGCACGGCTAACTCACAGATTGAACCCTAAAACAACCTCTGGGCTGATCTAAGTCAGGGCATAGCTAACTCACAGATTGAACCCTAAAACAACCTCTGGGTTGATCAAAGTCAGGGCATGGCTAACTCACAGATAGAACCCTGAAACAACCTCTGGGCTGATCAAAGTTAGGGCATGGCTAACTCACAGATTGAACCCTAAAACAACCTCTGGGCTGATCAAAGTTAGGGCATGGCTAACTCACAGATTGAACCCTGAAACAACCTCTGGGCTGATCAAAGTTAGGGCATGGCTAACTCACAGATTGAACCCTGAAACAACCTCTGGGCTGATCTAAGTCAGGGCATGGCTAACTCACAGATTGAACCCTGAAACAACCTCTGGGCTGATCAAAGTTAGGGCATGGCTAACTCACAGATTGAACCCTGAAACAACCTCTAGGTTGATCTAAGTCAGGGCATAGCTAACTCACAGATTGAACCCTAAAACAACCTCTGGGCTGATCAAAGTTAGGGCACGGCTAGCTCTAAGATCAAATTAGAATTGAGCATGAAGAGAAACCTTCAAATTAAGAGAGAGAATCAACAAACTCAACCCACACATGGCGATAATTCCAGGAATTGAACCTGAGTCCCCAGAGATAAGGGGCAAGTGCACAACTGCTACAGCATCCTTGATTCTTTGATTCTTTGTTTTTTAGACTTGCGAACACAAGCAATGTATCAGGTCATGGATGAAGGATTCATTGGACTGATCTTCTCATGCTTCAATGATGACACTAAATCAGTAAGAAAATGAAATGCATCTGATTGATTGACAATTACATGCAATGTAAAGCTTTGGTCGAATATTGCTTGCACACATTGCAAGAAGCTTATGCTTACTTAGGGGGAGGAACTGGTAGTGCTATAGCCCTACCACTTTTTCCCTTTTCCAATACTAGTCTCTTAGCCCCACACCTTTTTTCCCATACTAGTCTCTTTTATTTTCCAATCCTAGCCCCCACCTCTTTTAAGGGTACTCCACAGTTACTGGCTTGACGAGGTTAGACTGTATGTGTACAATTTATTTGCCACTGAGGAATCGTAACCTTCACTCAGTAGGGTCTATTTTGTATTCTAAATCATAAGCAATTTCGAGGATGATACATGTATAGTACAATTTTATGTTTTTCAGAAAGGTCAAGTTAAAGTTATATGTTTCCAGTCTGTGAATGTGAACATGAATAATGGACCACCCCAGTAAGTATCACCAGAGTTGAACAGGAAAGTGGAGTATCTTTTGTCCACCCATCCCATTAAATTGGACTAGCCTCTCACCAACACTACCTGGGTTTTCTCCAGGTTCTCTGGTTTTCCTCCTTCTGCAAAAATCAATTTCTAAATTCCAATTGGAATTTCAGTGGATGAAGAGCTACAGTACTCTGTGGAAATGTCACTGCTAAATCCTATTTTAGGGGGGTGGGAAGTATGGCCCATGGTGTTTTTCAATCAGCAGCTATCAAATGTAAAAAATCATCTTTTGTAATCTATGTTGTTCAGATACCAAAAGGAAGAAATAGAACTCCAAATCGTCCCAACAGCTACAATATCAGAAGCAAACCTTGGCAGACTAACTGAATTACCACAGATATTGGCCAAGGTAGGTGTAGAAAAGAGCAGTAGTCAAACATAAAAATACACTCTATGCTCTCATAAGTGACCACCTCAAGAAATCGAAAAAGTGGTTGTAACTAGAGCTGGTCGCTTACAAGAATGGGCTCTCATGAGCAGCAATGCCAATGGGGTTTCAAAATCATGGTCATAATTAGAGCTGGTCACTTACAAGAGTGGTTTCAGGGAGAGCTTTGATGGTAGTTGATGTCCAACAAAGTTACATTACTCTAATTTTTTTTCTTGGCAGGAAGAAGAAGCAGCATATGAGAAAGTCATGTGGTATGTGTACAATCCTATCACTAATCCTCCACACTTAACCCCCTTTTCACAGCCCAAAATATCTAGGCTTTTGGCTGCTGTCAATCAAAAATGTGCTTGCTCAAACTTTTAAAAATCTGATTGATGGAAGTCTGGGCTGCAACTGGAATGCCAACTTCAATTTTCTCAAGTGTTAAAAGTGCTGATTATCTTTGCAGGTCAACTGATTTGTTAACCTTGATTCACAATGGAACAGGTAAAAATAACTTTTCATGATAGAGTGGTTTTCATGAGGGGTGAGAGCCTAGATAATAGTCTAAAGAATGTTTTAATAATTTAACAGGGATCTTTATATTTAATGGATGGCAATGTTCCCTTCTTCCATTCCTCTACTCCTATCCTCCACAGTCACCCTGACTACAGCGTAGAACCCTCCCACATGCACAGACAGTATTGAACCACCCCACCTACTCCACAAAATACAATATTTTTTTGAAGTGCAGATCACAAGTTTTCTATTTAACTTTTTTATATTTTGTTAGTTTTCACCAAAGCAGTTTGCCAGTTGACTGAAGTCATATGTGGACCATTACTTCAAATACTAGAGAACCGACTAGAACTTAACAAGAGAAGAGCTTTAGAACTAGAAGAAGAAAAACAGAGACTTACACAAGAACTCAAAGAAATATCCACAGAAAATATCATATAAAAGTATTATACATGTAAAAAACCTTTTATTAGATGTACATTTACTAAGCACACTAAAGGGAGTATCTAGGAAGGAAATTTTAGTAACAAAATTGAGGCTGTAAAACTTATTTGCCAGAATTTTATACCCATTGTTTTACTCCATTAATACATATATACTAGGATTTTAATTGTCAGTGTTGATTAGGATTCATTGATTAATGCAAGAAAATGTGGTGACCTTTAGGAATATTTACTTAATTTGGAAATTTTTTAAATATGTAATGCAATAATATTTATGTAATTTTTACATTCAAATAAAGGTCAGTTTTCTAAGCTTTTTTCTTTGATTTGTCTTTTGGGTTTGGTGCATTAGGATTTTCTCCTTTATAAAACTCTCTCAGAAGATTAACAGCCACATCAGCATGCATTCCTGAGATACATTCAAGGGGTTCCCCAGGGATCAAGCCTTGGTCCTTTTGCAGAAGGCCATCTCTGGAATAATTGTCATTGTGGACACTCAAAATTGAACCACACCCACCAAAACGTTCATTTTTGCATCCATATACGACTTTGCGCATGCCAACATAGCGCAGAGCTGCTGCACACATAATGCATGGCTCAACTGTGACGTAGAGGTTTGTGTTTTGTAGTACACTTTTTTCATCAAGATTGTGCATTTGGCACCAGTTTCTAACTTGATCAATGGCAACCATTTCTGCATGTCTTGTGGCATTTTTAGTCTCATTGACTTCATTTCTTCCCTGTCCTATTATTTCATTATTGTATACCATAATACATCCAACAGGAACTTCTCCTGCTGCGAGAGCATCCTTTGCCTGTAAAGATGGCAATTGATCTCAAATGAGACAAGCACCTAATTGCATTCTAGTGTGAGAGTGATTTTACTTAACCAAACGTCAAAATAGCTCAATTTGGAGGACAAAACAAAAGAATATCAATCTCCTGAAAATTGAAACCTACTGTTTTTTCCCCAAATTGAGCTACATTTCAAAGTCCTAAGTATTTCATGAATTAAGTAAAACCGCTCTAAAGATCTATTACCATCTATTCGCTAGTCTACTAAAAGTATTTATTTTAAGTAAAATCTCTGTATTAATTTACAGGGATCTGAACTCGTTGCGCGAGAAATTGCCTTGCATAACACACAAGTTATCTAAAGGCTTGTCTTATAATTCTGCTCCAGCGTTAACACATTCTATGGAGAAGTAAAATGGCTAAGATCGAAGTAAACGTTTCTTGAAATACCGGCTTTTGCGGCAAAACTTTCAAGACGTTTTCTAATCGTTTGTAATACAAAGGCAAAAAATTTTGTTCCAATTAAAAGTCGCAACCTTTAGATTCTTTATATTCCAAATTTCATCACCAATCAAAGCATAAAAGAGATAGAAATCCTTATAAACCTACCAAGCGTATTGCTTCGTCCATCCACTTCACGTCGTCCGCCATCTTGGACGTGAGGTAAGAAAACAGACTGGCACTATAGCTAAAGGGCAAGTCCGCTGCTCTCTTTTTAAAGTAGGTTTTCTTTATTGATTTATGTAAATAAACTGTTATTTCTGAAAATTCCTACAGATTGTGATCGACAAAAATATGGCACAGAAAGAGGTAAGAATAATACTTAGACAGCTATCAAGGATCCACTGGTGTCAAAATTAGGCTTAAAAATCAAGATAAATTGTTTTTAAATCTGGATTGTGATTTTAAGATTTCTCACAGCTGATAATTCAAGCCGGTATCAAAGACTTTTAATTATTGAATCAAGGTCGTTTTTTTGTCTCTAAATTTTTTAAAAAATGTGTCATACTATACTGCCAGTTTATATGTCAGGTATTTCACTTCATAATGGATATTTTTAGCATCAAAATCGATTAAGTTTTAAGTGAATGGGAAATCGTTGATCACACCGTGAGACAACAAAATTTAGTAAGCTAATTATGTAACCTCATCATTTCTTGTGATGGTGGGTGAAAAATCATAGTGGTGGATCCTGAGGATCAATTCAGGGGGTGGCCATCATTTTGCAAATATTATATTAAAACTCCAAAGGGCAACCCACCCTTAAAACCTAACAAACTGTATACTGCTATGTTACCCTTGATTCCTTTGGATAATAATATTTATTACTTATATAGCACAAATTAACATGCAATGATATGATCAAATGCGCTTGGATCATACATGATAGTAATTCATGGTCTTGTCTATTTACTTACAGGGTAATAAGCTATGGGGAGGGCGATTCACCGGTGACGTAGACCCAGTGATGGAGGAGTTCAATGCATCAATAGGCTTTGATCGCCGCATGTGGAAAGAAGATCTTGAGGTAATATATCATGTCTGGTGGTGAGAAAATAATTATAAAATGTTTATATTTTTGAGATGAATTCAAGATAATTCTTCATTGATTGACAGGGAAGCCAGGCTTATGCCAAGGCACTAGAAAAAGTAAATCTTCTGACCAGCCCTGAGATGACACAGATTGTAGATGGTTTAGAGAAGGCAAGTGAAGAGTACATTTCCTTTTTATATTTTTTTGTCATAAAAGTACAAATATCAAGACTTACAGCTACTTGGACAAGCTAGTACGTTATCCCTCACCACAGGCACCCCCTGGGGTATTTGCCCTTGATATCAATGTGTGTTTTTTCATGGGCACAGATCAAAGGGGAATGGTCTAGTGGCAAGTTTGAGTTGAAACCAGGAGATGAGGACATTCACACTGCAAACGAAAGAAGATTGAAGGTAATAGTAAAAGGCTAGATATAATATAATAATGCAGGGGGCAAAGTTACTGAAGTTTATGCATGGCAATAATTCACCATCATCTGGCATCATCATAACCACCAACACTGATCATATGATCATCATCATGATGCACCACGTGCATCACCAACCTCATCTATTAAGATGATGATGATGAGATGTTGAGGTGGTGGTGATGATGATGATAGTGATGATAATGATGATGATTTTGGCATTGATGATCATGGTGACAATTATGATGATTATTGTGACAATGATAATAATGGGGATGATTAATGGTACTGATGCCAATGCCAATTACGGTGAAGAGAGTGACAGTGATGATGATGGTGATGGTGATGAGAGTGACAGTGATGATGATGGTGATGGTGATGAGAGTGACAGTGATGATGATGGTGATGGTGATGAGAGTGACAGTGATGATGATGGTGATGGTGATGGTGATGAGAGTGACAGTGATGATGATGGTGATGTTGATGATAGTGACAGTGATGATGATAGTGATGGTGATGAAAGTGATGAGGATATATCATAAGATAGTGTGCATTGATTTCTGACTACATGATCAATACTTAATTTTTTCTCATGATCACCAGGAGTTAATTGGAAGTACTGGTGGCAAGCTACACACAGGAAGAAGTAGAAATGATCAGGTATACCTTGTAATTCCCCAAACATCTTGTTGCACAGAATCAATGGCTCAATGAACCTTGGAAGTAGTTATAAGGGACCATTCGTTTTTTTATCGTGGATGGGAATTAAAATTAGCTATTAATTTTTTTGTAGGCACAAGTAGATGCAAGGTAAGTCTCATGAGCCTGTGACTCATTTATTGATTAATTGATATTAATTAATTTTAATTAATTCATTTTACATTAATAATATTAATTAATATATTAATTAACTTCTAGGTTATGGCTCAGATCTGAAATCAATCGGCAGAAAGAATATCTCACAGATTTTTTAAAGATAATCATCAAAAGAGCAACTGAGTAAGCATTAAGTTATAAAATATATGAATATTATATTGATGTAAGAGGATAAATACAGTAAAGAATGAACCTTCCCTGGCAGAGTCTCCTTTTCTTTCTTTTCTTTTCCTTTGTGAATGCCAATCCAGCAAAAGAATAAGAAAAGGAGATTCTGCCAGCAGAGAAAGGATTCATGAACCCAAATATTGATGGTACTACTGTTAATTGTTTGATTTCTTTCCCTATATGACAGTGAAAGTTTTTTTCTTCATTTTAATATAGTGAAATTGATGTCATAATGCCTGGATACACTCATCTACAAGTATGTAAGACCAGTTAATCACTGGTTTCCATAGTTACAGGGAGATTGAGATCAAGATGAAGGGATTCAGGGGGGACTCTTCGTTTTCTCCCTCCCCTTCGGCCTGTCATCCCCCTCAACTTCAATATCCTTGTTCCATTGTCCAGGCTAGTTATCACCAGAATACAGCAGGTTATGAGGATTTAGAATGATACAACTGCTGAATGATATCAAATATCTATGTAATTATTTTTAAATGATATAATTTCTTCTCAGCGTGCTCAACCAATCAGATGGAGCCACTTGTTGTTATGGTAATGATATCTCTATTTGTTAAAAATTAGGAAGATTTTTCATTCAGTTTTATAAAATTCCCCTTGTACAGAGAAATATTGATTTGAATGTTACAATTTCAGTTATGCTTGGGCTTTTCAAAGAGATGCAGAAAGGCTTCAAGAAGTTGCATCACGAGTAAATGTTCTGCCGTTGGGAAGGTAATGATTAACACAAATTTTGAATTCTCTCCTAAGGTTTTTTTTTTCCAAATGTTTTCTAGTACAAACCAGAATTACACTTGAAGTTTTTTTTGTATTTTTTCTAGTGGTGCTATAGCTGGCAACCCATTTGGCATTGATAGACGTTTCCTTGCAAGAGGTTAGAGTTGTCTTAGATCCTGCTATCTGTTCATCCACCCACCCACCCATCCATCCATCCATCCATCCATCCATCCATCCATCCATCCATCCATCCATCCATCCATCCATCCATCCATCCATCCATCCATCCATCCATCCATCCATCCATCCATCCATCCATCCATCCATCCATCCATCCATCCATCCATCCATCCATCCATCCATCCATCCATCCATCCATCCATCCATCCATCCATCCATCCATCCATCCATCCATCCATCCATCCATCCATCCATCCATCCATCCATCCATCCATCCATCCATCCATCCATCCATCCATCCATCCATCCATCCATCCATCCATCCATCCATCCATCATTCATTCATTCTTTCCTTCTTTCATTCATTCATTCTTTCCTTCTTTCATTCATTCATTCTTTCCTTCTTTCATTCATTCATTCTTTCCTTCTTTCATTCATTCATTCTTTCCTTCTTTCATTCATTCTTTTATTCATTCATTCTTTCCTTCTTTCATTCATTCTTTTATTCATTCATTCTTTCATTCTTTTATTCATTCATTCATTCAAATGCAAACCTTCCCTTCGTAGAGCTCGGTTTTTGTGAGGTCAGCGGTAACAGCATGGATGCAGTTGGTGACAGAGATTACATCACTGAATTCATGTTCTGGGGGACGATGGTTGCAACACATCTGAGGTACCTCATACTCAGTAGAAATGTTTTACATGTAAAATAATAAAAAAGTCCTTGTTTGATTTTTGTTTTGTTTTTTAGTCGTTTAGCAGAGGATCTCCTTCTCTACAGCACTCATGAGTTTGGATTTGTAAAGCTTTCAGATGCCTACAGGTGAAAAAAAAGAGAAAAACTAAGAATAATGGACCTCTTTACCTTGAGCGTAATGTTTTCCCACTTCAGTCCACGTACCATCCCAGGCCCGTAGCGTGCTTTTAGAGCATGGGGTGCGTTCGTGAATAATTTGGCTCCTGTTATGAGCAAATCAACCTTTCACTATCACATCAATCCTTAAAAACGCAAAAAAAAAATCCCCAAGTGGGAGGGTGTGTCCGGATCCCACAGCCTATGGGCCTCTATCCCCTTGAGTATTATTCATTTCTTTACTTTATTTGCTCTCTCAACAGCACGGGAAGTAGTCTAATGCCACAGAAGAAAAACGCAGACAGTCTTGAACTCATACGAGGAAAATGTGGCCGAATATTTGGACGAGTGAGTCAACTTTTTCGTTTTTCTGTAATAGACCCCTTTCACGTGACGTCAAAGCAGCTCAATTTGGAGAAGAAAACAATTCTCCTGAGAATTGGAACCTATTGTGTCTATGACTGAATTATGCTTACTGTTTTTTTTACGAGCCAAGGAAAGTCACTCTAATTTTAAAAAGTTATTTTATAATTAATCTTATATTTTCAGTGTTCAGGATTTCTGATGACAATGAAGGTAAAAATCCAGCTTTTTCAAACCATTTACAGCTGTAGCAATACTTTAATCTTGTTTAATTTGCAATCTTCATTTTCTCTTGTACAATCTTTCACTGAACCCTCGTAATTTTCTTGTTTCTCTTTAGGGTTTACCTAGTACATATAACAAAGACTTGCAGGTTAGCTTTATTTTTGTGTACCTAGAGCTGTTTTCGTACGAGTGGGAAACGTACGGTACTGACTTACAGCACATACACGGTACGACATGTCGTAACATTGAAATGGCTTCCCATAAGAATGGTTATCGTATGAGTGGGAAACATACAGTACTGACTTACAGGACGTACACGGTACCACATGTCGTAACACTGAAATGGCTTCCCATTGTCTTCCAGTAATTCATCCATTCACTTAGCCTGCGTAGCGGCCTATATTGGAAGGAGGGGGTAGGAGAGGGTTGGGGGGCCTTGGGGGAGGGGACGAGGGGGATCCCTTCACCAGCCCCGGCCCCCAAAATGCGCCGCTATGCAGGCTACGAAGCACTACGAGTGGGAAACGATAAGGTAGATTCGTAGTCGTACCGTACCTTACCGTAACCGTAACTACGAGTTGTGATTGGATGAATTACTGGAGACAATAGGAAACCATTTCAACTCGTGGTTACGTTAAGATACGATATAGCTACGGAAACCACTAATATAATCAGAACCTTCTTTAAAATTCATTTTCAGGAAGATAAAGAACCTTTGTTCGATGTCTGTGATACTTTACGTGGTCTTCTTCTAGTAGCTTCTGGTACTCTGGCCACATTGACAGTGAGTAGATTCGAGTGGTTTTACTCAACGTGTTGCATACACATAATTAAGCATTAGACATCACAAACGTCCAATATGAATTGCTAGAGCTCAAATACTAAATGTTATTTACCGTCTCGATAGATTAATAAAGAGAAGATGCTCGCAGCACTCAGCCCGGACATGCTGGCTACGGACTTGGCTTACTATCTTGTGAGGAAAGGGGTAAGAGAGATAGTTGTGTCATCATCATCATCAACATTCATCATTATCAATATCATCAATAGTCATCGCCATCATCATCATATCCAACCGTACAATCTTATGTGTTTGGAATTCCTATCCAGTCCGCTTTCTTCGCTTAGAGAAAAAATATCTTTGAAAACTGGCTAGGTATAAAGTCTTAAATCTCGTTATGAATTTTAGATCCCGTTTCGAGAGGCTCATTCTTTATCGGGGGGAGCTGTCCATCTTGCTGAGCAGAAGAACTGCCCTCTAAATCAGTTGACTGTTGAGGATCTTAGAACAATCAGGTATGACAGAGGATATTGAACTCGGATCCAGGTGGTGGATTGGGTGGCTCAGATCCAGGGAGTGCATTGGGTGGCTCAGATCCAGGGAGTGGATTTGGGTGGCTCAGATCCAGGGAGTGGATTTGGGTGGCTCAGATCCAGGGAGTGGATTGGATGGCTCAGATCCAGGGAGTGGATTGGGTGGCTCAGATCCAGGGAGTGGATTGGGTGGCTCAGATCCAGGGAGTGGGGTGGCTCAGATCCAGGGAGTGGATTGGGTGGCTTAGATCAAGGAAGTGGATTGGGTGGCTCAGATCCAGGGGGTGGATTGGGTGGCTCAGATCCAGGGGGTGGATTGGGTGGCTCAGATCCAGGGGGTGGATTGGGTAGAGCGAGACAATATGGCATACGGTGCGACATTGTGGTTCTCACGTTCCTCGATACATTCTCTCTGCAGCCCACACTTCCAAGAAGATGTGAATACAGTTTGGAACTACGAAAATAGTATCGAACAATATAAAGCTGAAGGAGGAACAAGCAAGGACTCGGTGCAGGGACAAATTAACAAACTGAACCAATGGCTGAGTTCTTATCTTACCGCTAAATAAGTAATATAAATATTGAAATTAAATTTATTTATATCAGTAGCGCTCATATCCACGTACATGTCCAAGGCGCTTTACAGTTTACAAAACTAATGAAGGTTAAGAAAATTAAAGAAATTTTTATTTAATCAATTTCAATTTCAATTTCAATTTCAATTTCAATTTCAATTTCAATTTCAATTTCAATTTCAATTTCAATTTCAATTTCAATTTCAATTTCAATTTCAATTTCAATTTCAATTTCAATTTCAATTTCAATTTCAATTTCAATTTCAATTTCAATTTCAATTTCAATTTCAATTTCAATTTCAATTTCAATTTCAATTTCAATTTCAATTTCAATTTCAATTTCAATTTCAATTTCAATTTCAATTTCAATTTCAATTTCAATTTCAATTTCAATTTCAATTTCAATTTCAATTTCAATTTCAATTTCAATTTCAATTTCAATTTCAATTTCAATTTCAATTTCAATTTCAATTTCAATTTCAAAAATGACAAAATAAGAGTACAATCGCGTTTATTCGTGTTTAGATGTATGACTATAAACCTTTCTGTCTTGGAATGACCTGTAACAACACTATGTCTAAAATGTTATTGTAAGTGGGAATAAACATATTGTTTACGTTTGTTTCTTCTACTATTTTTTATTATTATACCGAGCTTTCGCACGTTTGCTTATAGAGCTTTTAGGTGTGACGTCATTCCGACTTCATGACGACTTCCGGGTCCAAAACGAAAAGCAGTTTTATAAAAAAAATTCTTACTTTTTCTTAGTGACAGGATTTGTTGTCCAAAGTTCTAATTGTTTCAGGTGGATGTTGAATCATTGAAAAATGTTTTCGCTTTGTTTTAGCGCTTTTTATGAGCAGTTGGACCCGGAAATACGTCACAACTTAACAACTCTATTTAAAGATCAGTAATAAAAAAAATCACTGAAAATAACCTCATTTGCATCCTTGATAAATTATCCATATTTTTTGAAAAGGTGTGAAATTGGCCCAAAATTAAATAAATGAAAACTCAACTATGGGTGCATGCTTTGTGCTCAAAAATAAAATTAGGAAATTACCTAATTTTCACTCATCAACTAATCCCTATCTTACCTGTTACTCTGAAGAAGGACTCACATCTGAAACATCTGTACAGTTCCAAACATTTTCATACGGTGTTTAAAGGGGCACTTGGATGAAATTCGATGAAAATTGGAAATGACTTGAAACTTGGTCAAACTTATCTATATGGACCCAATAGTAGCCAAGCAACATATTTTCTTCCCAGTCAAAAGTGGTGGATAAAAATTATCCATTTAATTTAGCATCTAAATTGTGAATAAATGACGTCATTTACTCAACCCTGTTGTTCTTTTAGCAGGTTTTAAGCCAAAATTTCGCAACTACAAGTTGCTCCCAAGCTAAAATTTTGAGCAATCTAGGTTTCATCATCATAATTGCGTCATATTATCCTCAAATACTTGAATTGTTCAAACTTCCAAAAATTGGGGCGTTTTCATCCAAGTGCTTCTTTAAGTTTCCTTCTTATTTACCTTTTTTTTTTTTAAAGAAAATGGTGGAACATATATAGACCCCTTGCACGTGACGTCAATGCAGATCAATTTGGAGGACAAAAGAAACATTTTCAATCTCCTGAGAATTGGAACCTATAGTTTTGTCCTCCAAATTGAGCTGCAAATGACGTGCTGCAAGGGGTCTATAGCATGTGTTTTAGTCCATGCTTTTTGTTCAAAAATCATGACCTGTTGGATTCGAATTCATTTATCAATAAATGGCGGGTCTCATGGTCATGTGTGAAATTACTACTTCCCAACTTTAAAGGCAACAGCAGGCTCAGACAACACCTTAGGCATGCTCCACAGCAATGACCACAGCTGCAGTTATCTTCATTAGTAGACCTACAGCACTTTAATATCTCCATGATGACGACCTTGAGAACACCAACTACAAATAGAGATTCATAGTATTTGATATAATGAACGTGACATACACTAAGCAACTAAAAATATACCTATGAGTTCAATATGACAACAATGCAAATAACTGTTACGATACGATGATCAATATCACATACACCAACCATAGATGTTCATCGACATTAGTATACTCAACAGCCAATATGTCATGATAGACACGCCCACTTTATCGATACGATGATTGACAATGAGATATCCATACTCACCTGTCACTATACCAATAACAGCAACATTGATGATAATCATCATGATAGACACGCCCAGGTCATCGTTATGCTTGTTGACAACTGGTGACATTTTGTCATTGTCTGATACCTTCAGCATCACCCCAATGCTAAGGTTTAGAAATATCGCCATCAGAGCCACCGTTTGTAGAAGATTCTCAAACTTGTTAGTGATGGGACGTTTGTAGACATAAAGGATCGCAAATACAGCAGATATGATGGCACCAATTCCAATCTGTGTACGGCTGTGCTCGCCAATCAGTGTCAGACCGGAAATGAGAACCAGCTTCCTGAACATCTCCAAACCTTCCCAGTACCAACAATTGGATTGATAGTTCTCGCTGAACAAACTGAGGCCAGATTTGAATGGAGATTCCGTTGGAGGAGGTGTGAAACGAAAGGCAGCCACTGATGGCATATCAGTTTCTTCATTGTCCTCGTGAACTCCTGATGCTGGCTTGTGAATATATTTCCAGACAAGAATCAGAATTACCACTGGAAACCCAATCGGGTAAACAAGGAAAGCCGTGGCAACCCGTGAGAAGGTGTTGTGGTCAGTAGTGTGGCATTGGACGGAGAGGTCACTTCTGAGGAAAGAAACACAATGCGCGTGCTCTTCATCGAAGCACAGCTGTACACAGTTAATGGAAAGAACCTGAATGATACTCGTACAGGTCTTTGGATATGTAGCAAACAGAAACACACAGATGTTACGAATACACGAACTCTTGGTTTTGGCCACCGACTCCTCGATTTGATTTTGTGAGTAAGATTTCTTTCTCTTCAGTATTGCAATTCTTATCATTAGATAGATGAGAATGAAGGTGACTACGGTGATGTTCAAAGCGATAACAATAACAAACTGCTGCAGCACGTTAAAGGATAACCGAGGTGTAATACAGCTGAGAGGAGCGATCTGTAAGATGTTAAGTTGAATGAAGTGAAGAGCCTTCTGCATCCAAATGACCGACGATGGCCAAGTTATGTTAGAGAAAGCAGAATACAGTCCTGCCATCACCTGAAAAACGTCATTTGAATGATATAAGCACTTTAGCACCCAGCAGGGGGAATTTGTTGTGCATTTATGAAATTTGTCATCTATAGTACTATAACATATTCGCTACTATTTGTTATATCCAGGATTTCCTGTAACGTGATTAGAGAGAGTGTCAAAATATACTTGCCTGATAAAAGCCAATGACAATCTTAAAACATGATAATATCTTGTCTGCCCATGTTCGTCCATTTTCATCCTCAAGTCTCTTTCTGTCTCCCCATAAAAGAGCAAGGAGAACACCAACAAACAGAACAATCACTATAGCAACCTGAAACCCTGCCCACAATCTGGATGGACAGCGGATACATCTGTAATTTAAGAAGCTCAAGTTTAATGAATAGATTTTTTAGAGCCAGAAATATTAACTTGAACCAACCTGTTATTTTTGTTGTAATAGTGTTGTTGACAAAGTGCACATAGTGGGTCTTGGTAACCATTTTGACAACTAGAGTTCAGGCCTCCTAAACAGGAGTCACGTGGACACTTGTGGGGATTGGGTAACGTTCCTTCGTATTTCCATGTTCCTCCTGCAAACTCTGGGCTCTCAATCATGAGATTTGCGATAAACGTGCGGTACTGTTTTTCAAAAGTGCAGTTTTCCCATCTCCAGTAAAAACCTGCTGACAGGCTAGTGTAATCGTTTTCGCATTTGAAAGCCTTACTGGTACAGGGAAAACATCTACCAAACCGGTCCAACCGATAGAAGTTTGGTAAGCACTTGCAAGCTCTGTATCCTGCTTTCTCACTTGTTTGTGTCCCTGAAACAAAAACAAACAACACGCCATTGCGCTCATTCTCAGATGAAGTGTACCAGCAGCACTTTCGGCAGTCTTTAGTGATAACAATAAACAACTATTGGATGAGGTTGAGCAAATATCGTGATTTGTTAGTGGCGAGCAAGCAATTATTTACATATATACTGCGGTGTTTACCTTGTGGACAGGCCCGACATGATAGTGGTGTAGTCCCCGGAGCGCTGTTTGGGTGTACATAAGTACCCGTACTGCATTTCTTGCATTCTGTTTCTCCTATGCCATCTTGATAGAATCCACCTACGTAATGTACAAAAGTCAAGAGCAATAGCAAAACGTGTAACATTTGTAACATTGTAAATGATCTCGGAGTAGCTTACCAGCCGAGCATTCTATACATCCCCGCGATTGAATAAGTTCACTATTACCAATTGTACCAGCCTTGCAAAAACTACAACGCCAATTGTCGTCGTTATTTTTTTCGCATGTAAAACCTGATCTTGCGAGAGTAGTGGCGATCGAGTGAGGCAGTCTCGTAATCTCTTTCAAGGAATGCGGAGTACATACACTGTTCAAAAATAACACATTTAAAAAGAATAATATTTGTCTGATAAAAACCACTAACAATCGCTCTTGATACTGAAATAATATATGTGGTTTGATAACTAAATAATGAATAATGATAAATATTAAAATAGACGCAGTGAAAACTAAATACTATATAGTTTATTTATAAGCTAATCAAAGTCTAGCCTCCCTCGCAGCCGTTTTTAGGGTCGTCACTTAACACTCCCTCGGGAGGGAGAAGCGTTGCTAGGGAGAATAATCAAAGTCTGGTGTTGGACATTACCATGTCATCTCCGCCTTTGGATTTTGGTTCAAGATAGACATTTTGTGGGAGTGGACAAAGGGAGTGGCCATTGCCTGTTGAGGGGGGTCACTGGTTCAAGAACGGGAAATGGGTAGACAGGGACGGATCCAGACCAGCTCACATCGATGTTAGTTTCATTCATGTTTTGAAATCAAAACTTTCTAGTTTAGTCGAAAGTCTCACACGAAACGACAGAGCAGTTGAGCCCGTTGCTGCCGGCTTCTGATTGGACGTATCGTTTTTCTCACACGTGAAGAAAAGCCGTACGTGGCTTCTGATTGGACGTGTCGTTTTTCTCACACGTGAAGAAAAGCCGTACGTGGTTTCTGATTGGACGTGTCGTTTTTCTCACACGTGAAAAAGCGATACGCGCATTGTGATTGGTTGGGAAAAGTGAACGAACGAACATTTATTACACAGGATTTTACTGAGTAAATCTCGGTATGTATATAATAAATATATATATTACTCAAATACCCAAACAATTATCTAATGTCAAATAACTTACATTTTTCCTTTTTTTATTCGTGGAAGATCTGCAAGGTCTTTGCAATCGACATTTCTGAATCAAAGAATCATAAACAAATCTTTCAGTCACCAAATTTCCTAAAAACGTTCGTTATAAATAGGGGTTCACCTTGATGAAAGAGTTTGAAGAAATGAAAAACTTACTTTCGCTCATCAAAACGTTTGAACGACGTCATCACGATGAGCTCGCGCACGCGCATAAAGTCATGTGCAGAGAGGCTGCGCGCGAACAGTGCCCGCAAACGTCTCGATAGCCAACTTGACTTACAGTGTTATTTGATTTCCAAGATCTTTTACGTAGTTGTCGTCAATGTGGACGATATCGTTTGAAAATAAATATCTAAAAAAAATAAAGAAGGCGTCCTATTTAACAAGAGAAACTGTGTGGTATGCACTTTATATATCCATAGCACATACAAATAACAGTATTGTATCAGGTAACTGTTATTGAAGGCCCTGTTACACGTGAGAACGTTTAGATGAAAATTTTATACAACGGCGCAGAGAGACAAGTTTCACAGGGGCGTTATACGATGCAAGTTCGTCCTGAAACTTATTCGCGACACAAATTTCGGTTGCACAATTAAGTAGAACTTTTAAGTTCATGTTCGCAAAAAAAAAAAAAAAAAAAAAAAAAAACGATAAAAGACAGTCAATAAAATTGTCATTTTCCTACAAGGACTACTATGATTACTATACGATTGTACTTTGAAGATACTGTGAGCAGAAGTTTCCTTCCTTATCCCTGATCACTATAGTCCATATTACGACTACCAGTTGACAATGCATGGTGGGATTGATAAATGGTGGGTGAAGCATGACGACCTTTGTTGTCTTCAGCGCGTTGTCATGTCAACTGAGGTATCAATCCCAGGATGCATCGCTGTGATTCAATATGACAGACTAGTGAGTGAGACTAAGTAAGTGATCTCTCTTATTTTTTACGGTGTAAAATTTAACTTTTTATCCAGACTAGTGATATAGACTATTACAAAGACTGTGCAGTGTTTTAGTTTTAGTTCTTGACTTACATCGATGCTTTAGTGTTCTTCATCCCTTTCAATGGTCGTCCTGTTAAATTCTTGAACTTATTCTTGTTTAAAAACCTGTAGAAAAGGTTTATACTTGTAATAGCTTGTTGCTAATTAAGTCCTTAGTGATTGTTTCGAACTTCATTCGAAGTATGAAAAATTCTGCACTCGCCGTTTGTTTATTAAAGCAGTCAAACTATGAAAATTACAAAAGTATAAGTCATTATCCTTGAATTTCTGGATATTACAAACTGAAAGATATCGTGAAATAGAATACTTACAATTCTGTCATTATTCGTTCATGAAAAATACCGCTTGAGCTTACTCCGATGTAACTGTGCGACTAACTGAATGTATGCAAAATCTGCTCTTAAGTACCGTTCTCTTGAGACTTGCTATTAAGCCTAAGTTACGTAACACCTTTCTTATCTTTGTTTTGGCACGTTCAAATTTATTATGATCATTTGTTTTTAAAGAGCATAACAGAGATGAATACTTACAGATATTGAAGAGCAAGATTTGAAAATACTCCATCGGGTAAATGTCGAATAGTGTTGTTAAATAAATATCTAGAGGAATAGAAAGAAATGAAATGAAGAATGATATATTACTGAAAATATAAGAATATAAAAAAGAAACAACAATAACAAAGCAAACGAACGAGAAAAAGCATTCAAACAAACAAACAAACAAACAAACAAACAAACAAACAAACAAACAAACAAACAGACAGACAGGCAGACAGACATACAAACAAACAAACAAACAAACAGAAAAACAAACAAACAAACAAACAAACAAACAAACAAACAGAAAAACAAACAAACAAACAAACAAACAAACGGAAGCCAAATTCTCAAAACAATTCTATGACGTGGCGTCATGCAACTCTGGTATGTATCTGGACTTTACACGGGTGTAAAACGTACTGCGCATGCTCGGAAGTTCGGCAGAAAATTCATAGAGTCGTGTTTACAAAGAAAACCATTCGAGATTTACATGTCTTGTATTATGCGAATTTCTCTTGTATTATTTGACCAGGGAAAGAAAACTACTAAAGTAATATGTCAGGAAAAAAATAAGCACTAACTTTCCACGAACGGCCTTAACTTTAGAGATTTACTAAACACCGGTAAATCTCCAATGGTTTTCTTTGTAAACACGACGAATTTCAGAGCATGCGCAGTGCGTTTTTCACTCGTGTCTTTGGAATAATGCATCGAGATTCAACGAATAGACCATCATCAATTGTGATAATTTCCATGTGGTTAAATACGAAGATGAAGGAGCTAGTTTACGAAATTTTGAATGTTTTCTAATGACTTACAGTACTCTCATTTTGGGTAGACCAGCAAAACTTTCACTGTCAACAAACTCGATTTGGTTGTTGTACAAAAATCTAAAGAAAAAAAACCAGTATAAATTCACAGGGGAAAATATTGTCTTCATTGAGGGTCCTGTTCAAAGGGGTAAAATGGGAGCTGGAATGCGCCTTTTTTGGGGGGAGGGGGTGGGGGCTGGAAAATGGGATTTCATGCACTAGGACTGGGATTTAACCATTACTGGGATTGGGATTTTGCAAAATCTCTAACTCTAACTCTATAACTCGAACTGAGATTTTGCATGATTGGGACTAGGACTGTCTCTATGCTCTTCAAATAAATAATAAATATAAATAAATAAATTGGAGGGGCTAATCATCCTTGCTTGCAGCTGAAGAGCTGAATTGCGAAGGTCGCAGCTCAACGTGGTCGAGTTGAGCAGAGAGACACTATCTGTGTAATCAATAAAAGAGATATTCACTTACAAGTTATTTGTGATCTGCGGTCTTTTAGGATGTTCGAGAAATCGAGCGGGTATTTGTTTGATTCTGTTGTTTGAAAGATCCCTGAAATATACAAAGAAGACATATAAAGATTTTAGAACCGAGTGGTAGACTGGGGAGAGTTTCGTCGTACAAAGGCATCTGGGATCGTTACACAGGACGCTTTGCTGTTCGATTTGTTAAAACTAATCTCCTTAAAACTTACAAAGTTCGGATAGGTACGTATTTAAATACATCAGATGGAATCACTGAAATTTGGTTGTCGCTGAGTAATCTGAAAGAAGAAGGAAAAACAAAAAAGTTTGAACGATGACCAAAACATGTGAATGATATTCTAATTCGACTGGTATCACCACTACGAACTGGTATAACCACTACGAACTGGTATAACCACTACGAACTGGTATAACCACTACGAACTACAGGCTTGCTTTAGGGTCAGGACTTTTTGTAACCTCGACCCTAGGCAGGCAGGCAGGCAGGCAGGCAGGCAGGCAGGCAGGCAGGCAGGCAGGCAGGCAGGCAGGCAGGCAGGCAGGCAGGCAGGCAGGCAGGCAGGCAGGCAGGCAGGCAGGCAGGCAGGCAGGCAGGCAGGCAGGCAGGCAGGCAGGCAGGCAGGCAGGCAGGCAGGCAGGCAGGCAGGCAGGCAGGCAGGCAGGCAGGCAGGCAGGCAGGCAGGCAGGCAGGCAGGCAGGCAGGCAGGCAGGCAGGCAGGCAGGCAGGCAGGCAGGCAGGCAGGCAGGCAGGCAGGCAGGCAGGCAGGCAGGCAGGCAGGCAGGCAGGCAGGCAGGCAGGCAGGCAGGCAGGCAGGCAGGCAGGCAGGCAGGCAGGCAGGCAGGCAGGCAGGCAGGCAGGCAGGCAGGCAGGCAGGCAGGCAGGCAGGCAGGCAGGCAGGCAGGCAGGCAGGCAGGCAGGCAGGCAGGCAGGCAGGCAGGCAGGCAGGCAGGCAGGCAGGCAGGCAGGCAGGCAGGCAGGCAGGCAGGCAGGCAGGCAGGCAGGCAGGCAGGCAGGCAGGCAGGCAGGCAGGCAGGCAGGCAGGCAGGCAGGCAGGCAGGCAGGCAGGCAGGCAGGCAGGCAGGCAGGCAGGCAGGCAGGCAGGCAGGCAGGCAGGCAGAACGAAAACTAGAATTAAACTTACAGGACTTCAATTTTTCTGATTCCAGATTGTGAAAGCAGCGAGACATCTACAATGTTGTTTCTTGCGAAAGTCCTAAAAAAAATACATTTACGAGTCATGATTGTGAATTCTCTTTTTAACTTCCTCCCCGCCATTGAATTTTCAGACACATCTTTTAAATTAAATTATTATTAAATTGAATTAAAATTCCCTACTTGTTCGTTCAAATTGTTTTCATATTTGTGGATATTTTGGTGTCAGGATGATTGTATATTCAGTCTAGATACTATCCGGCATTTTGAGGGTTTTCATTCTCATTCTCATATATTTATCAATAGAAATATCCCAGGTCTTTCATTCATATCAATGTTACTTTCCTAGGCCTGCAGTAGCGTAGCGAGGACACAGGAGATCTGGGGGGGGCGGGGGGGTGGTGGGGCGACTAGAATAAAAACTAAAAGGCAAACATTTTGGGGGTACGTAGCCGCCCCTCCCTACGCCAATGGCATTGACATCATACATCAAAGAAATGATACAGCAAAGAAATTTTTTATGGGGGCGGCTGCCTCCCCCCGCCCCACCCCCGCTACGCCACTGATTTCCTGGAATACTTAGTAGCTGCCGCGGTGCCTGTTATAAGTAGGCCTGGGATGTGTTACAATTAAATTATAATTCCTCAACTAAAAATATATGTACTCACAAAATAGCAACGTTTGGCAATCCTGTTAGGTTAGGGATGGACGATAACTGATTGTTATTTAAATCTCTGGAAAATATTTGGGAAAAATAGTTTTCGTTACTAGCTGGTGTCGCGGATTATAAACCTGACCAGCACAGGAGTCAGCACGAAACTCTGGAACCAATGAAACTAGCTGGATAATTCACTTCTTTCACATGCCCATAATGCTTTGTTTTTTAGGGGAGCAACTAGAACGAAAATTCAAAACGTTTCATGCAGATACTGAGTACATTTGCACATTTACACACACATGGTAGAAAAAAACGTTTGGTGTTACAAACAATGTATGGAGAAATGTCAATACATTTACACGTAAGGCCGTTCAAATTTCTTTCTTTCTGGTTTTTATCTATTCTGATAAATGCATAAGTGTTCTTAGATAGTTTTTCTTCAATTCTTATTAATCTTCATGGTAATATTGAGCGATTTTGTCTCGTTGTTGCCCCAAAACGCAAAGTATTAGAGAGATGTGAAAGATGTGAATGCTCAGAAAATAAATTCAAAACTGTTTCAAGATGTTACCAATTTTTCCTCTTTGCCCATTTAAAGAAATAGGTCTTTTTAGCTTGGGCGGTATGTTGTCCCATTTCAGACCACACGTAGACCCTAAAGTATCATTTCTCATTTTAATGGTTGTGCATGAGAAGACACATGAATATGGATACAACTCAGACAAAGAATCTTATTCTCAAGAGAATGACACGTGGTCTGAAATGGGACAACGAACCGCCCAAGCTGAAAAAGTCTATTTTATAAAGAATCCATTACCACTGGAAAGAGATGATATTTTTGTATCAAATCAACTTATCTAATAATTAATATGACTTACAGTGAACTAACGCCGTAAACGCTTTCGAAAACGCCGTCTTCGACGTGAGAAATCTGGTCGTAAGAAATACTCCTTGAAAATAATATCAAATATAAAACATCAGTCGTTACTCATTCGTTTGTGTTGAGGGGTTTCATCATTAAAAAAATTACTTCTGCTTCTGAGTGGCCTACTGATATGTTCCAAGCTACACATTCAAATAATGGTCTGCTCATGCGCAGTAACGTTGCATTTGTTCAACATGGTTTGCTACCCTGAGCTGTCAGAAAATGACTTGGCATGTTTGATAGACAGCAAAAACAGCCAAAACACAAAAAAACTTATGTCAAAGAACTTATTTATGATCTTTATTATTATGCAGTATAAAGTGCAAATATATTCTGAAGGTAGCCACCAGTGCTACCGAAACGTCAAGCCAACTATTTACATACTCGTGACAGCCGTAAGAATCTTACTATCTTGATACTATGTTGAATCTTACTATATTGTTGAGAAAAACGTTTGCGCATGCGTGCCTTTCAGCACGCTTTCCAAGAATTTACAAGAGTTTTAGTGAGAAAATAAATGCTTGTTTTCTCCGATTATACAAAAAAAAAATTCGTGGGTATACTTTTGTGGGACCAAGATACTGTATTAATAAAGACAATATGAAAGAATCAGCCATAAAAAATCCATAAAAATGCACTATAGGAATTATATAGGAAAACGAAAGCGCACACGAAAAAAATATTCTAGAGCATTTTTTATGGATTTGTTTTGTTCGTTTGTATTATAGGGGACATTATCTTGACCTTGAACTCAAAAATAATAATAATAATCGATTTTTACCCGATTTTATTTTCACCCGTTTAACTTTTATCTAAATTGGGCTCCCTGTGATAGCATGAAGACGCTTTTGACTGATTTGCATATTGACTTAGAGCATGCGCAGACGTTTCTCACGCGCTACTATGTTATGTCTATTGCACCTGAAAGCCTCTAAGGTACTAAATATCCGTTGTATTATATATTCTATTATGTTCCATATAAAATCCTTTTATACATATATATATACTTACAGAATAAGCGATCTTTCTTCTTTTGGACTACTGACTCCTCGAAATACTCCCTTTTTCAAAGTTCTTATTTTGTTTCCACTCAAGTCCCTGATGAGGTCAGATTATCTATCCATTACTATCTTTCACTGGGAGAAATGAAATTGCCACTTTTCTCTTAGTTTTTCCCTTTATCTTTTTCCTTTTCTTTTCTTTTCCGTTTTCTCTTCTCTTTTCTTTTCATTTGTTTCTGTCTTTGTTTCTTTCTTTATCTTTCTTCTTG
The DNA here is from genome assembly GCA_023349425.1 of Anthopleura sola. Taxonomy (NCBI): domain Eukaryota; kingdom Metazoa; phylum Cnidaria; class Anthozoa; order Actiniaria; family Actiniidae; genus Anthopleura; species Anthopleura sola. The sequence goes on from JALHLI010000002.1 coordinate 13,747,764, forward strand.
CCTTCATTCTTTTTTTCTTTCTCTCTAGTAACCACTGATCTGTTTGCTTCAACTTAATACAATGCTACTGATGTCAATACCAATAATTCATAGTTGAAATATTTTAGTTTGTTTTCTGATTATCTTTACATAATAAGAATATTCATAAAATACTTACAGCTCTCTCAAATTGTTCATTCCAAAAAACATGTTCTCCCCAACATCTTCCAACGAGCAGGACCCTAAATATCTGTTATATATTATTGATAGTCAGTATTAACTCGTGAAATAATTATATTTTGTAGGCTAATAATTTAAAGGTTAGTAGATCTTATTTCCATTGTAGACTAATTCTCATAGTATATCATTAAAGAACTATCAAAGTCTAATATTGTCGCAATACTTACAATTGCTTGACCATTTTAATGCTTGAAAATGTTCCAGAGATGAGTTTTTTCCCCAGTGGGTTGAATGACAAATGACTGAAATGAATTAATTTTCACTGAAAATATGCATATATTAAAGTACAAAGAGATGATTACATGCTAAGTAAGTGCTTAATATCGTTTCTATACATAAGTTTTCCATAATCCTTTTACCCAAAACCTCCCGCTCAACGCACCGAGTAAACAGAAGACAGGTTTGACAATAAGATGACCATATACTAACTTACAACAGCCTTGCTGGCATTTATGTCTTATTGAAACATGAACTATTTATCTTAACTTACAGGTTTCGCAGTCTGGTAAGGTTATCAAACATCCCAAAAATAGTGGAGGCGTTCAGGTGATTATGGGTAAGATACCTAAAAAAATGATAGGAGTTGGTCATTGGTACTTGGACATTTTGGGACATTATATTATATCCTATGGGGTGATTTTGACTTATTAGACAAAAATCATCATCATCATCATCACCATCATCACCATCATCATCACCATCATCATCACCATCATCATCATCACCATCATCATCTCCATCTCCATCTCCATCATCTCCATAATCATCATCATCATCATCTCCATCTCCATCATCTCCATAATCATCATCATCATCATCACCATCATCATCATCACCATCATTATTAGCATCACCGTCATCATCATAATAATAAAAATCATCATCATCAACATCATCACCAGCATCATCACTAGCATCATCATCATCATCACAATCCTCCTCCTCATCATCATCATCATCAACATCATCACCAGCATCACCATCATCAGCATCATCATCAACATCATCACCAGCATCACCATCATCATCAACATCACCAGCATCACCATCATCATCAACATCACCAGCATCATCACTAGCATCATCATCATCACAATCCTCCTCCTCATCATCATCATCATCAACATCACCAGCATCATCACTAGCATCATCATCATCATCACAATCCTCCTCCTCCTCATCATCATCATCAACATCATCACCAGCATCACCATCATCAGCATCATCATCAACATCATCATCATCATCACCAGCATCAACATCGCCATCATCATCGCCATCATCATCATCGCCATCATCATCATCAGCATCATCATCATCACCATCATCATCATCAACATCGCCATCATCATCATCATCAGCATCACCATCATCACCATCATCATCATCAACATCATTAACATCGTCATCGTCATCATCACTATCATCATCAACAACATCATCATCATCACCATCATCATCAACAACATCAATTATACACAACTAATCAGCTATACATTAACAAAGGGGAAGGGGGTCACTCAAGGACGAGAAAGTAACAGCCATTAGTAAGGGGGGAGTCATTACAGAATACTGACAGAGCCACTATTATTTTGAAAGAGACTCAATATATCTTACAAATTGATTAGACTTTTTGGAAGATAAAACTTGTTTGATATTTTGTTAATCCGGAGGTCTCTAAAAAGAAATGAAATATAAGTAAAGTGGTAAATTTATGTAAGAAACAGTTGAACATAATTTTCATTGGTTATCAGTTGCATGTAGGCGCAGAAACACGAGCAACAAAATCGTGCAACTTGTCGCACAACATTGTTGGGTTGAAAGTTGCAGAGTGAATGTGGCTCGTATTACCACCCTGTTCAACAACAGAATTTTGTTACGCGACTTTGTTGCGGAAGTAGATGCTCTTTCTACTCTCTACAGCAAAGAATATTTATTTCCCGCGGGGTTGAAATATGACTGAGCAACGTAACATTCGCTCTGCAACTTACAACGTAACAATGTTGCGTTGCAAGTTGTGTATTATCAATTTGTTGCTCGTAATTCCGTGCTTTTAAACATAAAATGTTTGGCTTGATCGCTGGGATTTTCAATTTGACAATTTCACCGGGCTCGGCATTGATAGTCAGTGACAATTTTATATTGTGACATGCATGAAAATTCAAACTGGTTTTAACGGGTTTAAAACCGGTCGTAAGTTCATTTATTTGTCCAGTGTTTTGGACGTCCTCGAGCGGATCCCAACAGGAGGTTCCTTCTCGTTAGAAGAGAGAAATAAGAAAAGCATTGCCGAGCAGGCTATTTGGCCCTCTGTGGTAGTCCTTTTAGCTTTTAGGTCAGGATATAACGTAAAAACAACTTCATATGATTTGATGGTATTGGTACTTACAAAGTGATGAGATTCTTGAAGGACAGAAAAAACTCCTTGGGAATTTCTTTGATGGTTCCGTTGAAAAATGTTCTGAAATTTAAGTAAATTTATCACATGTCATTCAGCTCCAAAGTTTAAAAAAAATTGAATTTTTAGACAGAAGAATTAACAGGAAAGCTTGCATAATGACAATGGTTGACAGAACATATTGGATGGGAGAGGCACAGGAAGTTCATCAGCTAGAGGAAGGGACTGGGTTCAAGCTCAAATTATTCATTATTTTCCATACATCGGTTCACTGGTTACAGACAAAGCACTCGAGCGAGGCTTCATGGTAGTCTCAAAGGATTATTCAAATTTGAACCTTACGACCTCGACTGAATGCTTTGTGTTTAACCAGTAAACCCGATGTATGGAAAATGGTGAATTCTTCGAAATGAGCAGATGAGGCAGATCGTCTCTTCCGTTTACCAAGTCGTATATTTACAGTGTTCTGAGCTTTCAGATGTCAAAAAAATTTTTTTTTTTTGGAAAACCACTGCTTTGTGCTGCTTTTTTCTAAAGTTCAGCTTAACAACATCACAGTGGCAGGGAATGTGTGAATACTAAATAACAGACTTACATGTATATTGTATTTTCTGGTAGTTTCTCTGGCACGGTGTCGAGTCCAACACACGTGACGTTAACGTAGGGTCCAATCCACTTACAGGAACAATTCCCCACGGTTGGTTGAGGACAGGAGTGAGAACCATTCGTATTGATCATCGAAAGTAATGATTGTTGTTCATCCAACGATTGCAAACATGCAAATTGCAGCAGAAGAACGAGTATTATGTGCTGAACTATGGCCATCTTCAAAAATAGCAATATTAAAAAATAATTTATTAAAGTCAAACTAAGAAAACCATGAACACCTAAAATATGTCTGGAATGTTTGTGTTTGATCACAGCGCGGTCACGCAAAGTATTTTCCGTTTAAAAGCTTCAAAAGTCATATCAAAAATAGCAATATTAAAAAATAGTTTATAAGAATTGTTTTATGAAACCAATTTTTATACAACTCCGAGCAAGGAAAAGAAAGAGGCCCCACCCAAACTGTTTGCTAGGGAAGAAGAACGACTGAGTAAAAGCTACAAACCAAAACTGAAGTCAGAAAAAGTATGAAAATTACTGAATAAAGCCACAAAACAATATCCCGTTTAGTAAAAAGTATAAGAATAATGCATTTGTGTGAAAAGACAAAATTGAACAATCTTACCTCTTGTGTTATTCTGGTACAAGTTCTTCATCAACTATAAGTCAAATATCAAAACTTGTGTGCACATATAAAGTTTCGATATCGTAGTTGTCTGAAACCTGTTGACTTACCTCTTGTCCCCAGACAATGGTTTTAAAAGTGTTGATCAGTTTAGGTCTGAACCGGAAGTAGTTTTTTCCGATAACGTCACACGTTTAAAACGGCTCTATTGTATTTTGAGAAACAGTTCCGTGATAAGCGGAGTCCGGTGAGCGATTTCGATACCATTAAATGAAGACAGAGCAAGGAATAAGGTAGGAAATACATAGAAGCTAGACAGAGATTCAAGTTATTTTACCTAAATATACATTTTAACTTGAAATATTACGTAAGCAAGAACAGACACACAATAGATATTTATATCCATTTTCAATTCACCTTTTCGGCGCTAGGCTTTCACGTGGTGGATCATGTTACGGTCACCAAAAAGTTCGGACATTGTTGTTGAATTGCCACACGATCGTACTAACTTTTATACAATTTATCTACTTAATTTGTTAATTCTGTTCTCAAAATCTTAGTGAAACTATCTAAATAATTTATTTCTAAAGAAGTTTTGATAAAAATTTGAGAACAGAAGAAACAAATCAAGTCAATAAATTGTATAAAAGTTAGTACGATCGTGTGGCAATTCAACAACAATGTCCGAACTTTTTGGTGACCATAACACGATCCATCACGTGAAGACCACGTGAAAGCCTAGCGCCGAAAAGGTGAATTGAAATACCTGACTTGAACAAGAACACACACACAACAGATGATTCATAGCTTATAGTTGCAATCATTCCAAGAGAATAAAATTACAAAAGACTAGAATGACAAAGTTTTGTTCGATGAAAACTAGGGAAATATTTAAAGTCGAAGTCCGGAAAAATACTTACCAAAACTTTAAAGATTAAATGTTCGGCTGTTTTTTGGGTCTATTTGAGTCGTTTCGCGTTTGCTTATTAATTAATTCTCTTTTAATTCTCTTTACTTAAGTGTCTAGTCGTTCTAGCGCTTTCGCACTAATAGGGGGACACTTTTCACTCACACACACTACCACTACATTCAGTATTTTATGCACACAACGCTCACTCACATGTTGATTTTTACGGAGGAGGAAACCGGAGTACCCGGCGAAAACCCTCGTAGCACAGGAGAGAACAACACATCAAACAAACTCAATTCACATATGGCGACCGCAGAGCTCGAACCAGAGACCCGAGCCTTTGGAACCACAGTGGTGAAAGACGACGCGTTACCAGCGTACGCCACCCATGCTACCCAATTGTGGCGTACGCCACCCATGCTACCCAATTGCTTATGTAAACTTTACCTTATTTACGTGCTTGATAACTCGCTTGACGTCTTGATAACTCGCTCGTAAAATATGGCTTAAAGATATTGTTGCACCCGGTGAAACTGATGAACTAAACTGAGAAAAAGCGCTAAATGTATACTTAAATATTAACAATTCCTTAGGGATAACTTTTAAGCTTACAGAAAGTGAAGAAAGAGGTTGCATGAAGTCGTGCAACAAATCTTATCAAATTAAGTAAATCGAGTATGCTTTTTGACATGCTCTTTATTGAATTTATTTGGGTCGCTTTTTATTTTAAAAAAAATTTTTGTTTGTTGCGTTTTTTCGTATTTATATATACCTCTTGCAGCACGTCGGAATGCAGCTCAATTTGGAGGATAAACCTCAAAAGAGCAATAGAGCCAGGTCCAAAACGAAAAGCAGTTTTATCAGTAAAGATTTTTCTTACTTTTTCTTTGACAAGATTTGTTGCCCAAAGTTCTAATTGTTTCAGGTGGAGGTTAAATCATTGAGTACGTTTTTCGTTTTATTTTAGCAGTTTTTGTGAGCAGTTGAACCCGGAAATATGTGAAATATATGAAAGTTCTTTTGTTTTGTCATCCAAACTGAGCTGCTTTGACGTCATGTGAAAAGGGTCTATACTGACATTTGAAGCGAGGTTTCAGTTTTCATGCATATCGTTAATTTGTCCCATGCAAACTACTGAGGACTAATACACTTTTGTTTCAAATCTGTTTCACCAGAATGAATTCTTCCGTCAAAATTTGGCTAACATCATGTACAGCTGTAGCTTTGCTTGTGGGATGGAATCTTCCAGGGATTCAAGGAGATGGATGGCTTAACTTGCCAAACCCTCTTATTGAAAATGATCATCTAAGAAACCAATCCTTTGAGAGCTGCGTTGGTATGTCACCGAGTCATTCAATTTTTACTTTGTCGTTTTAGCTAAACCATCAGAAAGCCTAGCTGGATGATGAAACTATATACAGTCGAAGCTCTCCTTGCGACCACTCTCGTAAGCGATCAGCTCTAGTTAAGACCACTTTTTCGATTTCCCGAGGTGGTCGCTTACGAAAGATTCGACTATACCTTGATTCTATATTGACCGATGTTTTAATCTATGTTGATAGCGCCTTCTCTTTGTAGAAAAACCTTTTTTTACGATGCTTAATGCTTCAACACAACCAAGAAAGATGGAACATTGTAGTCAGAGCATGACCATCAAAGGAGCATGGATACCATGTAAGAGTAGAACTTTAACAGATTGTTACTTGTGGTATGCTTTCTGTTAGCTTAACATTTTTATGTCGCCATTCGTAATGTTTAAATAATAAAAGCTACTGTTCATACTATTTGTGGAATGGACAATTTCAACGATATGGCGGACATCTTGGTTAGGGGCAAATATACAAAACTTTGTTACAGTAATGTCGTAGATTAACTTTAACAGTTCACCACAAGACAATTTAAGAAGAGAGATGGACATAAAAGAAAAACAAAGCTCTACATAGGTCATACAAAGGTCTTTGTTTTGTTTTGCCCCCTAGACGCTCCATAATCCCTTGCGATTCAAGATGGCCGCCGTATCAGTCCATTTCTTTCACAATATTACTAAATGAAAGTTTATTATGTTTTGAAATCTTGGGACATAAAATCACTTTAAATGTTCAAAATTTTTTTTTTTTTTTTTTTGAAAAAATTCCTCAATTATTGCTAAAAATATGATCTACCGTTACTTATAAACACAAAACTTATAACATTTTTAGTTTAGGAGATATTTAACAAAATTAATCTATCGTCGATCAGAGGTGTTCCCTTGATTACAGAAACTGTAAACTGCTATCGAACTGTACAATACTATCTTGCTTCAAACGGAATCTTACTGCTCCTTCCTATAAGTATTCTTAAAATCTAAGTAATATTTCATACGATATATGGTATTGTAAGACGCTTTGAAGCACAAAGGAGCACACCAGACTGGGTCTTGTTTTGGTCAAGTTACGTTTGCGATCTTGCCTCATTGACATTGCACATTAGCTATTACTACGATTTCAAGATGGCGGCCGGCTGGTAAAAAACGGTTTGTTAAAAATGCACAAAATACAGAAAACAAACCAAAACAACCAGCAAATTATCAAACGAAGGTTATCTGGCATTGATATGAAATTTTTGCATAAATTTAGAAAGAGATCACAGTCTTTTTGATATTTTTTTGTGTGTGGACTCTCCCTAGTCCCCTATCAGTCATTACATTTCGAGAACAAAATTCGTACTTTAGCGAGCTGTAGCGCGAAAACGAGCACGGTAACCTATCTTTTTTATTTCAGTAAATCAATACGGAAAAGGTTTACCATAATATATCTTAATTTAAACAAAATTCCATCTCCAGTTTTCGAGATTTTCTCAAAAACATACTACGGAAAACTGTTTCCAGATCAATATTAGGGAGCACATCGAAGTTGAAAAGTCCCTATTTTTTACAACGACTGCATTTTCTGGAAAATTTTCGGCATCCAACTGTTGCTTTGCTTCATGAAAGAAAGAATAACGCAAATATTTTAATGTTAGCAATGACTTCTCTAAAGTGGTGGGGCCTTTTGTTCGATTCTCATGATTCGAAAATGCCATAAATTGCCGTCATCGAGCGCCAAAAAGGGCACGGTGACCCCACTTTTTTATTTTATTTTTGGAATGAGTAGCATTAACTTAATAACTGTGCAAAGTTTTATTAAAATTCTGTGTTCGGATCTGTTACTACGGAATTACCTTAAGCTGATATAAGTTATCATTTGACTGCAGCAGAAGACATCTTGTATATTGAATGTTACGGGAGTGTAGAATTGGATGGGGTGCAGATAAGTGCATCAAGCCATGATGCAAATATATGCCATGATGGGGGAATTGAATGTCCCATGCTAAAAGGAAGTAAGTAGCCATTTTCACAGTCTGCAGGTGAAGTTTCAATACTTTTTCTATTATTAACATTTTTTAGTATTTCTTTTTTTAAATAGTATTTTGACACTATATGTTTTTAAATTCTTCTTTTTACTTTTTCTAACTTATGCCATTTGAAATAGATAAATTTTATCATTCAAGTTATTTTTCCGTCATTTTGATTGGCCGAGAGAACTGCAAATAACTGCCTACAAATAACGGTCTGCTCATGCGCAGTTGACAATGGCTCGCTACCCTGAAAAAAATGATGACTTCTTTGTTATTGTTTGACTCGTGCGCACTGCCCCTCATGGAATAGAAAAAAAATAATTTGAATGATATTAATATGTGTATTTCAGAATGACATATTTTAATGAAATATTTTTATAAATATTTCCACTAACTTATTTTTACTTGCAGAATTGTATCAATGTCACACCGTAATGTATCCCATTCCCTGTGTCATGAATAAGGTGAGAACTCTTGCATGAATTTTGTTCAATTTCTTATTCAAACAATAATTTGAGATGTCATACTGTTTATCATAGCTATACTGAGGTCAGTCTCATTTCAGGTGTTTAAACATTAGCATGCAAAATTAAAGTTTACTAATGTAGCACAGTTATTGACCAATCAGAGTGCACGTACTATCTATGTTTGGCCATGAAACAATGGCTCCAAGTCGAGGTTGGACTTGATGATATACAGTATGAATACATCAAGTACAACCTCGACTTGGAACATTCTAGCACAAGGCGTATATATTAATAATAGCCAATGTGCACGAGCGCCATCTTGAATTCGCACTTGCTCCCCAAATGCTGCTTTTTGAAATCCAGTTATTGTTGTTTTTAGGGTGATTACCAAATGAAGGGATATTGCAAAAACCAAGATGGCGCCATTATTCTCTGCGGAAAGTGGAAATTCACATGGGTTTGAAGTCCCGTCTATATGAAACAAGAAAGATGGTGAAAAAAAGAAAGCTTGTCAATTGATTTAATACTTTTTTCAAACAAAAATTTAATGCATTTTGGCTGTTAATTAAGGACCAATGTCGTCCCCCTAGTGGTGGTTTACTCGAAAGTTTATACTACTTATAACCATCACTACGCACTTAATTCATTTATTGTTTGTATTTTCTTATATTTATGATATTATAAGAATAAACTATAATGGGTTACCATTTTAAGAGGGTGTGGATGGGAGGGGGGGGGGGGGGTAACAATGAACTGACAATTAGTCTAAATTTCAGGTAGTTAACTGTTAATTTATCATTTGTCATTTTGTCCAAATTTTTATTTAGGTAGATAATTAGATTAGTCGTATCTGTATAGGCTTTTATAATAATATACACTTAATGACTGGTCCCGAGGGAAACAGTTAGTTTTGTTTCCCGAGAATCTCAATGTTTCCCGAGGTCCGCCGAGGGAAACATTGAGATTCGAGGGAAACAAAACTAACTGGTTTCCCGAGGGATCAGTCATTAAGCGTTTTGTTATATAGCTAATCATTTTAGACAAGTCAATTTAGATAATTTGAATTTTTATTCCGTGCGCTGGGCACTTGTATCCCGGTCGGGATACAGTTAGATTTAGCTTGTATCACGTGAGCATCTATCAACCAATGAGAATGCTCGTTATATAGTCAAAATGATTAGCTATATAACAACATATATTATGAAAGGCATAGGGACTTTTGTTTAAATCGCTTTTTAAGAAATTATTATTATTAAACTTCAATCGAACCCCTTAAATGAGGAATAGGGCGAACCCCCCGCCTCCACAACCTTATTTTTGAATGAAAATGTTCTATTAAAATTCTAACTTTTGGTATTGAAGACTTTGTATAATTTGGTATTGTATATTAATGATAATGACATGACTTTCGTCGTGCATATTGTTTATTTGTGGCCCTTGTAGCATCATTTGCTAAAACAAAATTTCTCTCGTTCCAGTTTACTCAGTGGGCAAATTTGTTGAATTAATGAGAAAAAATGTGGCCGTGTAACACCATTTTGCCCCCTGAGTAAACTGGAACGACAGAAAATTTGTGTCAGCAAAGTAGTCTCAAAAGACAATAAAAATACAGTCACACTATTGATGGGTTACAATGGATGCTAATGAGAAGTCCTTTGTTAAATTATCACCAACATGGCTGCGATCACGTAACGTGCAATTGAAGAATCCCAAGTACAGAAATCGAATTAAATTTTGTCAGCAATTAACGATTCTATAAGTAGCGATTTTGAAAAACATAAAGTTATGAATAAAAAAGAGTATTAACGATTCAGACTTAAAAACGACAGAGCTTTCTTACCTGCTTTTAAGGGCTTTTTTACTTGCCAGTTTTCTTGCTAGTTTAGCATTCTTCTATTCCAAGCAGCTTGGCTGGGGCAATAGAACAGCTACTGTTGTCCCAGTAGACCGTCGACAGCTCCTTCTGTTGTGGGCTTTCTAAAAACGTTTGACAACCCTTTACTTGTAAATATTTGATTCCAACAGAAAAACTGCTTAATTTTTCCTAGTTTTAGTTTTAAAGTTGTTTGAAGTTTTGAAGTTCTATCTAATGACAACAGAAGGTTGTCATCCTTCGTAAACGAGTCCATTCTTCCTTCATTTTAGATGTCAATAAGATAACTTGTCTCATTGAAAACATGGGAGTTCAAGTCAGAAGTACAATTTCTTATTGGGATACAGCAATTATTTCAGTCGTGGATAATCGTTGAGACTTCACAGAAGTTATCATCTATCGACGACTGCATTCATTCAACTCAAGAAAATGAGTCTTGAGCGACCATTGTTTTGATTTTTAACAAATGCTTGAATTATGTAGTAAAAACTGCATTAGTTTTACCTGTGCTGTTTCAGGATTCCTTCAGATATCTTTCATAATTCTCTCAAATACTTTTCTCGAACATTTTTGCTCGTAAAAGATTAAAAAGGTTGGTTTTTCAACTGCATGAAGTTTGCTTGTCAACCGCAACGATGATGCAAACGTGCAAACTGTTCGCGCGCGTTCCCTTCAACTCATTAATATGCAAATTTTGAAGTGATAAAAAATTGTTTGGAATTTTTGCATCTGTATTATTTAAAACAAGAAATGACACGGTTTTCTCGTGCAATTTAAAATATATTTGAACGAGTGGGTTTTCAAAAGAGTTGTTCAAGAAAGCACGGGCTCGTTCTATCTTGAAAACCCACTCGTTCAAATTTATTCCTTAAATCACGCTCGTACTGAACCACCAAAGATGGGATTGAAGTAGTAATTCCATGCATGACAATGACAACAATGCATAACATTTTAGACAAAAAGATTGAATAAAAGTACATGTACATGGCTATGTTCGCTTTTGCACCTTTTTCACACATAGTTCAAAAGAGATGAAAAAGAAAAAAAATTAAAGAAAGTATAAAAAATGTTTGCAGAACAATAGCCGAGCCAATGCATGGATGTGACGTCAAAGCAGCTCATTTATTTACCAAATTGAACTACAATCGCTATTGTAAGGTGACTTTTTTTAGTTGACAAATTTATGCAGTGTTTTGCTTCAAAGGAATTATAAATCTCAATTTTTTTTACTTAACACATTTATGCGATCGCATTTATATCAGAGACCATATTTGCGATATTCACTGTAATGATACACCACCTTGCCTCTAAGCCGGAAGTAGTATGGAAGGGGCATATTATTCAATAATAAAATAATATTCTTTCATGAGATGGCAGTAAATATCCTATTGTTGTAATCGAGATTTTTTTTGAGAGTAAAAAGAATTGAGATTTTTTTCTCGTGTGAACGGAATCTTTAGATATTTCAGTAATTTTCTATCTTTTGTTTTAACTCATTTCCGGTTTAGAGCGTAAGCGTGATCACTCTTTCTAAAACTTTATTGCTTTTGGCTTATGTCGTGTTAGCAATACAATATAATAATGAATCTCGTAAAACTAAAGAAATAAGACTCATTTACTACCTAAGCCGTCCTCAAGACCCCCATGGGATGATGAAGAAGAAGGTGTAGATGGGAGTTTACAGTGAACTGACAATTACCTTTTAGTAGTTAACGGACAAATAACCTAGGAATTAGTAGTTTTAAAAATCACAAATTATGATTAACAGTTTTAAAAACATTTCAGTTATTTTGGTTAAATCAGGGAGCAAAATTTAAATTAGTACAAATGACAATCGGGGACTCCCATCTACACCCTCGATGAATGAATGCTTGACTTTTGATTAATAAAGGCGTGAGATTGTATGATATAGTTTCTTTTTGGCCATGCTCTACATTATATAACTATACGACGACAGACTAACGTCCAAAACTTTAGTGCAGTTATAAGTTTCTTTAACTTCTTATTAGCCATTAAGCCAAGGTTGCCGGAAGAAAAAACTAGGTCGAGTTGGCTAAGCAGTGAACGTGGGACTGTTTTAGGGGATATATTTCGAAGATGGCGACTATTTCGTCCTTAAAAACAGCCCCACAATGCACTGCAATGCCAACTCGACCCAGTTTTTTCCAACATCAGAATGACCATTTCACTTGCTATCCTTTTTATCACTATCTTTTTCGTATAGGAGACTTCAAACCCATGTGAGTGTCCACTTTACGCAGAAAATGGTGGCGCCATCTTGGTTTTTGCAAAATATTTTCGCTTTGTAATCACCCTGAAACCAACAAAAAAACGATTTCAAAAAGCAGTACTTAAAACAATCGTTAAATTCCAAAAATTAAGGTTGATTGGGTTATTTAGAATTATAACCCAAAAATCGTTTTTTTCTTATACACCCTGGTTTCATAGGGTGTTTTTGTTGCTTGGCAAGCTATAAAGATGTGCATTTTGCTAATTGTTGTTTCGGAAAAAATCCGATCTCCAGGCGGGATTTCAACCCGTGATCCTCTTTTTCCGAGTCAGACACCCTAACTACTGAGCTACTGGAATTCAAACAACATAGCACGAAATATCATGCTTCTTGTTTTCTGTAATCGTCTGACGAAATGAGCCGAAGGTATGGCAAAGCATTGGTAGGTATAGTTAAACAAGATTCAAGACGTCTCACCTTCTTTATGACCAATGGAATGGGATATGTCTGTGGAGGAATTTGATACACTTCTGCAAGTAACAATCAAGAAAAAGCAGTTAGTGTGAATACTTCTGAAATATACATATAATTCATCCCTTTGTTATGGCATAAGTTGACAAAAGAAGAAAATGAATTTTGAAATATGCAGTGCCCATATATAAAAAAACTGTAAAAATATATATATTGATGGAACAAAATTGATTTATTGAAATTTAACCCAACCTGCATGTCAGAATGTGAAAAAAACTACATTATACTTACTTCCTTTAAGAGAGGGACATTCAAGGTAATTATGGCACATATTTGCACCACTACTTCCAGATGTGCCTATCTGCATCCCATTCCATTGAATACTCGCGAAACATCCAAAAAACAAGATGTCTTCTACTGCAGTAAAATGATAACTTATGTTAGGCTAAGTTCTTTCTAACAAGATGCTCTGAGAGCGTGAACTGGGTTGTTTGTCATGTACAGAAGCTATGGGCGTAAAATATTTGAATTTTGCAAAATTCTTGGAACTTTATCGCTTTATCCACAAAGGCTTGGTTTCGATGGTATAAAGCGGATTTTTCTTCAAAGTTGGTATTCATTTTGTTATTCAATAATTTTCTCAGTTAAGTTTTCTGACTTTAGCTTGGTATTAAAACCATCGGCGAAAAGTCTTTTAGGGGTGAAGGTCGGGAAATATTGATCATGAATTGTTTATAAATATTCGCAGCTGTTTTTTCCCCAGACAATACTACCTTTCTAGCATTAAGCTTCAACGATTCAAGGATTGAATTCTCGCAATGCTGAATTCTAGTGAATAAATCCGTCTTAATATTTGTGAATTCTTAGGAATCTTGCTTGAATAATACGTCGATTGTGATTACTTCTATTCAAAATTTTCCCTTGTCCTTGATAATGAATTACAACAGCTAACGAAAAAAATGCGTAGAAAGCAATTTCCGACACGTGATACGATGCCTCATCCCCAATCAATCCTTTTGGTAATTTAGTGATATTGATTGCTACTGTTACGTGGAATAGATCAGACTACACACACGGGATCCCTGCAACGAACAATTGGGAAGATTCCTTGATAATATTACGCAATTTTCCGACACAGGAAAAGACGGAGAAACGCGACGTATTTTTAGACTGGGTTCTCACAGGCAACCCAGTAAAAATATAACATATAAAAAAGATTGCCCAGGTCTTAGCACAAGTAATATTTTGACATCTACTGTATAGACTCTTTTAATAAATCCTACAATGTTTTGTTTTCTGCGTTTTACATCAAATTTATTCTTTTCAATTTCGTTGAAATTGAGGAACAATTTTCAAAAGAATAAATTTGACGTCAAATGCGGAAGACGAAATAAAGCATTGTAGGATGTATTAAAAGCGTCTTAGTACTCTCTAGTTCCTGTATACTTACTCGGTACCCATGCCATTTTCACGGTTATGGTCCGAAGATCCTCATCCACCGTTCTTGAACAATTAAACCACGTAAAAAAACGTTTTTCTACAAAAACAAGGCTGTTTTCAATATGAATTTTAATTATAACTATTACCATTACTATATTATAATAATTATTTTTATTATCAATATCATTATTATTTGGATTATTATTAATATTATTATTATTATTATTATCAGTATTATTATTATTATTATCAGTATTATTATTATCAGTATTATTATCATTATTATTATTATTATTATTATCAGTACTATTATTATTATTATTATTATTATAATTATTATTATCAGTATTATTATTAGTAGTAGTATTATTATCGTCTGTAACGATGTTGAAACTGAACCTGCCCTGCAAGACATCACAGGAGAACATCTTAGTAGAGGGACAAACAAAGCCCCGGAAACGAGATTGGACATCCATGCGCGTGGATTCTGGGAGAGACAACGATCTGCCTTTTTTGACGTAAGGGTTTGCCACCCAAATGCAGATTCGTACCAAGACCTCGAACCTCAACAGGTTTACAGAATGCACGAAAACGAGAAGAAGCGTTTGTACGCGGAAAGGGTCATCGAAGTAGAACAGGATACATTCACCCCATTGGTTTTCACCACAACCGGCGGTATGGGAAAAGAATGTCAAAGGTACCACAGCCGACTTGCAGAGCTTATAGCCAACAAGAAAGGAATTATTATTTATAAATAAAACATTGTTATTATTTTTAAATTATTATTGATAACAATTTTGATGAAGATCAGAAATACTTTAATTTTTGACATGTTTCGACGTAGTCAAACGCCATCATCAGAAATGAATGTGGGGTGCAGTACATAACTATATATAGAGTGAATTAACAAAAGATATGAATAATTAACGTAATATTAAGTACAATAAGTGTGAAAGAAAAACAAAAAAAAATTTTTTTACAATAAGTAGCAATTATAAGGATAGTTTTAAGTTAAAGTGAGAAAGTTGTTGATTTAAAGTGGGCTTTTCCCAAAGGATGTGAATAGCTTCCTTAATCTTAAGCTCGTAGCTATTCCTCGCCCTATCTAAAATGCAAAAAGACTCAGGCGAGCATTGAGCAAGACACACCTTCGATGACATTATATGTTTGTAAATGTGCGAGACTTTATCCGTTTTAAGATGCTCATTGATTCTTGTTGCAAAATGTCGTGAAGTCTCACCGACATAACAAGCCCCACAGCTTGAACAGGTAAATTTATACACAACAAAGGATCTGAGCTCCTTAGGGATAGATTAATTATAGATAGACGTTAATTATTCATATCTTTTGTTAATTCACTCTATTTAACAATTAGAAGACGAACTCGAGATTTCTATCGGCTGATAGTTGACGAGGGGCTCCGGCCCCGAGTCAACTATCAAAGCCGATAGAAATCGAGAGTGAGTCTTCTAATTGTTTTAGTAAAATTCTCAACGAATTTCTTCGTAGGAAACTTCACAAAATCGCGAAGGGAAAGCCGCCATTTTTTTCAAAACAAAGCCGGCTTTCTCTACCCACTATCTATCGGCTGATAGATAGTGAGTACGTTAGCCAATCAGAATGCAGGATTTGCAATAGTATAGTAGTAGAATTTTACTAAATATAGTTATGTACTGCACTCCAACATTCATTTCTGATGATGGCGTTTGACTACGTCGAAACATGTCAAAAATTAAAGTATTTCTGATCTTCATCAAAATTGTTATCAAGTTTCTGCTGCTTCGACCATTAAATTATTATTATTATTATTATTATTATTATTATTATTATTATTATTATCAGTATTATTATTATCAGTATTATTATCATTATCAAAGAATTGAATGACTAGCTTCAGATAACATACCAGCGCAGTTCTCAAAGGATTGGTTTCTTATATGATCATTTTCAATAAGAGGATTTGGAAAATTAAACCATTCATCTCCTTGAATCCCTTGAAGATTCCATCCCAGAAGCAAAGCTACAGCTGTTAGCCAAATTTTGACGGAAGAATTCATTCTGGTGAAACAGATTTGAAACAAAAGTGTATTAGTCCTCAGTAGTTTACATGCAAATTAATCGAAGAAAATAATATATGCATGACAAAACTCGCTCAAGCAAGTTCGCAGCTATTTTCTAGCCTGCGTAGCGGCCCTCTGTAAGGTTTTGTAAGAGTGGTCTTACAAAACCTTACAGAGGGCCGCTACGCAGGCTATATTTTGGATGCAGCCTTTCTGCGCATAAATTTAGTGTTACTGAGCTGAATAAGTCAAGTAAAAAAAGAAAAGAAAACTGAAACACGGAAAACAAAGACACTCGGATTTTACAAACGAGTGATCGAGAGTAAAATACAAAGACTGGTTGAGAAAACTACGCCACGAAACACGAAAAAATCAACAAAATATACTGTAAATGTCTTCAATGGTAAGCATCCATGTTGTTTTGTGAATGAAGTTTTTGGTTTGTTTTTGATTTTTTTTTTATAAACTACTAAAAACCAACAAACAATTCGACAACTAATGTCAAACAATAGAAAATTCAATGTCAAACAGCTTCCATTTACCAAAATAAGTGTTTTATATCCAGCTTGAAGACGAGAGAGAATTATTTTTTTGAAAACTCTGAAGATAATGAGTCAATGCAGTTTGCTGAATTCATTCCAGTGAAGTCGTTGGGTTATAAAATAAATAAGCCCCACTGGCTCACTGGAATATCAGCTGATAATGTCCTTGGATGAGAAATGGTCCTCAAAATATCACATTTGCCCTCGAAGCTTCGCTTTTCGGCCAAATGTTCTTTTTTCGGACCATTTCTCATCCTCGGATATTATCAGCCGATATCCCAGCCGCCAGAAGGAGGTTATTTACTAAATATTTACACATAATATCATTTAATAGGTTATTAGAACGGTAGTTTAAAGAAACATTTAGCAATCCATTTTGTTTACAAAAAAATTGACTTTAACGCTCGATCGACTGATATGGTTTGCGCGCAAGCGATTTTCGACTGGCTACACATCTCTAACTCCTCGACTAGAACGGTGACCCCATTCTTCATTTGCTCATCGAACTTCTATGTTGATCTTATTTGACCAGCGAAGTTCGAAGAAAAAAAACACTGATGAGAAACGCATTTGCCCGCGAATGGCCTTAAAAAGTATTGCCGATCAGGACCAGATTTACTCGAATATGCGTGTAAAGAAACATAAACAAACCAAATACTAAACGACCCAAAAAGATGAAATTTTTGATTGAGCATGTTTTTTATTGAAATCAGAATTAATATAAAACCCCCGTGAACTATTTTGGCTAGCGCTTGTTTGTTTGATCCAAAATTCATCGTTATTATCTTATCTTACCACATAGTCAGTTGTGCATTCCAGCGCGCCATGTATACAAGGCATTATGTTTTCTGCAATCAAGCATTCTGAGTTGACTGGCTCACATAACTATGTCATCAAATATGACAGCGCTTGCCAAAATTACAGGCCCCGAACTGTCCTCATTTCAAACTCAGGTTTGAAGGTCTTAAAATGATTCAATGAAAATGAAAATTTGCCATTATGTAGTTTTGGAGTTAAGGGCATGTTAGTTACCATAACAAAAAAGTCCAAAAATACGGTCCATAGCACACTGTAGTCGACCCATGGCCAATATTTTGGAATATCAAATAATACGATTTCTTTCCAATTTTTTCTCATTACTACAAAATGATGTACCAGCAGCTTTAGATAAAATTAGGGTCTCAAAACAGGTAAATTGAATACTTTTTCACGACGTTACTATGTCCTTTTGTTTTTTCAAAATTTCGATCATCAAAACTTGATCGTCAAATTTCTAAAACATGCTCTCACAGATTTTCTTCAAAGTTTCTGAACCTTGAGCAAAGTACTCTTCCTCCAAGATATTAAGCCCGATTCAAAAACGTAGGTAAAAAAATTGAGAAAACAGCCAATAAAGAAAACGCACTAACACTTCACAGGGGTTTTAAATTAATTCTGATTTCAGTAAAAACATGCTCATTCAAAAATTTCATGTTTCTCTTAAAACCTTGAATATTTTTTTCCTTCAATGAATTGTTTGCGTCCGCATATTTGCAATCTGAAGTTGAAAGGAAGCGAGCCGAGAACATCCCATCGAGCCACCTTAATTTAGCGAATGAAACGTTGAGCATCAAAGTATTTGTAATGGCTTTTAAACCAGTTATTCTAGGATTCTATATTTCTATGGTTATTGGTTGGGTAGATCGAAAGTTTTTTCGGCCAACAAGTGGTAGCGTTTTCGACTTTCGTGTGCGAACAAGAAAACACACAAACGTTTCCTAATAACAGAGGAACATGTTGATGTCTGAACGTTTACTGATATTAACTTTGAATTTTAGTTTTGGACGATTTTCGAATGTGTTTTGGTTTGTTTGCTTTTCATCATGGCGGCGGTAAATTTGCAAAAACGACGCTTGCATTCTCTATTATAGATATGAGGAAACAACACCCTTTGATGATATCAGCTTCAGGAACCCTAAAACGCTTTAGGCGATCTTAGAGCGTAAAGTCTTCGATTTTCTTTCTTGACTACATCATAATGCACAGTCCAAGTGTATTTCATTGTAAAATGAGAATATGGATGTACGCATATATACGATTAGGTAAAATAACTGTCTACCCTCTATGTGTTCCCTACCTTATTCCTTGCACTGTCTTCATCTAATGATATCGAAATCGTTTACCAAGCAATTCGTTCCACAGGCTGCACTTATCAACTAGTCTCAAAATAGAATTTCATCACACCGAAAGTGAAAGTGAAAGTACTAGTGAAAGTGAAAGTGAAAGTGAAAGTGAAAGTGAAAGTGAAAGTACTAGTGAAAGTGAAAGTGAAAGGATCTACTAGTCAGATAGGTCATACTTATACTGCAACGATGCACAATACCAAAAATAGCACAATAGCACAAATTCGATAAATATCCATTCACCTGGGTTCAGACCTTTCTTTACAATAGAATTTTGCTTCATCACACCGAAAGTGAAAGTGATGCCAATTACTCCCTTATGGAAGCCACATAGCCATATCATTTTATTTTATTTTAACGAACCCACCAGCTTTTACTGAGCTCGAAACTTTATCGTGTCTAAATATATATAATATAGTATATAATGATAATGATATTAGGTTTATTTGAATAATTACAGGCTGATGCGCCACACGAATAAGCACATTGAATAACATGTAAACATGTGAAATGGAATGTATCACTAGAAAATTCTATATCAATAATAATAATAAAAAATATAGACTAAATTACAAATGAAGTTAAAAAAACTTACAAACTTACAAATAGCAGGACTAATCGAGACAGAAATGCTGGTATTTTATGTATCCTTAGATTTATACGGAATGGGAATATGAACGAATGCGTATTAAGGATTACCCTCAATAACACCGTATTGCCGGGGGGCAAAATTTAAACAAAGCTGTCTACAAATCGAAACTATAGGTATACAGGTCTAAAAAAGTTTCGGTATTTGGTTTATAACGCAGCCGATGAACAACTTGCAGCAGAATAACACACTGCGACAAGAGGTAAGATTGTTCAATTTTGTCTTGTCTAACTATGAATGCATATAAAGTTTTATACTTTCTACTAAATTCCGTCATTGAAAATCTTTTGTCAAATTCTTTCGACATGGCGCTTAATTTAATTTGACGTCAAGTGCAAACGAATTGGTTTCACCTCTGCTTTTGAAAAACTCTCCTAATAAATTGATGAAAAATTTATAATTACCGTCAAACTAAGAAAACCGTGAACACCTAAAATATGTCTGGAATGTTTCCCACCACCATGAAAAGAGTTTGTATTGAATCCTTCTCTCGTGTACTATCCGTTTGTCTCAAATAGAAACTTCTAATTTCACGAGAATAAAACTAAAATATGACTTTTGAAACTTTTAAGCGGGAAAATACTTTGCGTGACCGCGCTGTGATCAAACACATAAACATTCCAGACAGATTTTAGGTGTTCATGGTTTTCTTAGTTTGACTTTAATAAACTCTTTTTTGGTTTTACTCCAACGAAGGACTAGCGTCCGAAACGTCAGTAAGTGATCTCTCTTATTTTTTACGGTGTAAAATTTAACTTTTTATCCATACTATTTTTTAATATTGCTATTTTTGAAGATGGGCATAGTTCAGCACATAATACTCGTTCTTCTGCTGCAATTTACATGTTTGGAATCGTTTGATGAACAACAATCATTACTTTCGATGATCAATACGAATGGTTCTCACTCCTGTCCTCAACCAACCGTGGGGAATTGTTCCTGTAAGTGGATTGGACCCTACGTTAACGTCACGTGTGTTGGACTCGACACCGTGCCAGAGAAACTACCAGAAAATACAATATACGTGTAAGTCTATTATTTAGTATTCACAAATTATCAACACCTAATCAGCCTGTACTATAGAAAGGACCAGCACAAACCAGTGGTGTTCCAGAAAGTGTCAAAAAGAAAGAAAATTTATGGTTTCAAAGAAACCATTTTTGCCTCTGAAAGCTCAGAACCCTCTAAATATTTGACCAAAGGAAGTAAGACTTGGTAAATGAGACGATCTGCCTCAGAGCTTACTTTTACTTCTTGTGTGTCCTCAGCCAGACATTCTCGTATCCAGAACCTTCTCAGGTTTTTGACGAAAAATCGTAGGCAGCCCTAAAAAGATATCAAATTTCATTGGCTGTTGAAAAGAACATAGCAACGAACTCTGATTGGTCAGTAGGATAAACAAACATACCAACGGAAACAAGCCTTCCCGGCGATTTGGCTAATGAGTAGGGTCTGGGAACGACGATGCTCAGCAGATTGAATTTTCATATCCCCCGAATAATTTCTATAATGCTCCAATTTTCTTCCTTGTTTTCTATATCATATGAGATGGACCACAGTATTTACTAGTTTCCACACATCGGTTCACTGTCGGGTCACACACAAAGCATTCAGTCCAGATTGCAAGGTCCATATCTAAATAATCCTTTGAAGATTTGCTCGAGTGCTTTGTCCGTGGCCCGTGAAACAATTTATGGAAAATGGTTAATATTTTGAGATTGAATCCAGACTTGGAGAATTCAATTGAAACCTATTGTTTTGCCCTCCAAATTGAGCTGCATTCCAACATGCTGCAAGGTGTTCAAAAGTTACATCCAAAAGTTTGAAATTCCATTTTTTTAAACTTTGCAACTGAATAACATGCAATAAATTTAATTAAATTGCAGGACATTTTCCAACGGAAACATCAAAGAAATTCCGCAAATGTATTTTCTATCCTTCAAGAATCTCATCACTTTGTAAGTATGATATCATCAGCTGATTTCAGTGGAGTAGTTTTAGGTTACATCTTGAACTAAAAGCTAAACGGAGTACCACGAAGCAAGGGCTACGACATCATCACAGGAAAATCTTATCTAAATGAGGATTATTATACTAGTAGTATTTTCCACTCAGGAGCTGATCAACTTCTAAAGTCATAACAGCAGACATTCGAAAGCATATGCTAAGATTAGTATTTGAGCAAAATTTGAGTGCTCTAGCATAAATACAAGGGAAGTTACAGCAATTTGAAATTAGAAGGATTTGTATGTGAAACACAGCCATGGCCCGAACAGCCTCGTTTTCATGTTTTTGGCACATTTAAATGCTTATAAAATGCAAACAATTATCATTATCCTTTGAAACTGTCACTCACAGTTACTCATTCACTGATGGCATTTCATGTGAAGACAAAATATTTTCTCAATTCAAAATATTTCAAAAATGTTTTTAGGAGCGACCGATATTGCATAAGGTCTACGTATAGCTTGAAGAGCAACTGTGAAATTGAGAATCCAGCGAACAAGCCAAACATTTTATAGAAATAATGATAGTTGTTAGCATGCAACTGATAACCAATGAAAATTATATTCTCCTGTTTCTAACATTAATTTATAATACAATTTGACTTTTATTTCATTTCTTTTTAGAAACCTCCAGTTTAACAAAATATCAAACAAGTTTTATCTTCCAAAACGTCTAATCAATTTGTAAGATATATTGAGTCTCTTTCAAAATATTAGTGGCTCTGTCAGTATTCTGTAATGACTCCCCCCTTACTAATGGCTGTTACTTTCTCGTCTTTGAGTGACCCCCTTCCCCTTTGTTCATGTATAGCTGATTAGTTGTGTATAATTGATGTTGTTGATGATGATGGTGATGATGATGATGTTATTGATGATGATGATGATGGTGATGATGATGATGGTGATGATGATGATGATGGTGATGTTGTTGATGATGATGATGATGGTGATGATGATGATGATGGTGATGATGATGATGGTGATGATGTTGATGATGGTGATGCTGATGATGATGAGGAGGATTGTGATGATGATGATGATGTTAGTGATGATGCTGGTGATGATGATGATGATGATAGTGATGATGATGGTGATGATGATGATGCTAATGATGATGCTGGTGATGATGATGATGATGATAGTGATGATGATGTTGATGATTTTTATTATGATGATGATGATGGTGATGATGATGGTGATGGTGATGATGATGATGATAGTATGATGATGTTGATGATGATTTTTATTATGATGATGATTGTGATGATAATGGTGATGATGATGATGATGATTGTGATGATGATGGTGATGATGATGGTGATGATGATGATGATGGTGATGATGATGATGTCGTTGATGATGATGATGATAGTGATGATGTTGTTGATGATGATGATGATAATGATAGTGATGATGATGATGATCATGATGATCATGATGATGATCATGATGATGATGATAGTGATGATGATGATGATGATGATGATTGGTCTAATAAGTCAAAATGACCCCATGGGGTATAATATAAAGTCCCAAAATGTCCAAGTACCAATTAGCAACTCCTATCATTTTTTAGGTATCTAAACAATAATCATCTGAACGCCTCCACTATTTTTGGGATGTTTGATAACCTTACTAGACTGCTAAACCTGTAAGTAAAGTTATCAAATTCATTACTAATTCATTAAGGTGAGACCCAATGAAATCGCAATACTGGAGTCACATGAGAACACTGTAAACCCCGTACAGCTCAGCTAATTAGTATTCTGTATCGGATTTACAGAATACCAATTAGCCTCGCCTCGGGCTCGTGATAGTATATCCCATACAATTGCTTACTATCAATCACGTGTCTTTTCTGGATTAGAAAAAAACCTACTAATGGTCTATCACCAATCGAGCCCTGTGATTGGCTGAGCTACTAGGGGTCTATTAGTGATAGACCTCTAGTAGCGAAAAGCACCGGTTTTGAAAACCAAAAAAAATATATTAAAGCAAAATCCAAAGCTTTTTGCATCCTTTTATTGGACCGATTAGTAGGTTTTTACTAAAACAATTAGACCTCTCGCCCTCATGGCCTACGAGTCAATAGCCCATTCGGTCTTCGGCCTCATGGGCTATTCACTCGTACACCATTCGGACTCGAGGACTAATTGTTAAATAGACTGGGGGGCAACCAATGGTTGACTGAGGGGGAACTAGTGATTCTTAAATCAAATCATGTCAAAATAACTCCTCAAAGTATTCCATTTGACTATTTCTACAACATGAAACTAGAAAACAAGATACACAGACAACCTCCAATATACTCCAAGCCAGTTTAAGTGTTTATAACACTCATGAATAATTAATGAGGAAAACACAATAGAAATCATTGTCCGTGGAGGAGATTGTATATCTGATACGAAATCGTCCTGATTTGCATAAACTTTAACTCCAATTTTCTCAACCAAATTCAATTTTATCTTTAAAATTTTAGTAGAACATGAATGTATACACCTAGACGTTACATAAGTAATATACAATATTCGTGTCCGTGTTGTATCAGATATACAATCACTCGCCTTCGGCTCGTGGTTGTATATCTGATACAACACGGCCACTCATATTGTATATATTACATATACTACCGGAAGTGACGTCTATTGATAGTAAGCAATACTAATCAGCCTGTATGTCCAGCTTAAGGCCTAGGAGAATGGTTTCCCAGAGCCTTTTCAAAAGCCAGTCCCACCAATTAGATAAACCCTGCAACCTTGTTTTGTTCACCTAAATACAATATTCAATGTGGGATGACCGTACCAAACAATGCGTGACATCAGAAAACATTGTGCGCATGCTCCTTAGAATTATATAACTGCTTTTCTTAAATAACATTGCTTTTAAAATCTATTCTTCAGAAATCAGTATCTTCATAACGAAAGAATATGATTAGAAAGATACAATATTCGTGACAATGTTGTATGGGATATACAATCACTCGCCACAACATTGCCACTTATATTATATCGTATCTATTACATAAATAGTTCATGTTTCAATAAGATATAAATGCCAGTAAGGCTGTTGTAAGTTAGCATATGGTCATCTTATTGTCAAACCTGTCTTCCGTTTACTCAGTGCGTTGAGCGAAAGGTTTTGGGTAAAAGGATTATGGAAAACTCATGTATAGAAACGATATTAAGCACTCACTTAGCATGTAATCATCTCTTTGTACTTTAATGTATACATATTTTCAGTGAAAATTAATTCATTTCAGTGATTTGTCATCCAACCCACTGGGGAAAAAACTCATCTCTGGAACATTTTCCAGCATTAAAATGGTCAAGCAATTGTAAGTATTGCGATAATATTAGACTTTGATAGTTCTTTAATGATATCCTATTAAAATTAGTCTACAATGGAAATAAGATCTGTTATAACCCAAAGATGAATTTTCGCGCGCTGTCATTGGTTCAAATGGGTCACGTGCAGGACGGGTATCAGGCGATATCCCCCGTCCGAAGTGATATTCGTCCAGCAGAAGGTAAAAACGTTAAAAAAGAAAAGAAAAAACACGGAAAACAAAGAAACTCGGTTTTTACAAACAAGTGAGAGTAAAATACAAAGACTGGTTGAGAAAACTACGCCAGGAAACACGAAAAAATCAACAAAATATACTGTAAATGTCTTCAATGGTAAGCATCCATGTTTCGTGAATGAAGTTTTTGGTTTGTTTTCGAAATTGTTTTTATGAACTACTAAAAACCAACAAAGAATTCGACAACAAATGTCAAACAATAGAATAGTTCAATGTCAAATAGCTTTCATTTACCAAAATAATTGTTTTTATATCCAGCTTGGAGACGAGATAGAATTATTTTTTGAAAACTCTGAAGATGACGAGTCGATGCAGTTTGCTGAATTCATTTCGGTGAAGTCGTTGGGTTATAAAATAAATAAACCAGCCGCCAGGAGAGGTTTATTTACTAAATAACCTAATTTTTTCACGAGTTAATACTGACTGATAATAATATTTAACAGAATTTTATCGGAATGCTCGTTGGAAGATGTTGGGGAAAACATGTTTTTTGGACTGACCAATTTGAAAGATCTGTAAGTATTTTATGAATATTCTTATTATGTAAAGATAATCAGAAAACAAACTAAAATATTTCAAACTATGAATTATTGGTATTGACATCAGTAGCATTGTATTAAGTTGAAGCAAACAGATCAGTGGTTAATTACTAGAGAGAAAGAAAAAAAGAATGAAGGCAAGAAGAAAGATAAAGAAAGAAACAAAGGCAGAAACAAATGAAAAGAAAAGAGAAGAGAGAAAAAAAATGTAAAAAACAAAATATAAATGGAAAAATGTTAGGGACAAGTGGGAATTTCATTTCTCCCAGTGAAAGATAGTAATGGATGGATAATCTAACCTCATCAGGACCTTGAGTGGAAACAAAATAAGAATTTTGAAAAAGGGAGTATTTCGAGGAGTCAGTAGTCCAAAAGAAGAAAGATCACTTATTTTGTAAGTATGAAATACATAACAATATATATTTACTAAAAAAATTAATTATAATAATATAGAAACTAAGAGGAGTATTTTGAAAGGCGAAAAAAAACATGATTACCAAGATTTCCTATTATTAATCTTTTCTGATCAGTTTCTTGTTGAAACGTTCAGTTTACGAAACTACACTGAAAATGGTGACAAGTTGAATTGCAATGCATTGTGCTTCCATTATTTTTTGTCCATTTTTCCACTTCATTGCTTACGTACTGCCTACAACTGTTGCACTTTGGGACCATTTTTGACACAAATACGCACGTGTGCATGCATACTTGAGAAATTCACAATTTTTTCAGATGTACTTATGTATGAAAATTAAGCAAAAACTCTATTTAAATTTGGGGTGTTTGAGGTCATTGGGACCCGTGCGTACTTGCTAATAAGTTGTTTGACATTTTCTAATTCGTATCGACAGTTTAGTTATACATCACGCATGTTACTGATGTGTAGTTCAGTTAGTTCATGATTCACGTTTGTAGAAAGCAAAGTGTGTGAAAAAAAAGTGAAAAAAAAGAAAGAAAAAAAAGAAAAGAAAAGAAAATCCGACTTGCTTTTTACTAATACTGCTGTAATATTATCAGGAGAATGGGTCACAACCAGATTTCTCACGTCGAAGACGGCATTTTTGAAGGCGTTTATGGCATAAGTAGTATGTAAGTTAGATATTTATAACTTATTTCTACAACTTTTTGTTATGTCTTTCATAATATCCCGCAATGGCCACGCGTGAAAAACGTCTGCGCATGTTCTAAGTCCGTATGCAAATTAGTCAAAAGCGTCTTCGTGCTATTGTAAAAATATGCAAATTTGACTTTCACACTTGCCTGAAAAACAGTCTTTACAAAATACCAAAACTTAAAGTCAGTTCTTGAAACTTAAGGCTAATTCTTTCGCATTGTCTTTATTAATACAGTATCATGGCCCCACAAAAGTATACCCGTGAAATGTTTTGTATACTCGGAGAAAACAAGCATTTATTTTCTCACTAAAACTCTTGTAAATTCTGCTGAAAGACACGCATGCGCAAACGTTTTTCTCTAGTGTCCCCGCAATGACCCCTACAGTAGACAACTTTTTCTTTGTCTCTGTGCTGACTCCGATGCAGGTCAGGTTTTAATGGGTGACTACGATAACGAAAAGCCTACACAAAGACATTCTCTATCGACAATCTTCTCCACCAGTAAGAAAGAAGAAATATTCTAAAAATATATCCTTTATATAAATTTCCAATCCCAAGGCTTTCCCTTCTCAGAAAGACGTTTATAGAATATACCAAAGGCATTTCTTTAATATTTCATGATTCAGTAAATCCGATACCTGAGCTGTACGGGGTTTACAGTGTTCTCATGTGACCCCATATATATAATTTATTTTCTAGAGGTCTAAATACAAACCAGTTATCCACTATCCCTAATCTGACAGGATTGTCAAACCTCCAAGAATTGTGAGTAAAACTATGTATTCAGGAACAGCGATAGTAACGATAGTAACACGTCCAAGACCTACTTATGAAGCACGGGTGCCGTATCGGTGAAGGCGCTCACTTCTCACCAATGCGAACGGGATTCGATTCCTTGACGGGTTTCATTCATGAGTACAGCTAGTTTCTAGTTGGTTCTCTCCTGTGTTTTGAGGGTTGCACAATTATGACTCGCAAATGTATTTTTTAGGAGTTTCACAAGCAACAACATTGTAGATATCTCGCTGCTTTCACAATTTGGAATCACAAGAATTTATCACCTGTAAGTTCAATCCATTGATTCTATTTATAGCTTTTGTTTTCTCTTCCTCTCCCTTGTCCCTTGGCATTTTTAAAGTCCACAGTTTTTAGTTCTGATGTATTTCTATAACATATGTGAATATGGATCCTAACTTTGCAGTAATTTTACCTAACCCCAAACTTATCAGGACGATGACTTGGGTATCCAAGGGTATGGACATGACTCCAAATCAAGAATTGCATCGGTGTAACAAATCAGGAATTATTACTAAGTTGAAAATATGATTTATCTTTTGTCTTTGAAGGTAACGTTTTCTTTTTCCCCAGATCACTCAACGAAAACCAAATTTCAGTAATTCCAGCTGATGTATTTAAAGACATTTTTATCGAAAACTTGTAAGTTTTAACGAGATAACATTTATCAAATCGAAGGAAAGTCAGGGTATAATGATCCCAGACATCTTTGCCGACTAAACTCTCCCCATGCAGTGAGTCTACCACTCGTTGGACTAAACTCTTCCCAGTCTACCACTCGTTGGAGTAAACTCTCCCCAGTCTACCACTCGTTGCTAAAATCTTTTACGTTTTGCTTGTTATTTCAGGGACCTTTCAAACAACAGCATTAAGCAAATACCCCCTCGATTTCTCGAACATTTCAAGGGCCCGCAGATTACAGTTTATTTGTAAGTGAATATCTTCTCTCTCTCTCTCTCTCTCTCTCTCTCAGTTTAATTTAATTTATATCATTTTTTTTCTTCTTTAGATTTTTGCACAGCAATCAAATGGAGTTTGTTGACAGTGAAGGTTTTGCTGGTCTACCCAACCTGAGAGTACTGTAAGTCATTAGAAAACATTCAAAATTTGGTAAACTAGTTCCTGCAGGTCCGTACTGTGCTTTCATTAAATTTCAATGCATAAAGGCGCGATTACGCGATAATAATGGCGTCTCGACAAGAAAAAGGGTTTTATTCAGCATTAAATAGCACTTTACCCAAGATTTTAAACAAGATAAAAAACTTTTAGAAGGGTTCAGTTTGAAAATGCGCTTCATCTTGTACTCCAAAGACAAGTTACATCTCAAGATGGAGGCAGAAATGGAAGCCCTGTTAATGCGGCTTAAACTTCACCTCGTAAAACCGAGACGAAAATTTAAATATTCCTTCAGAAATTTCGGGAAATGCTCAAGACATACTTCCTCAATCGATTGGAAGTTCGAAAAGGAAAAAGTGTTTGACTATTTTGAGCTGAGAGCTGATGATGTGAGACCAGGTTCAGGTATTCTTATGATGATCCACTGTAATCACTGACTATTAGTCTTTGACATTAAAATGTAATTACCGAGCTGAAAACAATCACCAACGGAATTAAATTGGGATAAAATGAAAGTTCGAATACACTTGTTTTTGAGGTTCGGGCTGGCTTATTTATCCAGTTAAAATTAAAATATTTTACTTTATCGAAATTTCTCAATACTTTTTCCACCATATTTGAGGCCTGAATTTTCTAAGTATCATGACATTAACTGCGCATGTCCGTTCGGAATTTCTGGCGATGCTTTTACAGCAATGTATTCTTCTATTTCTCTAGAGATCTATTTGATAACGCCATTCGACATTTACCTGATGGAGTATTTTCAAATCTTTCTCTTAAATATCTGTAAGTATTTATCACTCTAGACCAAGTACAAGTTAAAGTTTCCTTATTATCAGATCCTGGGGTTGCTTTGGTTGTTCTTGTTCTATCCTTGGTGACTATGTCTTATTATTAAAATTCTACTACTATACTATTGCAAATCCTGCATTCTGATTGGCTAACGTACTCACTATCTATCAGTCGATAGATAGTGGGTAGAGAAAGCCGGCTTTGTTTTGAAAAAAATGGTGGCTTTCCCTTCGCGATTTTGTGAAGTTTCGTAAAAAAAACCTCTTGTTTGCAATTGTATAGTTTCGTTTAGAATTTTACTAAAACAATTAGAAGACTCACTCTCGATTTCTATCGGCTTTGATAGTTGACTCGGGGCCGGAGCCCCTCGTCAACTATCAGCCGATAGAAATCTCAAGTTCGTCTTCTAATTGTTAATTAGTGTCTTATTAGTCACGTGGTTTCCGGTAGACAAACCACTTTAAGTCAGGATAGGAGACTTTCAACCATTTTATTGATATATTTGACCAGTAATTATGCATCACCACTGATTTGCTTGTTACATGATATATTCAATTGTGAGCTACTTTAGACTGTATTTTACCCAACTTATCAAGACATACTAGTTATACAATAGTTTTGGGTACTATACCGTGGAATATCCCACGAGTCACTTGTAGTTTCTAGTATACACATGAGCCTTTAACGAGCCTTTAGGCGAGTGTTTATACGAAGAAATACAAGTGACGAGTGGAATATCCACGGTATGCCACGAAAAACCATTGTATAACCATTTTATCCCACACCATAGAAAAAACAAATGCGTAGATTCAACGCGCAGTGCATGATGGGAAGGAAGAGTGAAATACCGACGAATATATATATGGCTTTTCTGCTTTCTGATTGGCTGTATTTTCTATGGTGTTGGATAAAAACACTTTCAAAATAACTGAACATACATGTTTTTGAACACAATGAAATATCGAAAAGGAATTTCATATAAAATTAGATTGCAAGGAAAAGCCGATATTCAACACTTTTCGTTTTCTTTCTCATCTGAATAGATTAAAATAAATAGGCCATTTGTATTACCACGTAATTACAAGTATATACCTTTTCTACAGGTTTTTAAACAAAAATAAGTTCAAGAATTTAACAGGACGACCATTCAAAGGGATGAAGAACACTAAAGCATCGATGTAAGTCAAGAACTAAAATACTGCATAGCCTTTGTAATAGTGCCGGGGTAGGGAATGCAGCCTCTGATTACAGAATCGTGCGTTTGATTGTGCGACTATTAAGGCAACTCGTAGACATCAAATTTCCAGAAAAAAAGTTTGTCAGACGACCAAAGCTGTTAACACTGATGGACAAAAGCAAAATATTAAGAAAACCTCCTCTAGAGTCAAAACGGAAAAAAAATGTTGAAATGAATCATTGACAGCGAGATGAATTTCGACTGCAATCTAACATATTATTATATATGATAATAGGCATATCGCTTACGCAGTTTCTGTTCAATCGGACGCATACTTTCTTTCAGATATTTATTTACAAACGATATCGTTCATATTGAAGACAACTTCGTAAAAGATCTTGGAAATGAAGTAACGATGTAAGTAAAGTTTGCTATTGACTATAGTATTGTTATTACATTGTTATTTCTTTTTCTTCGCATCTGTGAATGCTTGGCAGGATTAAGTAGCCTTTTAATATCTAGCTTAAACAAGGAATCCCATGCGAAAAAGTTTTGCAATGAAAGAAACAATTTACATTCAAAAAAAAAAAAAAAACCCACTCGTGGAATGTGTGTAGGAGTCTATCATTATGACTTCTTTCAGTTGATTAAGCTTAAAAGCGACTAAAATAATTTTAAATAATTTTTAATTTTTAATAATTAAAACTTTAATTTGTGAAGATTACCTTATTTCGAAGTGATTGTAGATCCTCTTTTCGTGATTTTTCAAACTGTCCACCATCTTGAAAATAGCTTAGTAACCTTTCCTTTGACCAAGCAAGCTCAATAATCCCACAGGGATCCCGCGCTAATGACATGATAAATTTGATTATGAATCGTTATTTAGGAATCTTAATTGCAAAGACCTTGCTGATCTTCCTCGAATGACAAATGGAACAATGTAAGTCGATTGATATTAGATCATCGCTTGGGTAAATGAGTAACAGAGCAAGTCGACCTAGACTAAGGACGAATACGATCGTCGAACTTCACATGAGCCATACAAATCTAATGACATCAAAGAAGACCTCCTTATTATCCATTGTTTCCAATGTTTACGGCTCATGTGAGTTCGACGTTTGACCCTAGTCTTACTCTGCCATTGCAACTTATGTAGCCTCCATTGTAAACTGATCTTTTTAGACGTCCATTCTTCCGTCTCTCCCCCACAAAGATAGAGTCTTTGCCAGAAGAAACCCTGAAATAATCGGCGAGGGACTTATGTAACTGTTCTGAGATTTTGAAACTTAATCTTAAAATGCAGTTAGAAGAACAGTCCTCCTCTGCACCTCTCCCACTACATCTTGACCTTTGATCCATATTCATGTCCATTTCAGTAGTCGGAATCTTGAACCAGTGACTCCCCTAGCTCAGCAGGCAATTGACCCGCCCTTCTTGCAATCCGAGAAAAAAATGTCCATCTAGTGTCTATTTATTTTTTTACAAAGAGGTCCTGGTTACAATCAGATTACCTCAACCAAAAATCTAAAGGAATAAATGATATGACAATGTTCAACACCAGATGATTCCAACATTGAGTGTTTAATGATTGTTTTTATCAGACAATAAGACGATCCCGAACATGACATACACAAACGGATGGCCTGGATCGAGGGGGCGAAAATGAGGCTAGTCAGTCGTCTGTGATCCGTGTTTTTTTATTCACCGTTCAAGCGTCATCTTTGTTACTGTTTTTAGTAATGCCTGTACTATGGGAAAAGCCAGCTTTCCACAGATCACAAACAACTGACTAGCCTCGATTTCGCTTCCTCGATCCAGGCAAACCGCGTGTGTCCACCATGTTCAGAATCATTACATTGCATTTACTCTTTTTCAATATATGTATATTTTTTTGAACAGCGCGTGTACTCCATATTCGTTGAAAGAGATTAAGAGACTGCCTGGCTCGATTGCACGATCCCTCGCAACATCAGGTTTTGAGTGTAAAGAAGATGGCGATTTTTGGAATTGTAGGTTTTGCAAGGCTGGCACGTTTGGTAGTAGCGATCCCTACTCCAATCGGGGATGTTTCGAATGTTCAGCTGGTAAGCTACTCCGAGATCATTTACAATGTTACAATGTTTTGCTATTGCTCTTGACTTTTGTACTTTATGTAGGTGGATTCTATCAAGATGGCATAGGAGAAACAGAATGTAAGAAATGCAGTATGGGTACTTATGTACACCCAAACAACGCTCCGGGGACTACACCACTATCATGTCAGGCATGTCCACAAGGTAAACAAAAAAGTTGTTTATTGTTTTCACTAAAGACAGCCGTAATGGCTGCTCGTACACTTCATCTGAAAATGAGCGCAATGGCGTGTTGCCGGTTTTTGTTTTGTTTCAGGGACACAAACAAGTGAGAAGGCAGGATATAGAGCTTGCAAGTGCTTACCAAACTTCTACCGGTTTGACCGGTTTGGTAGATGTTTTCCCTGTACCAGTAAGGCTTTCAAATGCGAAAACGACTACACTAGCCTGTCAGCAGGTTTTTACTGGAGATGGGATAACAGCACTTTCGAAAAACAGTACCACACGTTCATCGCAAATCTCATGATTGAGAGCCCAGAGTTTGCAGAAGGAACATGGAAATATGAAGGAACGTTACCCAATCCCCACAAGTGTCCACGTGACTCCTGTTTAGGAGGCCTGAACTCTAGCTGTCGAAATGGTTACCAAGGCCCACTATGTGCATTATGTGAAAAAAACTATTTCAACAAGAATGACAGGTTCGTTAATACTTCCTCGATGCCTCTTTTTAGTAAATTATCTATTAAATTTGAGAGCTTTTTAAATTACAGATGTATCCGCTGTCCATCCAAATTGTGGGCAGGGTTTCAGGTTGCTATAGTGATTGCTCTGTTTGTCGGTGTTCTCCTTGCTCTTTTATGGGGAGACGATCTTAAGTATAAAAGTGGACGAACATTGGCAGACAAGATATTATCATGTTTTAAGATTGTCATTGGCTTTTATCAGGCAAGTATATTTTGACACTCTCTAATCACGTTACAGGAAATCCTGGATATAACAAATAGTAGCGAATATGCTATAGTACTATACATGACAAATTGCATAAATGCACAAAACGTTCCCCCTGCTGGTGCTAAGGTGCTTATATCATTCAAATGACGTTTTTCAGGTGATGGCAGGACTGTATTCTGCTTTCTTTAACATAACTTGGCCATCGTCGGTCATTTGGATGCAGAGGACTCTTCACTTCATTCAACTTAACATCTTACAGATCGCTCCTCTCAGCTGTATTACTCCTCGGTTATCCTTTAACGTGCTGCAGCAGTTTGTTATTGTTATCGCTTTGAACATCACCGTAGTCACCTTCATTCTCATCTATCTAATGATAAGAATTGCAATGCTAAAGAGGAAAAAATCTTACTCACAAAATGAAATCGAGGAGTCGGTAGCCAAAACCAAGCGTTCGTGTATTCGTAACATCTGTGTGTTTCTGTTTGCTACATATCCAAAGACCTGTACGAGTATCATTCAGGTTCTTTCCATTAACTGTGTACAGCTGTGCTTCGATGAAGAGCACGCGCATTGTGTTTCCTTCCTCAGAAGTGACCTCTCCGTCCAATGCCACACTACTGACCACAACACCTTCTCACGGGTTGCCACGGCTTTCCTTGTTTACCCGATTGGGTTTCCATTGGTAATTCTGATTCTTGTTTGGAAATATATTCACAAGCCAGCATCAGGAGTTTATGAGAACAATCCAGTGGCTTGCTTTTGTTTTACACCTCCTCCCCCACCCAAATCTGGCCTCAGTTTGTTCAGCGAGAACTATCGATCCAATTGTTGGTACTGGGAAGGTTTGGAGATGTTCAGGAAGCTGGTTCTCATTTCCGGTCTGACACTGATTGGCCAGCACAGCCGTACACAGATTGGACTTGGTGCCATCATATCTGCTGTATTTGCGATCCTTTATGTCTACAAACGTCCCATCACTAACAAGTTTGAGAATCTTCTACAGACGGTGGCTCTGATGGCGATATTTCTAAACCTTAGCATTGGGGTGATGCTGAAGGTATCAGACAATGACAAAATAGCACCAGTTGTCAACAAGCATAACGATGACCTGGGCGTGTCTATCATAATGATTATCATCAATGTTGCTGTTATTGGTATAGTGACAGGTGAGTATGGATATCTCAGTGTCAATCATCGTATCTATGGGCGTGTCTATCATGACATATTGGCTGTTGAGTATACTAATGTCGATGAACATCTATAGTTGGTGTATGTGATATTGATCATCGTATCGTAACAGTTATTTGACATGTTGTCATATTGAACTCATAGGTATATTTTTAGTTGCTTAGTGTATGTCACGTTCATTATATCAAATACTATAAATCTCTATTTGTAGTTGGTGTTCTCAAGGTCGTCATCATGCAGATATTAAAGTGCTGTAGGTCTACTAATGAAGACAACTGCAGCTGTGGTCATTGCTGTAAAGCATGCCTGAGGTGTTGTCTGAGCCTGCTGTTTCCTTTTAAGATGGGAAGCGGAAACTTCACACATGACGACGAGAGCCGTGATGCACTTCTCCAAAGAGCGAGAAATATTTGAAAGAAAGACATTTCCGTAACCTAACACCACGTTTTTCATGAAAGGATATTTTTAGATATCCTATTGAAAGCTGGGAGATAATGGGTTACCATTTTAAGAGGGTGTGGATGGGAGAGGGGGGGGGGGGGGGGTAACAATGAACTGACAATTAGCCTAAATTTCAGGTAGTTAACTGACAAATAATAAATTGACAGTTAACTGACATTTCAGTTATTTTGGTTAAATATTATGGTCAGTGTTTGTAAAATTATTTAGTAGTTTACTGACAATTGTCCAAATTTTTATTTAGGTAGATAGATAGATTAGTCGTATCTGTATAGGCTTTTATAATAACATATATTATGAAAGGCATAGGGACTTTTGTTTAATGCGCTTTTTAAGAAATTAGTATTACTGAAACTGCAATCGAACCCCCTAAATGAGGAATAGGGCGAACCCCCCTCCCCCCTAATTAGAAAATATAAGATATGAAATATTTAACACTTCTTGACTGGACCAAGGAAAAAAGTGTGTTTTGTGGTCCCGAGCAGTCGAGGGAATTATGAAATGCCCTGCTTTCCCGAGGTTCCTGTTAATAATTGTATTGTAGAACACAAAACAAATATGTAGTTTTTTAATGACTTGATTTTAAGAACTTAGAAAAACTTACGTTTCCTGTGTAATATTACCCGAAAGATGGAAAAATTCCTCACTTCTGATTGGCTAAGAGCAGTGCATTTCTTTGTAACATCATTCCAGAAATGTGAACCACCTGTGCAAAGGTGTGAAAAACTTTTTTGTGATTGGCTGAAAAGACAAAAGAAAATACAACGTAACGATCATGTTAAAGGCCTGTCAACGCCGAAGCCTCGAAAAAGTGCTACAAAAGGCAAATGATTTTCACATAAAAAAAATTTAGATCGCCAAAAGAAGTTAAAATAAAGTTACCTCGTGCTAAAGACATGTCCAGCGGGTAAAGGTGAATTAATTAAAAATTTTGACCATACAAATTAGAAAAATCCAGGTCTTTCTTTCGCATTTTCGCCTTGAATTTTATTAGTAATTATCATCAATATACAAGGCCAAATATTAAACTGCCCTCACTAAAACGTTCAGTCTAGCGGGCCAAACGCCAAGCCCGCGGGCTGCAAATGCATTTACCGCTCTGCTTCGATCTGATTGGTTGAGAGAATGTCTTGCGACTGCTGTCAGCCAATCAGATCTTAAGGAAACCATTTCAAAGCGCGTGCGTCTGATGTTTTCTTGTTTTGTATGTATAACAACTTTATTTTTGAATGAAAATGTTTTATTAAAATTCTAACTTTTGATATTGAAGACTTTGTATAATTTGGTATTGTATATTAATGATAATGACATGACTTTTGTCGTGCATATTGTTTATTTGTGGCCCTTGTAGCATCATTTGATAATAAAAATTTTTTCTCGTTCCAAATTACTCAGGGGTCAAATTTGTTGAATTAATGAGACAAAATGTGGCCGTGTAACACCATTTTACCCCCTGAGTAAACTGGAACAACAGAAAATTTGTGTCAGCAAAGTAGTCTCAAAAGACAATAAAAATACAGTCACACTGTTGATGGGTTACAATGGATGCTAATGAGAAGTCTTTTGTTAGATTATCACCAACATGGCTGCGATCACGTAACGAGCAATTGAAGAATTCCAAGTACAGAAATCGAATTAAATTTTGTCAGCAATTAACGATTATATAAGTAGCGATTTTGAAAAACATAAAGTTATAAATAAAAAAGAGTATTAACGATTCAGACTTAAAAACGACAGAGCTTTCTTACCTGCTTTTAAGGGCTTTTTTTTAAGGGCCAGTTTTCTTGCTAGTTTAGCATTCTTCTATTCCAAGCAGCTTGGCTGGGGCAATAGAACAGCTACTGTTGTCCCAGTAGACCGTCGACAGCTCCTTCTGTTGTGGGCTTTCTAAAAACGTTTGAAAACCCTTTACTCGTAAATAGCTGATTCCAACAGAAAAACTGCTTAATTTTTCCTAGTTTTAGTTTTGAAGTTGTTTGAAGTTTTGAAGTTCTACCTAATGACAACAGAAGGTGGTCATCCTGCATAAACGAGTCCAATTCTTCCTTCATTTTAGATGTCAATAAGATAACTTGTCTCATTGAAAACATGGGAGTTCAAGTCAGAAGTACAATTTCTTATTGGAATACTGCAATTATTTCTGTCGTGGATAATTGTTGAGACTTCACAGAAGTTATCATCTATCGACGACTGCATTCATTCAACTCAAGAAAATGAGGCTTGAGCGACCATTGTTTTGATTTTTAACAAATGCTTGAATTATGTAGTAAAAACTGCTTTAGTTTTACCTGTGCTGTTTCAGGATTCCTTCAGATATCTTTCATAATTCTCTCAAATGCTTTTCTCGAACATTTTTGCTCGTAAAAGATTAAAAAGGTTGGTTTTTCAACTGCATGAAGTTTGCTTGTCAACCAACGATGATGCAAACGTGCAAACTGTTCGCGCGCGTTTCCCTTCATCATTAATATGCAAATTTTGAAGTGATAAAAAATTGTTTGGAGATTTTGCATCTGTATTATTTAAAACAAGAAATCACATGGTTTTCTCGTGCAATTTAAAATATATTTGAACGAGTGGGTTTTCAAAAGAGTTGTTCAAAATAGCACGGACTGGTTCTATCTTGAAAACCCACTCGTTCAAATTTATTCCTTAAATCACGCTCGTAACCACCAAAGATGGGATTGAAGTGCATGACAATGACAACAATGCATAACATTTTAGACAAAAATCTTGAATAAAAGCACATGTACATGGCTATGTTCGCTTTTGCACCCTTTTCACACTTAGTTCAAAAGCGATGAAAAAGAAAAAAAATTAAAGAAAGTATAAAAAATGTTTGCAGAACAATAGACGAGCCAATGCATAGATGTGACGTCAAAGCAGCTCATTTATTTACCAAATTCTTAAGTTGACAAATTTATAAAACAATTATAAATCTCAATTATTTTTACGTAACACATTTATGAACGGAATCTTTAGATATTTCAGTAATTTTCTATCTTTTGTTTTAACTCATTTCCGGTTTAGAGAGTAAGCGTGATCACTCTTTCTAAAGCTTTTGGCTTATGTCGTGTTAGCAATACAATATAATAATGAATCTCGTAAAACTAAAGAAATAAGACTCATTTACTACTCAAGCCGTCCTCAAGACCCCCATGGGATGATGAAGAAGAAGGTGTAGATGGGAGTTTACAGTGAACTGACAATTACCTTTTAGTAGTTAACGGACAAATAACCTAGGAATTAGTAGTTTTAAAAATCACAAATTATGATTAACAGTTTTAAAAACATTTCAGTTATTTTGGTTAAATCAGGGAGCAATATTTAAATTAGTACAAATGACAATCGGGGACTCTCATCTACACCCTCGATGAACGAATGCTTGACTTTTGATTAATAAAGGCGTAAGATTGTATCATATAGTTTCTTTTTGGCCATGCTCTACATTATATAACTATACGACGACAGACTAACGTCCAAAACTTTAGTGCAGTTATAAGTTTCCTTAACTTCTTATTAGCCATTAAGCCAAGGTTGAATAAAAAACTAGGTCGAGTTGGCTAAGCAGTGAACGTGGGACTGTTTTAGGGGATATATTTCGAAGATGGCGACTATTTCGTCCTTAAAAACAGCCCCACAATGCACTGCAATGCCAACTCGACCCAGTTTTTTCCAACATCAGAATGGCCATTTCACTTGCTATCCTTTTTATCACTATCTTTTTCGTATAGGAGACTTCAAACCCATGTGAGTGTCCACTTTGCGCAGAAAATGATGGCGCCATCTTGGTTTTTGCAAAAAACCTTTATTTGGTAATGACCCTGAAACCAACAAAAACCAGATTTCAAAAAGCAGTACTTGGGGAATAATAGTTAAATTCCAAAGATTAAGGTTGATTGGGTTATTTAGAATTATAACCCAAAATCATTTTTTTTTTGAGTATTATAGGGTGTTTTTGTTGCTTAGCAAGCTATAAAAGCTATAAAGATGTGCATTTTGCTAATTGTTGTTTCGGAAAAAATCTGATCTCCAGGCGGGATTTCAATCCGTGATCCCCTTTTTCCGAGTGAGACACCCTAACTACTGAGCTACTGGAATTCAAACAACATAGCACGAAATATCATGCTTCTTGTTTTCTGTAATCGTCTGACGAAATGAGCCGAAGGTATAGTTAAACAAGATTCAAGACGTCTCACCTTATTTATGACCAATGGAATGGGATATGTCCGTGGAGGAATTTGATACACTTCTGCAAGTAACAATCAAGAAAAAGAAGTTAGTGTAAATACTTTTGAAATATACATATAATTCATCCCTTTGTTATGACAAAAGTTGACAAAAGAAGAAAATGAATTTTGAAATATGCAGTGCCCAAATATAAAAAAACTGTAAAAATATATATATTGATGGAACAAAATTGATTTATTGAAATTTAACCCAACCTGCATGTCAGAATGTGAAAAGGACTACATTATACTTACTTCCTTTAAGAGAGGGACATTTAAAGTGCTTATGGCACATATTTGCACCACTGCTTCCAGATGTGCCCATCTGTATCCCATTCAATCGATAACTCGCGTAACATTCAAGAAACAAGATGTCTTCTACTGCAGTAAAATGATAACTTAAGTTAGGCTAAGTTCTTTCTAACAAGATGCTCTGAGAGCGTGAACTGGGTTGTTTGTCATGTACAGAAGCTATGTGTGTAAAATATTCGAATTTTAAATTTTAAAACCATCGGCGAAAAGTCTTTTAGGGGTGAAGGTCGGGAGATATTGAATTGTTTATAAATATTTAATATTTGGGAATTCTTAGGAATCTTGCTTGAATAATACGTCGATTGTGATTATGAATTGATAATTAATTACAACAGCTAACGAAAAAAATGCGTAGAAAGCAATTTCCGACACGTGATACGATGCCTCATCCCCAATCAATCCTTTTGGTAATTTAGTGATATTGATTGCTACTGTTACATGGAATAGATCAGACTACACACACGGGATCCCTGCAACGAACAATTGGGAAGATTCCTTGATAATATTAGGCAATTTTCCGACACAGGAAAAGACGGAGAAACGCGACGTATTTTTAGACTGGGTTCTCACAGGCAACCCAGTAAAAAAATATTATATTAAAAAAGATTGCCCAGGTCTTAGCACAAGTAATATTTTGACATCTACTGTATAGACTCTTTTAATAAATCCTACAATGTTTTGTTTTCTGCGTTTTACATCAAATTTATTCTTTTCAATTTCGTTCAAATTGAGGAACAATTTTCAAAAGAATAAATTTGACGTCAAATGCGGAAGACGAAATAAAGCATTGTAGGATGTATTAAAAGCGTCTAAGTACTCTCTAGTTCCTAGATCCTGTATACTTACTCGGTACCCATGCCATTTTCACGGTTATGGTCCCAAGATCCTCATCCACCGTTCTTGAACAATTAATCCACGTAAAAAAACGTTTTTCTACAAAAACAAGTCTGTTTTCAATATGAATTTTAATTATAACTATTACTATTACTATATTATAATAAGCATTTTTATTATCAATATCATCATCATTTGGATTATTATTAATATTATTATTATTATTATCAGTATTATTATTATTATTACTATTATTATTATCAGTATTATTATCATTATTATTATTATTATCAGTATTATTATTATTATTATTATTATTATCAGTATTATTATTATTATTATTAGTATTATTATCAGTATTATTATCATTATTATTATTATTATTATTATCAGTATTATTATTATCAGTATTATCATTATTATTATTATTATCATTATTATTATTATTATTATTATCAGTATTATTATCATTATTATTATTATTATTATCAGTATTATTATCATTATTATTATCATTATTATTATCATTATTATCAGTATTATTATCTTTATTTTTATTATTATTATTATTATCAGTATTATTATTATTAGTAGTAGTAGTAGTAGTATTATCAGTATTATTATCATTATTATTATTATTATTATTATTATTAGTATAGGAAATCGCACGACCTCGAGTACAATTTGGAAATTAATAGGTACGAGTAATGTTTTGAAAGTTCTTGTAATTGCACGAGCCTTTAGGCGAGTGCAATTAAAGAACTTTCAAAACATTACGAGTGCCTATTAATTCCAAATTGTACGAGAAGGTCGTGCGATTTTTTATTTATAGTTCACTCGACAAAATTTTATAAAACATGCGAAGCGAAGGCATTCATTCATCTTCATTGCCTTTGCTATAACCGACTCTTCTCCAAGAACGCTAAGTCAAGAACAGCATAGAAAGTGTTAACGTTGCTGTAAAACCTTTTTAGATTAGTATTTTATGTATGATTTCAACTTCAAAATACTAGAAAATAATTTTACAACTCAAGTAAAAAGCCATTTTAATGCATGTTTACAACTATTGAATGACAGTATTGACAGCTAAACAGCGAATCAAGAAGCGACTTTTCTTTGAAAACGTCTGTGTGAAAACTAACGAAAGTTGAGAGTTTACAGTTCGCTAATTTAAGTTTTTTTCCTCTTAGCATTTGCTAATAACTGCTAAAACACAATTTCAAAAATACTTTCTTTGAAAACAAGTTAGCTGGACAACATCAAGAGGGATAAAAGCGACAAATATGTCGTTCAAGTTAAGAGTTTTGAAGTACAGCTTGCCGTGAACGAGTCGCCAGCGATCAGACCATGTGCTTTGGATATTATTCCCTCCTGTAGCTTGAAGAATTTCGCTGCTATTTTCTTTGAATGGTGAATTATCTGAAGATTTTATTATTTCAAGACTGGATTGACAACTTAGGATCAATTAACTTGTGATAAATAGATGAATTCGTCTATCTACAACTACTCGACAGTTTGCCGGTAAGATTTGATCTTAACTATTTTCAAAACAAAAAACGAGCCTCTACTCGCTGTGTTTTTTTCGCTAAACGGAAGGAAATTTGCTTTAAAACTATTGTTAGCTGTTTTCTACATATTGTACAATTATTGTAGATGTGGTGTTGAATATATTTTTCGAGAAGACCACAGAAGACAACAGGTAGTAAAGCGAGAACATTCAAAACTCTAACTCAAATTGTTTGGCGAAAACTAGAAAGAAAAAACGACTATCTGCTACAAAACATGATTTATTACGTCTTGAATTTGTCTAGTTATCATAATTTGAGGCCTTCCTATGTGTGTATTAAACAGTTTTCTGAAATTTTTGTATTTTAATCTATAAAACACTGATTTTTTTGGGAATTTCATTCATTTCACTGGGGAAATTTGCCGCTTTTGGCCGTGTTTCCATAGCGACCTAATTGGTACTCCCGCGGAGTACCAATTAACGCTCTAATTGTACTCCTCTAGACCAATCAGAATCGAGTGATTTTGTCGTGCGTACTATAATCAGTATTATTATCATTATTATTATTATTATCAGTATTATTATTATTATTAGTAGTAGTAGTAGTAGTAGTAGTATCAGTATTATTATCATTATTATTATTATTATCAGTATTATTATTATTAGTAGTAGTAGTAGTAGTAGTATCAGTATTATTATCATTATTATTATTATTATTAGTAGTAGTAGTAGTAGTATTATTATTATCAGTATTATTATCATTATTGCTATTATTGTCTTCTTTATTATTGTTATTATAATTATTGTGAAATAAAGTTATTATTAACAATTAGAAGACGAACTCGAGATTTCTATCGGCTGATAGTTGACGAGGGGCTCCGGCCCCGAGTCAACTATCAAAGCCGATAGAAATCGCGAGTGAGTCTTCTAATTGTTTTAGTAAAATTCTCAACTAAACTATACTATACTAAACTAAACTAAACTTCACAAAAGCGCGAAGGAAAAGCCGCCATTTTTTCAAAACAAGTCCGCCTTTCTCTACCCACTATCTATCGGCTGATAGATAGTGAGTACGTTAGCCAATCAGAATGCAGGATTTGCATTAGTATAGTAGTAGAATTTTACTAATATATATTAGATATGATTAAGATTTAAGATAGATCAGTTTTGAATTTACCTATAAGATATAAGATATATTAGATACAAGATATAGGGCATAAGATATAAGGAATTAGATATTACACACTAGGTCTTTTTTTTTTATAGATATTTACTTATTAATAAAAAAATATTATTATTATTATTATTATTATTATTGTTATTATTATTATTATTATTATTATTATTATTATTACTATTATTATTATTATTATTATTATTATTATTATTATTATTATTATCATCATTATAACCCGAATGTAACCCGAATGTTTTGATTGGAGTTTCGGCGGCTTCGTGTGAAATTTTCAAATCTCGGCGCCAACGTACTACGATCAAAATTCTGGCAACTTATAATATTCTTATTTTACAAATATTTTCAGTTGACGCTGATACATAGCGATGTGGTTGGCAAGTGAATTCTTTTGGAAAATATTTCACAATCATTCATGATAGCGGGTCCAAAACCTAGGTTTTAACTGATTTATTGTTTGAATATCGGAGCCGTTGATCTGAGATTTGAAATGTTAATATGAAGACTTGAAAACGACATTTGAATTCTCGGAGTTACTGGTCACGCATGTTAGCTGTAAATTTATTCAAAAAAAAAAAAAAACATGAAAAAATGTTTACAAAATACAGATTTTACCCAAAAAGTGTTTGAAAATGGATGGTCCTTAACGGGCTCCGTATGTCACAGTAAAAAATATCATGCAACACACGAGGGCGGGGGAAAATCGAGCAAACTTGGACCCTCCTCCCCAATAAAATATCAAATGGTCCGTACCTAAAACGAGAAAGTAAAAAATTGAATGACTAGCTTCAGATAACATACCAGCGCAGTTCTCCAAGGATTGGTTTCTTATATGATCATTTTCAATAAGAGGATTTGGAAAATTAAACCATTCCTCTCCTTGAATCCCTGGAAGATTCCATCCCAGAAGCAAAGCTACAGCTGTAAATGTTAGCCAAATTTTGACGGAAGAATTCATTCTGGTGAAAC
Source organism: Anthopleura sola (assembly GCA_023349425.1). NCBI lineage: Eukaryota > Metazoa > Cnidaria > Anthozoa > Actiniaria > Actiniidae > Anthopleura > Anthopleura sola. Next base: position 13,792,621 of record JALHLI010000002.1, read on the forward strand.
AGATTTGAAACAAAAGTGTATTAGTCCTCAGTAGTTTACATGCAAATTAATCGAAGAACATAATATATGCATGACAAAACTCGCTCAAGCAAGTTCGCAGGTATTTTCTAGCCTGCGTAGCGGCCCTCTGTAAGGTTTTGTAAGAGTGGTCTTACAAAACCTTACACAGGGCCGCTACGCAGGCTATATTTTTGGATGCAGCCTTTCTGCGCATAAATTTAGTGTTACTGAGCTGAATAAGTCGAGTAAAAAAAGAAAAGAAAACTGAAACACGGAAAACAAAGACAGAGAGAAAACTACGCCACGAAACACGAAAAAATCAACAAAATATGCTGTAAATGCCTTCAATGGTAAGCATCCATGTTGTTTTGTGAATTAAGTTTTTGGTTTGTTTTCGATTTTTTTTTTATAAACTACTAAAAACCAACAAACAATTCGACAACTAATATCAAACAATAGAATATTCAATGTCAAACAGCTTCCATTTACCAAAATAAGTGTTTTATATCCAGCTTGAAGACGAGAGAGAATTATTTTTTTGAAAACTCTGAAGATAATGAGTCAATGCAGTTTGCTGAATTCATTCCAGTGAAGTCGTTGGGTTATAAAATAAATAAGCCCCACTGGCTCACTGGAATATCGGCTGATAATGTCCTTGGATGATAAATGGTCCTCAAAATATCACATTTGCCCTCGAACCTTCGCTTTTCGGCCAAATGTTCTTTTTTCGGACCATTTCTCATCCTTGGATATTATCAGCCGATATCCCAGCCGCCAGAAGGAGGTTATTTACTAAATATTTACACATAATATCATTTAATAGGTTATTAGAACGGTAGTTTAAATTGAACATTCTTACCTCTTGTGTTATTCTGCGGCATTCGGCTACGTTATAAACCAAATACCGAAACTTGTTTAGACCTGTACACATATAGTTTCGATTTGTAGACAGCTTTGTTTAAATTTTGCCCCCCGGCAATATACGGTGTTATTGAGGGTAATTCTTATTACGCATTCGCTCATATTCCCATTCCGGATACATAAAATACCAGCATTTCTGTCTCGATTAATCCTGCTATTTGTAAGTTTGTAAGTTTTTTAACTTCATTTGTAATTTAGTCTATATTTTTATTATTATTATTATTATTGATATAGAATTTTCTAGTGATACATTCCATTTCACATGTTTACATGTTATTCAATGTGTTTATTCGTGTGGCGCATCAGCCTGTAATTATTCAAATAAACCTAATATCATTATTATTATATACTATATTATATATATTTAGACACGATAAAGTTTCAAGCTCAGTAAAAGCTGGTGGGTTCGTTAAAATGAAATAAAATGATATGGCTATGTGGCTACCATAAGGGAGTAATTGGCATCACTTTCAATTTCGGTGTGATGAAGCAAAATTCTATTGTAAAGAAAGGTTTGAACCCAGGTGAATGGATATTTATCGAATTTGTGCTATTGTGCATCGTGGCAGTATATAAATATGACCTATCTGACTTGTAGATACTTTCACTTTCACTTTCGGTGTGATGAAATTCTATTTTGAGACTAGTTGATAAGTGTAGCCTGTGGAAGACAGTGCAAGGAATAAGGTAGGGAACACATAGAGGGTAGACAGTTATTTTACCTAATCGTATATATGCGTATGAATCCTTCTCTCGTGTACTATCCGTTTGTCTCGAATAGAAACTTCTAATTTCACGAGAATAAAACTAAAATATGACTTTTGAAACTTTTAAACGGGAAAATACTTTGCGGGACCGCGCTGTGATCAAACACATAAACATTCCAGACATATTTAAAGTGTTCACGGTTTTCTTAGTTTGACTTTAATAAACTATTTCTTAATATTGCTATTTTTCAAGATGGCCATAGTTCAGCACATAATACTCGTTCTTCTGCTGCAATTTGCATGTTTGCAATCGTTGGATGAACAACAATCATTACTTTCGATGATCAATACGAATGGTTCTCGCTCCTGTCCTCAACCAACCGTGGGGAATTGTTCCTGTAAGTGGATTGGACCCTACGTTAACGTCACGTGTGTTGGACTCGAAACCGTGCCAGAGAAACTACCAGAAAATACGATATACATGTAAGTCTGTTATTTAGTATTCACAAATCATCAACACCTAATCAGCCTGTACTATAGAAAGGACCAGCACAAACCAGTGGTGTTCCAGAAAGTGTCAAAAAGAAAGAAAATGTATGGTTTCAAAGAAACCATTTTTGCCTCTGAAAGCTCAGAACCCTTATTTTTATATTTGACAAAAGGAAGTAAGACTTGGTAAATGAGACGATCTGCCTCAGAGCTTACTTTTAATTCTTGTGTGTCCTCAGCCAGACATTCTCGTATCCAGAACCTTCTCAGGTTTTTGACGAAAAATCGTAGGCAGCCCTAAAAAGATATCAAATTTCATTGGCTGTTGAAAAGAACATAGCAACGAACTCTGATTGGTCAGTAGGATAAACAAACATACCAATGGAAACCAAGCAAGCCAAATCAGCTTGAACGGTTATATAACTTTGAATCTTGAATCAAATCAGTCCTATTTCCATCTGTCGAACATATAAACGTTTGCAAATAGAAGTCGTAAACAAGCCGTTAGAAAAGTTGAGCCGGCATTTTAGTCATTTTAGTCAGTGATCCTCATAGAGCATGCGCTCTGACGACCTGGTCCAAGATTCTGACTTCCCGACGATTTGGCTAATGAGTAGGGTCTGGGAACGACGATACTCAGCAGATTGAATTTTCATATCCCCCGAATAATTTCTATAATGCTCCAATTTTCTTCCTTGTTTTCTATATCATATTAGTAAAATTCTACTACTATACTATTGCAAATCCTGCATTCTGATTGGCTAACGTACTCACTATCTATCAGCCGATAGATAGTGGGTAGAGAAAGCCGGCTTTGTTTTGAAAAAAATGGCGGCTTTCTCTTCGCGATTTTGTGAAGTTTCCTACGAAGAAATTCGTTGAGAATTTTACTAAAACAATTAGAAGACTCACTCTCGATTTCTATCGGCTTTGATAGTTGACTCGGGGCCGGAGCCCCTCGTCAACTATCAGCCGATAGAAATCTCGAGTTCGTCTTCTAATTGTTAATGAGATGGACCACAGTATTTACTAGTTTCCACACATCGGTTCACTGTCGGGTCACACACAAAGCATTCAGTCCAGATTGCAAGGTCCATATCTAAATAATCTTTTGAGATCGAATCCAGGCTTGGAGAATTCAATTGAAACCTATTGTTTTGCCCTCCAAATTGAGCTGCATTCCAACATGCTGCAAGGTGTTCAAAAGTTACATCCAAAAGTTTGAAATTCCATTTTTTTTAAACTTCGCAGCTGAATGACATGTAATTTACTTAATGAAATTGCAGGAAATTATTTAAGGGAACCATCAAAGAAATACCACAAATGTATTTTCTATCCTTCAAGAATCTCATCACTTTGTAAGTATGATATCATCAGCTGATTTCAGTGAAGTAGTTTTTAGGTTACATCTTTGAACTAAAAGTTAAACGGAGTACCACGAAGCAAGGGCTACGACACCATCACAGGAAAATCTTATCTAAATGAGGATTATTATACTAGTAGTATTTTCCACTCAGCTTCTAAAGTGATAACAGCAGGCATTCAAAAGCATATGCTAAGATTAGTATTTAAGCAAAATTTGAGTGCTCTAGCATAAATACAAGGGAAGTTACAGCAACTTAAAATTAGAAGAATTTGTATGGGAAACACAGCCATGGCCCGAACAGCCTCGTTTTCATGTTTTTGGCACATTTAAATGCTTATAAAATGCAAACAATTATCATTATCCTTTGAAACTGTCACTCACAGTTACTCATTCACTGATGGCATTTCATGTGAAGACAAAATATTTTCTCAATTCAAAATATTTCAAAAATGTTTTTAGGAGCGACCGATATTGCATAAGGTCTTCGTATAGCTTGAAGAACAACTGTGAAATTGAGAATCCAGCGAACAAGCCAAACATTTTATAGAAAGAATGATATTTGATAGATGCAACTGATAACTAATGAAAATTATATTCTCCTGTTACTTACATTAATTTATAATACAATTTGACTTTTATTTCATTTCTTTTTAGAAACCTCCAGTTTAACAAAATATCAAACAAGTTTTATCTTCCAAAAAGTCTAATCAATTTGTAAGATATATTGAGTCTCTTTCAAAATAATAGTGGCTCTGTCAGTATTCTGTAATGACTCCCCCCTTACTAATGGCTGTTACTTTCTCGTCTTTGAGTGACCCCCCTTCCCCTTTGTCAATGTTTAGCTGATTAGTTGCGTATAATTGATGTTGTTGATGATGATGGTGATGATGATGATAAAGATGGTGATGGCGATATTGATGATAAAGATGGTGATGGCGATGTTGATGATGATGATAGTGATGATGATAGTGATGATGATGGTGATGATGTTGTTGATGATGATGGTGATGCTGATGATGATGGTGATGATGTTGTTGATGATGATGGTGATGCTGATGATGCTAATGATGATGCTGGTGATGATGATGATGATGATGGTGATGCTGATGATGCTAATGATGATGCTGGTGATGATGATGATGATGATGATAGTGATGATGATGGTGATGATGTTGTTGATGATGATGGTGATGCTGATGATGATGGTGATGATGTTGTTGATGATGATGGTGATGCTGATGATGCTAATGATGATGCTGGTGATGATGATGATGATGATGGTGATGCTGATGATGCTAATGATGATGCTGGTGATGATGATAGTGATGATGATGTGGATGATGATGATTTTTATGATGATGATGATGATGGTGATGATGATGATGATGATGCTAATGATGATGCTGGTGATAATGATGATGATAGTGATGATGCTGGTGATGATGATGATGATTTTTATTATTATGATGATGAGGATTGGGATGTTTTTGATGATGATGATGATGATGATACTAATGATGATGCTGGTGATGATGATAGTGATGATGATGTGGATGATGATGATTTTTATGATGATGGTGATGATGATGATGATGCTAATGATGATGCTGGTGATAATGATGATGATAGTGATGATGCTGGTGATGATGATGATGATTTTTATTATTATGATGATGAGGATTGTGATGTTTTTGATGATGATGATGATAGTGATGTTGCCGATGATGATAATGGTGATGATGATGATAGTGATGATGCTGGTGATGATGATGATGATTTTTATTATTATGATGATGAGGATTGTGATGTTTTTGATGATGATGATGATAGTGATGTTGTCGATGATGATGATGATGGTGATGATGATGATGATCATGATCATGATGATGGTGATGATGATGATGTCGTTGATGATGATGATGATGATGGTTATGGTGATGATGATGATGATAGTGATGTTGTTGATGATGATGATGGTAGTGATGATGATAGTGATGATGATGGTTATGGTGATGATGATGATAGTGATGTTGTCGATGATGATGATGATGGTGATGATGATGATGATCATGATCATGATCATGGTGATGATGATGATGTCGTTGATGATGATGATGATGATGGTTATGGTGATGATGATGATGATAGTGATGTTGTTGATGATGATGATGGTAGTGATGATGATAGTGATGATGATGGTTATGGTGATGATGATGATAGTGATGATGATGGAGATGATGATGATGATGATAGGCTGTTGATGATCATGATTGGTCTAATAAGTCAAAATGACCCCATAGGATCAGTATAATATAAAGTCCCAAAATTTCCAAGTACCAATGAGCTCCTATCAATTTTTAGGTATCTAAACGATAATCATCTGAACGCTTCCGCTATTTTTGGGATGTTTGATAACCTTACTAGACTGCTAAACCTGTAAGTAAAGTTATCAAATTCATTACTAATTCATTAAGGTGAGACCCAATGAAATCGCAATACTGGAGTCACATGAGAACACTGTAAACCCCATACAGCTCAGCTAATTAGTATTCTGTATCGGATTTATAGAATACTAATTAGCCTCGCCTCGGGCTCGTGATTGTATATCCCATACAATTGCTTACCATCAATCACGTGACTTTTCTGGATTTGACTTGGGGGCAACCAATGATTGACTGAGGACTGTGATTCTTAAATCAAATCATGTCAAAATAACTCCTCAAAGTATTCTATCTGACTATTTGTACAACATGAAACCAGAAGCCAAGTTAAAGTGTATATACTACCGGAAGTGACGTCTATTGATAGTAATCAATAGTAATTAGCCTGTATGTCCAGCTTAAGGAGAATGGTTTCCCAGAGTCTTTTCAAAAGCCAGTCCCACCAACTAGATCCAAACCCTGCAACCTTTTTTTGTTCACCTAAATACAATATTCAATGTGGGATACCCGTACCAAACAATGCGTGACATCAGAAAACATTGTGCGCATGCTCCTTATAACACTGCTTTTCTTAAATAACATTGCTTTTAAAATCTGTTCTTCAGAAATCAGTAACTTCATAAAGAAAGAATATGATAAGAAAGATACAATATTCGTGACAATGTTGTATGGGATATACAATCACTCGCCACAACATTGCCACTTATATTATATTGTATCTATTACATAAATAGTTCATGTTTCAATAAGATATAAATGCCAGTAAGGCTGTTGTAAGTTAGCATATGGCCATCTTATTGTCAAACCTGTCTTCCGTTTACTCGGTGCGTTGAGCGGGAGGTTTTGGGTAAAAGGATTATGGAAAACTCATCGATAGAAACGATATTAAGCACTTAGCATGTAATCATCTCTTTGTACTTTAATGTATACATATTTTCAGTGAAAATTAATTCATTTCAGAGATTTGTCATTTAACCCACTGGGGAAAAAACTCATCTCTGGAACATTTTCCAGCATTAAAATGGTCAAGGAATTGTAAGTATTGCGATAATATTAGACTTTGATAGTTCTTTAATGATATCCTATTAATATTAGTCTACAATGAAAATAAGATCTGATAACCTAATTTTTTCACGAGTTAATACTGACTGATAATAATATTTAACAGAATTTTATCGGGATGCTCGTTGGAAGATGTTGGGGAAAACATGTTTTTTGGGCTGACCAATTTGAGAAAACTGTAAGTATTTTATGAATATTCTTATTATGTAAAGATAATCAGAAAACAAACTAAAATATTTCAACTATGAATTATTGGTATTGACATCAGTAGCATTGTATTAAGTTGAAGCAAACAGATCAGTGGTTACTAGAGAGAAAGAAAAAAAGAATGAAGGCAAGAAGAAAAAGAAAGAAAGAAACAAAGACAGAAACAAATGAAAAGAAAAGAGAAGAGAAAAAAAAAACAAAAACAAAAGATAAATGGGAAAATGTTAGGGACAAGTGGGAATTTCCTTTCTCCCAGTGAAAGATAGTTAACAATTAGAAGACGAACTCGAGATTTCTATCGGTTGATAGTTGACGAGGGGCTCCGGCCCCGAGTCAACTATCAAAGCCGATAGAAATCGAGAGTGAGTCTTCTAATTGTTTTAGTAAAAATCTCAACTAAACTATACTATACTAAACTAAACTAAACTTCACAAAAGCGCGAAGGAATCGCCGCCATTTTTTCAAAACAAGTCCGGCTTTCTCTACCCACTATCTATCGGCTGATAGATAGTGAGTACGTTAGCCAATCAGAATGCAGGATTTGCATTAGTATAGTAGTAGAATTTTACTAATAATGGATAGATAATCTGACCTCATCAGGACCTTGAGAGGAAACAAAATAAGAACTTTGAAAAAGGGAGTATTTCGAGGAGTCAGTAGTCCAAAAGAAGAAAGATCACTTGTTTTGTAAGTATAAAATACATAATATATATTTACTAAAAAATGAAATAATAATAAAGAAACTAAGAGGAGTATTTTGAAAGGCGAAAAAAACATGATTACCAAGATTTCCTATTATTAATCTTTTCTGATCAGTTTCTTGTTGAAACGTTCAGTTTACGAAAGCTACACTGAAAATGGTGACAAGTTGAATTGCAATGCATTGTGCTTCCATTATTTTTTGTCTATTTTTCCATTTCATTGCTTACGTACTGCCTACAACTGTTGCATTTTGGGACCATTTTTGACACAAATACGCACGTGTGCATGCATACTTGAGAAATTCACAATTTTTTCAGATGTACTTATGTATGAAAATTAAGCAAAAACTCTACTTAAATTTTGGGTGTTTGAGGTCATTGGGATCCGTACGTACTTGTGATAATTTTCCTAGCTACGCAGGTGGTGTGCGAAACGGGTTCACAAAGTACGATAAGAAAAAACGTAAATTTGCTCATTTCCTCCTGACTCTGCATAGCTTCAAATAATCTTTGAAATTTAAATTAATTTAGCTTCTAGGCGAAGAATTCAGTTAACGATATGATGATAATTTCAAAAATTCAAAATCTTGCAAATAATACAAAATATATATAAAAAAGTCTTGATAGTCAAAAAAATACGCAAACTCGTACAAAACAGTTGGAAACTGACTTCGCAGTTGTTCATCACATAACCTGACTTTGGCTATCTCTATGAAGAAAACACAGTTTTGTTTACTTTCATTTCAAACTTTACATATTCGTAGAAGAAGGTCTTTTCTTTCCATCTCAGTTGCAAAAAGCTCTCAATTTAGAGTTTCAAAGGAAAAGGGAGCATTTTTCTTCAGCTGTATGTATTTGGAAAAATGCTTCAAACTCGTTTTTTTGTGCGACATCTGGTTAAACAATCAGGGAACTTGATTGGACGATACGGATCACGTGTCCCGTGTCACACACCACCTGGGGGCTAATGGTGTCTTTGTCATATTTTTCGAAGTCTTCAAGAAAATCCGACTTGCTTTTTACTAATACTGCTGTAATATTATCAAGGAGAATGGGTCACAACCAGATTTCTCACGTCGAAGACGGCATTTTTGAAGGCGTTAACGGCATAAGTAGTGTGTAAGTTACATATTTATAACGTATTTTTACAACTTTTTGTTACAAGTCTTTCATAATATCCCGCAATGGTCACGCTTGAAAAACGTCTGCGCATGCTCTAAGTCCGTATGCAAATTAGTCAAAAGTGTCTTCATGCTATTGTAAAAATATGCAAATTTGACTTCCACACTTGCCTGAAAAATAGTCTTTACAAAATACCAAAACTTAAAGTCAGTTCTTGAAACTTAAGGCTAATTCTTTCGCATTGTCTTTATTAATACAGTATCATGGCCCCACAAAAGTATACCCGTGAAATGTTTTGTAACAAGCATTTATTTTCTCACTAAAACTCTTGTAAATTCTGCTGAAAGACACGCATGCGCAAACGTTTTTCTCTAGTGTCCCCGCAATGACCCCTACAGTAGACAACTTTTTCTTTGTCTCTGTGCTGACTCCGATGCAGGTCAGGTTTTAATGGGTGACTACGATAACGAAAAGCCTACACAAAGACATTCTCTATCGACAATCTTCTTCACCAGTAAGAAAGAAGGAATATTCTAAAAGTATATCCTTTATATAAATTTCCAATCCCAAGGCTTTCCCTTCTCAGAAACAGGTTTATAGAATAAACCAAAGGCATCTCTTTAATATTTCATTATATAAAACTGGTTACGCTGATTAGTATTCTGTAAATCCGATACCTGAGCTGTACGGGGTTTAGTGTTCTCACGTTACCTCATATATATAATTTATTTTCTAGAACTCTAAATGTAAACCAATTATCCACTATCCCTAATCTGACAGGATTGTCAAACCTCCAAGAATTGTGAGTAAAACTATGTATTCAGGAACAGCGATAGTAACGATAGTAGCGACCTTAAGCACCAGGACGGGAGACGCGACGACGGGGTACCGGAAGTTTATTTTCACTTCTGATCATGCGCAGAATCTACGGGATCGCTCTGTGTCTCCCGTCGTCTTCGCGTCAACTACGGCAAAACCAAGGCTTTCACGTACTCGTCACAACGTGATCGTTTTTTAGGCTTTTTGGTAGCTTTAGTCAAGATTTTTAGTTATTTATCATATATTCTGTTATTGTTTTTACTTTAACAACCGAAGTTTAAATAATTCGAACAATCTAGGGGCTCAAGAAATGAGTTTTCAATTTGTTCCTGACGCGGCCAGACATTCCAGCCAGGCTACAGAGAACCAGCCAGCTAACCACAAACGCTACGCTGATAGCATGTAAAAATTTCTGGAATTCCCAGGGAAGAAGTGGAAGATCATTTTTCTCCACGCGAAATTCAGCTTTACACTCCTCAGGATCCATGACTTCAAGGTCAAACGGCTCGTAATCTTCACAGTGAAAGCAAGGATTCTTCAGTTGAAGTATATAAATTATGTAAAACCAAGAATTCGTCATCATCTATAACTCCATCATCGTGAGCTAAAAGTAGTGCTACTCTAGTATTTTCAAAAGAAGCCATTTAAGTGTTAAGCGTGAATCGTCCGTCGTAGCTTTGCTTAACGTGAACTCCACGTGAGGACCGACGGCGTACTCGACCTAGACCTCTCTCGGTCTCAACGTCGCCGTCCTCGGTCTCCCGTCCTGGTGCTTAAGGTCCCTAGTAACACGTCCAAGACCTACTTATGAAGCACGGGTAGCGTATCGGTGAAGGCGCTCACTTCTCACCAATGAGAACGGGATTCGATTCCTCGACGGGTTTCATTCATACAGCTAGTTTCTAATTGGTTCTCTCTTGTGTTTTGAGGGTTTGCACAATCATGACTCGCAAATGTTTTTTTTAGGAGTTTCGCAAGCAACAACATTGTAGATATCTCGCTGCTTTCACAATTTGGAATCACAAGAATTCATGGCCTGTAAGTTCAATCCATTGATTCTATTTATAGCTTTTGTTTTCGCTTCCTCTCCCTTTTCCCTTGGCATTTTTAAAGTCCACAGTATTTAGTTCAGGTGTATTTCTATAACATATGTGAATATGGATCCTAACTTTGCAGTAATTTTACCTAACCCCAAACTTATCAGGACGATGACTTTTAACTTGGGTAATCAAGGGTATGGACATGACTCCAATTGCATCGGTGTAACAAATCAGGAATTATTATTGAGTTGAAAATATGATTTTTTATCTTTTGTCTTTGAAGGTAACGTTTTCTTTTTCCCCAGATCACTCAGCGAAAACAAAATTTCAGTAATTCCAGCTGATGTATTTAAACACATTTTTATCGAAAATTTGTAAGTTTTAACGAGATAACATTTATCAAATCGAAGGAAAGTCAGGGTATAACGATCCCAGCCGCCTTTGCCGACTAAACTCTCCCCAGTCTACCACTCGTTGCTAAAATCTTTGAACGTTTTACTTGTTATTTCAGGGATCTTTCAAACAACAGCATTAAGCAAATACCCCCTCGATTTCTTGAACATTTCAAGGGCCCGCAGATTACAGTTTATTTGTAAGTGAATATCTTTTATTACGCAATAACTCTCTCTCTCTCTCTCTCTCTCTCTCTCTCTCTCTCTCTCTCTCTCTCTCTCTCTCTCTCTCTCTCTCTCTCTCTCTCTCTCTCTCTCTCTCTCTCTCTCTCTCTCTCTCTCTCTCTCTCTCTCTCTCTCTCTCTCTCTCTCTCTCTCTCTCTCTCTCTCTCTCTCTCTCTCTCTCTCTCTCTCTCTCTCTCTCTCTGTTTAATTTAATTTATATCATTTTTCTTCTTCTTTAGATTTTTGCACAGCAATCAATTGGAGTTTGTTGACAGTGAAAGTTTTGCTGGTCTACCCAACCTGAGAGTACTGTAAGTCATTAGAAAACATTCAAATTTTGGTAGTTCCTGCAGGTCCGTACTGTGCTTTCATTAAATTTCAATGCATAAAGGCGCGATTACACGGTGCAATTTTCTCTGCAACTTGTCTCGCAATGGCGTTGCGACACAAGTTGCACGAAGCATTGCACCGTGTAACCTACAGTGCAATTTGAAAAAATGTTGCGAGACAAGTTGCAGGAGGGTTTAGACGGTGCAACGGAGACGTAATCGTTGCCGAAAGCAACGATTGCTGCAACCTGCCTCGCAACATTTTTCAAATTGCACTGTAGGTTACACGCCGCAATGCTCCATGCAACTTGTGTCGCAACGCCGTTCCAAGACAAGTTACAGAGAAAATTGCTCCGTGTAATCGCACCTTAAAAGCTTTGATTGGGCTGCCTGTGAATTAACATGTTCTAAAAGGACTGCGATGTTCTGATACTAAAGTGCTGTTTTTACAGATCACTTTTTCTTGTTTTTAAATTCTTATACCATCACCAGAAATTCCGAACCATTTTGGGTGGAGCTTATTATTCGTGTCAATCAAACAATTGTGTAGATTTGACTGTAATTGGCCTATTGTGAATGTGACAATAGACCCTTTGCAGCACGTCGGAATGCAGCTCAATTTGGAGGACAAAACAAAACAATTTCAAACTCCTGAGAGTTGGAAACTATTGTTTTGCCCTCCAAATTGAGCTGCATTCCGACGTGCTGCAAGGGGTCTATTGAATGTTTACCTTTCCGGTTGCGATAATAATGGCGTCTCGACAAGAAAAAGGGTTTTATTCAGCATTAAATAGCACTTCCACAGTTGATATTTTACCCAATTAAGATTTTAAACAAGAATAAAAAACTTTTAGAAGGGTTCAGTTTGAAAATGCGCTTCATCTTGTACTCCAAAGACAAGTTACATCTCAAGATGGCGGAGGCAGAAATGGAAGCCCTGTTAATGCTAAACTTCAACTCTTAAAACCGAGACGAAAATTTAAATATTCCTTCTGAAATTTCGGGAAATGCTCAAGACATACTTCCTCAATCAATTGGAAATTCGGGAAGGAAAAAGTGTTTGACTATTTTGAGCTGAGAGTTGATGATATGAGACCAGGTTCAGGTATTCTTATGATGATCCACTGTAATCACTATTAGTCTTTGACATTAAAATGTAATTACCGAACAGAAAACTATCACCAACGGAATTAAATTGAGATCAAATGAAAGTTCGAATACACTTCATTGTTTTTGAGGTTCGGGCTGGCTTATTTATCCAGTTAAAATTAAAATATTTTACTTTATTGAAATTTCTCAATACTTTTCCCACCATATTTGAGGCCTGAATTTTCTAAGTATCATGACTTTAACTGCGCATGTCCGTTCGGAATTTCTGGCGATGCTTTTACAGCAATGTATTCTTCTATTTCTCTAGATATCTATTTGATAACGCCATTCGACATTTACCTGATGGAGTATTTTCAAATCTTTCTCTTAAATATCTGTAAGTATTTATCACTCTAGACCAAGTACAAGTTAAAGTTTCCTTATTATCAGATCCTGGGGTTGCTTTGGTTGTTCTTGTTCTATCCTTGGTGACTATGTCTTATTAGTGTCTTATTAGTCATGTGGTTTCCGGTAGACAAACCACTTTAAGTCAGGATAGGAGACTTTCAACCATTTTGTTGATATACTTGACCAGTAATTATGCATCACCACTGGTTTGCTTGTTACATGATATATTCAATTGTGAGCTACTTTAGACTGTATTTTACCCAACTTATCAAGACATACTAGTTTACAATAGTTTTGGGAAATACCGTGGAATATCCCACGAGTCACTTGTAGTTTCTAGTATACACACGAGCCTTTAACGAGCCTTTAGGCGAGTGTTTATACAAAGAAATACAAGTGACGAGTGGGATATCCACGGTATGCCACGAAAAACCATTGTATAACCATTTTATCCCACACCATAGAAAAAACAAATGCGTAGATTCAACGCGCAGTGCATGAGGGAAAGGAAGAGTGAAATACCGACGAATATATATATGGCTTTTCTGCTTTCTGATTGGCTGTATTTTCTATGGTGTGGGATAAAAACACTTTCAAAATAACTGAACATACATGTTTTTGAACACACTGGAATATCGAAAAGGTATTTCATGTAAAATGATTAGATAGCTAGCAACGAAAAGCCGATATTCAACACTTTTCGTTTTTTCTCTCTTATCTGAATAGATTAAAGTAAATAGCCCATTTATATGACCATGTAATTACAAGTATAAACCTTTTCTACAGGTTTTTAAACAAGAATAAGTTCAAGAATTTAACAGGACGACCATTGAAAGGGATGAAGAACACTAAAGCATCGATGTAAGTCAAAAACTAAAACTAAAACACTGCATAGTCTTTGTAATAGCGCAAGGGTAGGGAATGCAGCCTCTGATTACAGAATCGTGCGTTTGATTGTGCGACTTTTGAGGCAACTCGTAGACATCAAATTTCCAGAAAAAAAGTTTGTCAGACGACCAAAGCTGTTAACACTGATGGACAAAAGCAAAATATTAAGAAAACCTCCTCTAGAGTCGAAACGGAAAAAAATGTTGAAATGAATCATTGACAGTGAGATGAATTTCGACTGCAATATAACATATTATTATATATGATAACAGGCATATCGCTTACGCAGTTTCTGTTGAATCGGACGCACACTTTCTTTCAGATACTTATTTACAAACGATATCGTTCATATTGAAGACAACTTCGTAAAAGATCTTGGGAATGAAGTAACGATGTAAGTAAAGTTTGCTATTGACTATAGTATTGTTATTACATTGTTATTTCTTTTTCTTCGCATCAGTGAATGCTAAAGTTTTGCAATGAAAAAAACACAATTTACATTCAAAAAAACAAAAACCCACTCGTGGAATGTGTGTAGGAGTCTATCATTATGACTTCTTTCAGTTGATTAAGTTTAAAAGCGACTAAAATAATTTTAAATAATTTTAAATTTTTAATAATTAAAACTTTAATTTGTGAAGATTACCTTATTTCGAAGTGATTGTAGATCCTCTTTTCGTGATTTTTTCAAACTGTCCACCATCTTGAAAATAGCTTAGTAACCTTTCCTTTGACGAAGAAAGCCCAATAATCCCACAGGGATCCCGCGCTAATGACATGATAAATTTGATTATGAATCGTTATTTAGGAATCTTAATTGCAAAGACCTTGCTGATCTTCCTCGAATGACAAATGGAACAATGTAAGTCGTTGGATATTAGATAATTGTATGGGTAAATGAGTAATAGAGCAAGTCGACCTAGACTAAGGCCGAATACGATCGTCGAACTTCACATGAGCCAAACAAATCTAATGACATCAAAGAAGACCTCCTTATTATCCATTGTTTCCAATGTTTACGGCTCATGTGAGTTCGACGTTTGACCCTAGTCTTACTCTGCCATTGCAACCTATGTAGCCTCCATCGTAAACTGATCTTTTTAGACGTCCATTCTTCCGTCTCTCCCCACAAAGATAGAGTCTTTGCGGGAAGAAGCCCTGAAATAATCGGCGAGGGACTTATGTAACTGGGCAAACCGCGTGTGTCCACCATGTTCAGAATCATTGCATTGCATTTACTCTTTTTCAATATATATTTTTTTGAACAGCGCGTGTACTCCATATTCTTTGAAAGAGATTAAGAGACTGCCTGCCTCGATTGCACGATCCCTCTCAATTTCAGGTTTTGAGTGCGAAAATAATGGCCATTTTTGGAGTTGTAGTTTTTGCAAGGCTGGCACGTTTGGTAGTAGCGTTCCCTACTCCAATTGTATAGAATGCTCGGCTGGTAAGCTACTTCGAGTTCATTTACAATGGTACAAATGTTACATGTTTTGCTATTGCTCTTGACTTTTGTACTTTATGTAGGTGGATTCTATCAAGATGGCATAGGAGAAACAGAATGTAAGGAATGCAGTATGGGTACTTATGTACACCCAAACAACGCTCCGGGAACTACACCACTATCATGTCAGGCATGTCCACAAGGTAAACAAAAAAGTTGTTTATTGTTTTCACTAAAGACAGCCGAAAGTGCTGCTGGTACACTTCATCTGAGAATGAGCGCAATGGAGTGTTGTTTGTTTTATTTTGTTTCAGGGACACAAACAAGTGAGAAGGCTGGATACAGAGCTTGCAAGTGCTTACCAAACTTCTACCGGTTGGACCGGTTTGGTAGATGTTTTCCCTGTACCAGTAAGGCTTTCAAATGCGAAAACGACTACACTAGCCTGTCCACAGGTTTTTACTGGAGATGGGATAACAGCACTTTCGAAAAACAGTACCACACGTTCATCGCAAATCTCATGATTGACAGCCCAGAGTTTGCAGAAGGAACATGGAAATATGAAGGAACGTTACCCAATCCCCACAAGTGTCCACGTGACTCCTGTTTAGGAGGCCTGAACTCTAGCTGTCGAAATGGTTACCAAGGCCCACTATGTGCATTATGTGAAAAAAACTATTTCAACAAGAATAACAGGTTCGTTAATACTTCCTCGATGCCTCTTTAGTAAATTATCTATTAAATTTGAGAGCTTTTTAAATTACAGATGTATCCGCTGTCCATCCAGATTGTGGGCAGGGTTTCAGGTTGCTATAGTGATTGTTCTGTTTGTTGGTGTTCTCCTTGCTCTTTTATGGGGAGACAGAAAGAGACTTGAGGATGAAAATAGACGAACATGGGCAGACAAGATATTATCATGTTTTAAGATTGTCATTGGCTTTTATCAGGCAAGTATATTTTGAAACTCTCTCTAATCACGTTACAGGAAATCCTGGATATAACAAATAGTAGCGAATATGTTATAGTACTATAGATGACAAATTGCATAAATGCACAACAAATTCCCCCTGCTGGGTGCTAAAGTGCTTATATCATTCAAATGACGTTTTTCAGGTGATGGCAGGACTGTATTCTGCTTTCTCTAACATAACTTGGCCATCGTCGGTCATTTGGATGCAGAAGGCTCTTCACTTCATTCAACTTAACATCTTACAGATCGCTCCTCTCAGCTGTATTACTCCTCGGTTATCCTTTAACGTGCTGCAGCAGTTTGTTATTGTTATCGCTTTGAACATCACCGTAGTCACCTTCATTCTCATCTATCTAATGATAAGAATTGCAATACTAAAGAGAAAGAAATCTCACTCACAAAATCAAATCGAGGAGTCGGTGGCCAAAACCAAGTGTTCGTGTATTCGTAACATCTGTGTGTTTCTGTTTGCTACATATCCAAAGACCTGTACGAGTATCATTCAGGTTCTTTCCATTAACTGTGTACAGCTGTGCTTCGATGAAGAGCACGCGCATTGTGATTCCTACCTCAGAAGTGACCTCTCTGTCCAATGCTATACTACTGACCACAACACCTTCTCATGGGTTGCCACGGCTTTCCTTGTTTACCCGATTGGGTTTCCTGTGGTAATTCTGATTCTTGTCTGGAAATATATTCGCAAGCCAGCATCAGGAGCTCATGAGAACAATGAAGAAATTGATATGCCATCAGTGGCTGCATTTCGTTTCACACCTCCTCCAGCGGAATCCCCATTCAAATCTGGCCTCAGTTTGTTCAGCGAGAATTATCAATCCAATTGCTGGTACTGGGAAGGTTTGGAGATGTTCAGGAAGCTGGTTCTCATTTCCGGTCTGACACTGATTGGCCAGCACAGCCGTACACAGATTGGACTTGGTGCCATCATATCTGCTGTATTTGCGATCCTTTATGTCTACAAACGTCCCATCACTAACAAGTTTGAGAATCTTCTACAGACGGTGGCTCTGATGGCGATATTTCTAAACCTTGGCATTGGGGTGATGCTGAAGGTATCAGACAATGACAAAATGTCACCAGTTGTCAACAAGCATAACGATGACCTGGGCGTGTCTATCATGATGATTATCATCAATGTTGCTGTTATTGGTATAGTGATAGGTGAGTATAGATATCTCAGTGTCAATCATCGTATCGATAAAGTGGGCGTGTCTATCATGACATATTGGCTGTTGAGTATACTAATGTCGATGAACATCTATAGTTGGTGTATGTGATATTGATCATCGTATCGTAACAGTTATTTGCATTGTTGTCATATTGAACTCATAGGTATATTTTTAGTTGCTTAGTGTATGTCACGTTCATTATATCAAATACTATGAATCTCTATTTGTAGTTGGTGTTCTCAAGGTCGTCATCATGCAGATATTAAAGTGCTGTAGGTCTACTAATGAAGACAACTGCAGCTGTGGTCATTGCTGTGGAGCATGCCTAAGGTGTTGTCTGAGCCTGCTGTTGCCTTTTAAGATGGGAAGCGGCAACTTCACGCATGAGCATGATAGCCGTGATGAGCTTTTGCAAAGTGCCAGAAATGCTTGAAAGAAAGACATTTTGTATAACCCGAAAAACTAACAAAACCAGGGCCCGTATTCATGAAAGGATATCTAATAAACCAATGCTAAAGACGATGGTACACGAGACGATTTGCAACTACGATTTTTCGCTATTTCGTTTCTTAAAATTCGACATGTTTAGCTGGGAGGTTTTGAATTTAGATCAGAAACTTGTTCCATTGGGCATGTTACATGGTGTAAACCTTACGCCCAATAGCGTTGCACGAAAAATCGTCGTTGCAAATCGTCTCGTGTAACTTCACTTTAATGTTTATAAGCACTGTGGGAAAATCGCACAAAACAAAGCAAACATTTGACGTAAACGAAATTGCTTTGAGAATTTGAGACCCCTTATCTAATGTTGCTTTATGCACGCAGTGAAAAGTGATGGAAGATACTCTATGTTTCTGCATCTAGGCAATAAGTGACGCCGATAAGAATCCATTATGTTAAACTAACAGTCTAAGAGGCACGATGTGAAAATGGTTCCATAGCTGTTTTAGTTTTAATCTTGTTATTCAGGTTTACAGCCATAAAGATGTACAAATAACATAAGTGTTTTTGTAATGCGAATTCTTTCTGAGTAAATAAAAAAGGAACATTAAACAAATACGTCATGTTTGTTTAACGTCAAAAGTATGTTCATTCAGCTGTTGTGCTGCACGGCATCGATCCGAGAGATAGAGATAATGAATTATTAATAACTTAAGATGACAGTAATCGAAAACAATGTTAATTATATTCAAAACGTTCCATAATCTTTTTAGCTAGGATGTATGCTTTCCCATTTCAGATAATGTCATTCCCTAGATTATCAATTCTTTGTTTAACGGTTGCGCATGAGAAGACACATGAATATGGCAACAACTCAAACAATCTTATTCCCAAGAGAATGACACGTGGTCTGAAATGAAAAAAACATTACGCCCAAGGTAAAGAGGTCTATTGAACATCCCAGAATATTTAGAGAAAATGTTTGACTTTAAGGGGTCATTTCAAATCTTGAAAAAAAAGTTATTCTCCCCAAAAAATGAGTGAAACAATGATGATCACAATGCGTGTGTTATATGCCATGGTACAGTGTATATTGGTCCGGTTTTTCAGGGGACATTTGACTTATTCAGTTTACGGATGTTAGTAGTCCATTATAGATATCCGTTCTACCGAACAGAAGATTGATATCTGCACTTTAGAATCTTGGCAAACGCTTGACGGAATTCTCTCAGCCTCGCGCAATATATGAAAGGATTGAGCAACGAATTGGATAATGCAAAAAGCAGCGTAACAAAGTATATTTGTTCATGTTTGATAACACTACACAGCTGAGAGCTGTCGTTGGCTTGAATTACAATAAGAACAAATGTTGGCAGCCAACAGAGAGTGAAACAGCCAATCACAAGGGCGAGTGTAATGGCGTGTTTGTGGTGTTTCAAAGCTTGCTTTATTAACACGAAGCTTTCTTGAGGAAGTTCAAAAATGAAATGCTGATGTCGACGCTGATGATGGTGATGAAGATGAAGGTCTTGAACATGATGATAATGATGATAAGACTTATTTCCTCGCAGATCCCTTCCTTGTAATGATTGACCAACTGGAATTTCCATCGAATTGTTATTTTCTTTATGTTCATTAAGATTCAAATGCCGAGGAGACCTACTTAAGCCTTTACATAATCGTTTTATAATGGGTGCTACATCTTGATTCCTTTTACCAATAAACTCTTTTGAGTAGTTCTGATCATCTGGTATTGAATCTGGTGTTGAATCTGATATAGAATCCTGTATTGAATCTTGTACTACTTCTGGGCGTGTTTCGTTCTTTTGTTGATCACAATTAACCAAACTTTCTGCTTCTAAATTTTCTTTACTTCGCTTTTGTAGTCCTTGTACCTTTTCTGCTACTTGCCCCCTTTCCTCGTGTGAAATGTCTTCAATATTCATGTACATCCGGGGAGCCTGCATCATAGATAACTGTCGTCTTACAGCCTTGAATATACCACATTGTACAAAGATCAAAACCATCAGAGGAAAAACAAATGATATGATGATAAAAGCAACGTTTAAAATCGCCCGAGACTTTAAGTTTTTTGCGATGAAACTAGGAGATGCAATAACGACCGAGAAAGACCACACAAAGATAATAATCATTCGACATCGACGTAGATTCATTAGGCTGCAATATTGAAGAGGAGATGAAATAGCAAGATGTCGATCGTAGCTGACAGCAACAAGGTTCAGCGAAGAAGCGGTTAATGACAACATGACAACAAAATCCAAGGCATGACCTGCTATTGTGCCGAGCGTATGTGGCCACGTAATGGCTCCAATACAATACAACGGAATAGCAACCAAACCAACTGAAAGATCTGCTACAGCCAAAGACACCAGGAAATAGTTACTGTGCGTTCTGAGGTTCCTAAACATGTAAACGGACGCCAACACTAGAGAATTTCCTGCACCTGTTAGCAATCCTGTAACTAATGACAAAGCGACAATAACCAATAAGACATTTGAACTGAAGTAAGGTTCTTCTTCATGACAATGGTCGATCTGCCCGTTGCCCATTATGGTCAAAATCACCCCAAAAGGTGTTAGAGATATGTGTTGATAAATGCTAGAAGACTGATATTCTATGAACACTGCGAGAATAAAGATATATTAAATTTGTCTGAAAAATATCGTTTGCCTCGAGGTGGCAAAATCTAAACTCATGAATAAGCACGTCGAACGTATTTGTAAATATTCTGTTTCGATATTGAAATGGTCAACTTTGATCAAGCAGAATAAGATGAATAAGATGTGACGAAGGAGATGTCTGGATAAGAACTGCAAGTTTAGCGCACGTTTCCAATATTTTTGTTTTTGGAAACGTCAAACAAAGTTGACTCCTTATTTCAATTCGTTGATGACTAAGGAGGCTTTCCCACCTGTGACAACTTGAAGATATTCTCGCACAAGACAGCTGAAACAATAAAGTTGACAGGTTTTTTTGTAGTTGAATATAGTTTATCTTTTTTCTTATCGAAAAAGGCACGCTAATACAATAAGTATATACTGCTAAAAGATATATTTCTAGAATGAATCAAATGAATTCAATGCATTTCAAGAAAGCGCTAGGGGGAGAAAACGTCCAAGAAATCGGCAGAATTTCACTCTTGTCATTTTGGTGAAGTACTTCCCATGTCAGAATCTCTACTGATTAGAAGACTTCATGATACTCATAATAATCATGGTCATCGACAAAATTTTTTTAACTCATCAAAAATGAATAAATATTGTAGAAAAACTAATGTCCTTTTGAATTTATAAGATGCTTTGATAAAACACAGCTCCGCTGATGATCTCTGTACAAAGATCTCACTGGAAAACTACTGCAAAAGTGATTGGTTCGCTATTAAACTGCCATGAATTGTGCAGCACTAGCCTGTGGGGAAAATCTCAAATAATTTTCCTTCCTTATCATTTCCCTTCCGTTCCGGTCGTGAAAGTAGGTGAATGTTATGTCAACCGTAAAGAGTATTTCCCTGCCTTGAGCTTCTTCGGTTGGTTTAATAATAACGAAGTCAAAATGTCAATCATCGAAATTAATCATTTCTTGGGTTATGACTGACTTCAATTATTAATGGACAAGTTTTCTCAGACAAAAAACTATTATGAATTAATGGTCTACGCTGGAGAATAAAGCGTTTTGTCTAGAAAACAAGCTAAGGCGCATCACAGAATTTATTTGTTACTTGGCTGAGTTAAAACTATTCTGTATCGAAAATTCAAAATTCTATATTGGTCATGTAGTTGACAAAGGTCACCGATACCCGATACCTGTCATTCACCGAGCCGCTCAGTTGTTTTATTCGGTGTCTAGGTCAACCTTAAAACCAAACAATCTAAACCAATGTATGTAAAACTGAGGTCAAACATCGAACTTCACATGAGCCGAACCTAATGACATCAAAGTACACCGCCTTATTATCCATTGTTATCAATGCGTACGGCTCATGTCATCTTTGACCTTTCTAAGAGATGATTATCAGAATATGTCACAATAATGAAAAACTCCCGTTAGATTTTAGTTTAGTTTTAACGCGTGTTCGACGTGAACTATCCTAACTCAAACACTGAGAAACTGGTTAGGTAACTATAATTGTCATTTTGTAAAACTCGTTTGGCAGGAAAAAGCCCGTGCATAGAAGTATGCAAATATATTAAAAGCGGTCATACTTTTGCGCGTCGCTGTGTAATTTCTTTAACCTAAAAAGGTTAAGAGAAGACACTAAAACGTGATTTTTTTACTTAACTAATTAGACCAAAGAAAGCCAGCTAATTCTAAAATTTTCTTCTCTTTTGTGAGAATATCAGAAGCAGGACGGGTAAGATACTGTGTCACTTTTTTATCACTTTCAACAGGTATGAACATGGCTACCAAGACGTTTGTCTTTCTCCTGGCAATTGTGTTTTTAGCCTCTAGATGGCAAAAAACAGAGAGCAAGTCTTTCAATGAAACGGCTCCCCAAACACGAAGTGGAAGCTTAGAGAAACGAGTTGTTGTAGACCCTCTTAGTGTGATAGGTTTGGTCGTCAGCGTGGCATCGGCAATTCAAGGAGTGGTTTGTACCTTTACCGATGTCTGTGGTGGTGATGAAGTCAGTGAGAAGCTTGATGCTCTGAAACGTAAACTTGATGCTATTGCAGATGACGTTAAATCAATCAAGAAAGATGTTGAGGAAATCTGGAACGAATCTAAGAGAAAGTGGTACTTCAAGCATATTGAATACACCATGAACGAAAGAAAGAAGGTCATTCGAGAGTTGAAGGAGAACGACAAATCTGAGGTGGCGAAGGAGAGGCGAAAACGATTCATAAACGAGGTGCTTGGTGGAGGTGGAAAAGATGAATACGTCGAAAAGGCACTCTTCCATCTCACTGGACTGATAACAAAAGAGGGACTCGTCGAACACTACTTTAAAGCAAAAATTGACAGCGGATTATCTACCTATAGAGCTGCCAAACTAACATGGCTATTCATCAGGAAGTTTTTCCGATACCAAGAAGATGGCTATGCTTCTGTAATCTTTGCAGCGTCGATGAAGTACCAAAACGACAAACCTTCTTATGAAAAGATTATGTCTCAAGTTTGTACATGGTGGACGAAAATTGGCGATCCTAAATACAAGACGTACTGTGAAAACTTTTTAAAGGACCCTTATTCTGAAGATAGACGTAAGACAGAAGAAGACCACATATTTGCGATGAGAGACCTGTTTGTCTATCCGGTCCAAGAAGTCAAATCCGAGTGCACTGGTTTCGGGGATTCAGATGGTCTACACTATGCTGTCGGTTATCTCTTCGTTTCCCAGCCTGCACAGTCAAAGATCTTAGTTGTCAATCGCGACGACTTAAAAACTGTCAAAACAATCGAAGTTCCTGGAGCAGAATGTGGAGGACGATGCCATCCACTGGATATATCTATAAATGCTGATAAAAAAGTCATGGCAGTAGCAGCTCATAGCAAAGCAGAAGGGGGAGACAGTTACGTTTTGATGTTCAAAATAAAGGGTGATTTGACAGAGCCAAGTGGGTTTTCCATAGAGCACTATTATACCTTGCCTCAACTCTTCCAGCTGAATGGAAATAAACCCGACGTACGAGGTGTTGCCTTTTGTGGTGATCGCTTCGCATATGCAGACTACAATGGTGCAATCTACAACTGGAAAATGCGATGGGGTCTTTCTGAACCGACACCATCGTTAAACGATCGATATGATTGGTATCTCTACAGGTTCCACAACAAATACTATGGGAAGATCAACTACCTTGGATGTTCGACTAGCGGAAGTAACTGGGTGGTGGAAAGTAGCAGGATATCGAGAAGTGATCCTGCTGTAGGTGCCATACCTTCAGACACCACGGCTAAGACTTCGGATTTCATTTTAAAAGAGATCGCACAGATGGTTGTCACACGGGAAAGCTGGGATGAGGTTAAAGACGGACGTTCTCGCATGGATATCGTAAAAGGTATAGCAATGGATGCCGAGAAAAACATCTTCTATTCTGCCGACCAACTGAGACCAAACAGTGTGGTTGGGATCTACGAACGAACATATGATGCTAAACGTCGCTTCATCCGTGAATGGGATTACCAGAAAGATTCACAGGTCAAGATATTTGATATGACAACTGATGCGAATGGATTCTTGTTCGTTGTACAAGCAAGTACCTTTGGTGACAGATGTCTCCATAAGTACCACTATCAGGTGGATTTAGAGGACATTGACATTAAATAGTCCCCGGCAATTACCAGAAAAGGTTCATTCATGCAGACTAAGTTGGTATCAAGAGAAAGACGCCAATAAAATTGCAAAATGTTACAAGCGAGCATTCTGAGTTTTTTAATGTGTAAATTTTAAGACCCTCTGTTATAAACCCATGCACCTCTGGTGTCTCGTGTCTATGACGACACATAAAATATTGATTGGGAAGACAAAATAAAGAAATAATCGTTTACTATTCGTCCCAAACTCTATCCCCCCCCCCCCCCAAATATAAGCCCCCGGTTATGAGCCCATCAAAAAACCCTTTAAAGGTCAAGGTCAACCAATCAGAATTGAGGATTCAACATTGCATTTTGAGTAGCATTTCCCATTTCAATTCTGATTTGTTGTACCATTGGTCGTCGTTTTGAAGGTCAACCAGCTGGCCTATACTGTAAGTGGCATGGGATTTTTAGGGTATATTTCAGTTCTAGCTTAAAAATCTGAATCAACTGAGTGACGAATTGCTTCATCAAGTACCGCGAGGACTAATCAAAATATTGAAAACTCATCATTTCGTGGCTCTTTTTGAGTGAGCAACTGAAACATCGTACTCACCAGGCCAATCAAAACTTATAACCAGTCAAAAAACCCAATATTCTGCAGATCACGTTTAAGTTTGTCAAGCTCCTTTTGCTTTAAAGGTGTCAGTGGTAATCGCGGGGGTCCAACTTTCAGTCCTTTCAAGTTCATCGTAGCTTTTAAAGCAGCTAGTGGAAAGGCAGTTTGTCCCGCTGTAAAAAATCAAAATGCAATTCTTATTCATTCACAATAATTATTCGATGGATTATTTACAAAATATTTGCACTCACCAAACGCATGCACTATTGCTGTATTTCTGTGCACCGTGTTAGAGAATTAAAAATTACATTAAAAAATAATAATAACTGGGATTTAGCAGTGACATTTATACCTGACAAAGTAGCTATAGACCCCTTGCAGCACGTCGGAATG
This sequence comes from Anthopleura sola, assembly GCA_023349425.1. Classification (NCBI taxonomy): domain Eukaryota; kingdom Metazoa; phylum Cnidaria; class Anthozoa; order Actiniaria; family Actiniidae; genus Anthopleura; species Anthopleura sola. The sequence goes on from JALHLI010000002.1 coordinate 13,818,136, forward strand.
CAGCTCTATTTGGAGGACAAAACAATAGGTTTCCAATTCTCAGGAGATTGAAATTCTTTTGGTTTGTCCTCCAAATTGAGCTGCTTTGACGTAACGTGCAAGGGGTCTATTCGTCCACTGAAATTCCAATTGGTGATTTAGAAGTTGATTTGTACGGAGGGAGGAAAAAAGGAGAAACCGGAGAAAAACCCTCGAACCACAGGAGAGAACCAACAAACAACTCTACTCACATACAACACCGAGCCCGGCAGGACTCGAACCCGAGTCGCCACCCGTGCTTCACACGCAAATGAAGGATATCTATATACTAACCATTGTCAACGATCACTTTCATTACGGCTTGCAAATGGTTCTAACAAAGAAGAAGCCGGATGATGTCAAAAAACAATTAAAAAAAAAAACAATGGCTGGTACAGAATTTTTAAGCCACTCTTAGTGCTACCAGAGAGTTTTCATCGTTTCCCGGAAATTATCTTTACCTTTTGTCAAATGTTCTCAACAAAGACAAATATTCTTTCATTTACCTAAAACGTGGATATTTGCGTGATTCTTTTTCCAACTAATTCTAAAGAATTTTGTGTTTGACTGTCAACTGCGATCACAGGTTTCACGACTGCCATGAACGAGATTATAAGCTCTCTAAATGAATGATGAAATGCGACGTTCCCTTACTTGGTGCTCCCTCGCCGTCTTCAAGTCTCCTTTGTTAAATGCATTAAATACAGCACTGCCTGTTTTCCCTGCAAAGTTGAAGCTCCTGAAAAGAAATATGATCCGTCATAAACAAGCGTTTTGTAGTGTGAGAGAAGAAGAAATCCTAGCCTTTAGTTTAGCAATCATTTAACCAAGAGTTGACCACCCGAAACCAGTGTTTTAACGAGTACAAAACTATACCAGTCCCACAAAAAAAAAACCTGGGTTTTTAAATTATAAAAGTCTTTGAATCTCATCATCTGCTGCAAACGGTCGTGAAACACTTACCACCATGTGTTGTCAGCCAGAAAGAATTATATATATTTATTCATTACTATATCTAGACAGGGAGCCCATCAAGGAGTCTTTCAATGGGGTCCTGCGAAAACTTGAAAACGTGCGATTCAGCTGATGCACGGGACAGGAAATGACGTCATGTGAAACCCAGAAATAAGGGACAAATCTAGGAGATACATTTTATAAGTCAAATATTTTTCAAACTATCACAACTTGGAAAATACATACACGCCTACACACGAGACAGCACCCATTGCGAGAGCTCCCAGAATCATCTGTTGATAAATCAATAATACATTAGTTAGTTTTCAACATACCTGTCTGGGCCAATCAGCTTTAAGAATTCGAACTAGTATTTATATAAGCCAGTTCAAAGTTTAAGAATGGTTTTCAGTGCGCATGAGATTTTATCCCGAATTTCTCACCTTCTTTTGTTTAAACCTTCTTTTGCAGTTAAACAAAAAAAGGTGAGAAATTCGGGACAAAATCGCATGCGCACTGGAAACCATTCTTAAACTTTGAACTGGCTTATAAAGTTTAGGTCTAGAATTCATAATATATTTTCGTTTGAAATTCGGGTTTCTTCGAAGAAAAAGGGAAAGAAAATATATCCTATATCAACTTGGGATAAGTAGAACTTTCAAAACTGCGTTTTCGACGTAAATTACACTCATTTTCGATGCTGTTTTTTTTCTCTGTTGTCTGTGTTTGCCTAATTAATGCGAAATGGCCGTGAGAACGTGATGATCTGAAAGGCAAATACTGTTATCAGTTTAATCTCTGTCTAGTGGTCCCGATTAGTGTGTCCTCGCTGTAAGACATATCCGCTGGATACAGATTTTTTTTGACATCTAAAACAACTTACCCCATCTCCACCATACATCACTTGATATTTTCCTTGTGACAAACTCAAGCTTCGCCCCATGTCTGACAAATCATTTTCGGAAAACTTTGCACCAATGAGTGTTGGGACTTTCTCTTGGGCAGCCAAAAGTATATCTTCAAGAGGAACTGAAAAAATAAAACAAAAATGATGATACAAAAGTTGATATGATTGATAATTGATCGACATTCTTTGACAGTTGGTATATAACAAAGCACTTATTGACTAGAGCCTCGGGAAAGCAGAGAGTTTTATGGTCCCCGACGGCGATGTTTCGCAAGGCTACGACTCGGGAAACATCGTCGTCTTGGGACCACAGAACACACTATTTCCCTCGGTCCCAGTCAATAAGTGTTAAATACTTACAGTTAACATTAGTTAGAAAAGGATAATGATAAAACATGATTGGTATCCTTGGAGCTGCCTTATAAATTTCCTGGAGGTAGTCAGCCAATGCATCTGTAAAAACATAATTCTCATTATACGCAGAAGAAGCCTTCCACATCATTATTTAATGCTGAATACAAGGATAATTCAAGAATAATTCAATTTGTCAATGACCAAGAAAACTATGAAGAAGAAAAAAAAGATAAATCAGTAAAACCTGGAGTTCCTGCTTTGTAGTATATCGGTGGTAGAACTGCGATACAATGTGCACCTATGTCTTGTGCATGTATTGCCTGTGATATACAAAAAAAGGAATACCGTTAAATTTAAAATCAACAATGCTGGTTGGCTTAGACCAAAGGGCGCACACAATATATTAAAAGATGAGTGGTGTATTGGGACAGGTGGTGTGAGCTGAGTGTATGTGAGTAGAGTGTCGGGTAACATTCTACACAGTTAGTACAGTTGGATGAAAACTCTGCCTCATGGGCCCAGTCTGTAACCTATAGCTAATGAAGAGTAAAAAGGAAAAATTCCGCACTGTGGCTAGTGGCAGAACAAGGGGGGAACCCCAAAAGATTGATCTCTGCATCAAACTTCATGCAGGATTCCTGTGTTAGTAGGGCAGGGAAATGTTACATTACACCCCCCCCCCCCCCCCCCCCATGATTGAGACCTTGCTACAACCCTTAGAGTACAGTGGCTTTTTACTAACCAGTTCCTGTGTATCCTTGATGCTCTCTGCACCAACTTGAATAATGACATGTTTTAGTCTAGTTTTACAGAGGAAAAGAAAGAATATAATGAGATTGGGAATATATTCAGTATGTTGATTAAATAATATTGTAAAACAACTGTCATTTCCCTGCTGGCAGAGTCTCCTTTTTTTTTTTTTTTGCTTATAAGCATACACGGGGAAAAGCATAAGCAAAAAGAAAAAGGAAAAGGAGACTCTGCCAGCAGGGAAAACTGTCATAAATCTCTCATTCTGATTGTTCATCATGACAGCAAACTTTCTATTTCATCATTTGTAACCAAAATAGCTCAAAAAAAGTTAACAAACAGTCCACTAGGCTTCATGCTTCTCCTAATACTTCTCTTGTGTTCTGCCATTCCCTGTGTGCTATTTGTAACTCCACATACCAAAATCGCTCAAAAAGAGTTAACAAACAGTCCACTAGGCTTCATGCTTCTCCCAATACTTCTCTTGTGTTCTGCCATTCCCTGTGTGCTATATGTAACTGCACATAGCATATGCAGGTTTTCTATTTTTTTTATCCATACCCATTCAGGTTGTAGATAATGCAGGCTATGCCAAAAATACTTTTGCATAAATCTTACATTCAAATTAGTGGAACATAAACATACTTGTCTTTTGCTGCATTAACCCAGCTCTCAGCTAATTTTTTTCGTTCATCAACAGAAAATAGCAGGCACTCACCAGAAGTGCCATTTACTGCAAGGTAAGATGAAATGTCATTATCTCAATGTATATTCTCAGTATTCTGTAAATTTGGAATTTGATTTTTCACCACCGCCAGTCAAAAATATAAAAAAGGTACCAAGTGATTTGTTTTAATTGACAGCAGTGAAAAAACCATTTCCCAACAAGCCATTAAAATGTTTTACAAAGGCAGCACCTTCTCCTCAGTTATTTTAAGATCCTAAGTGTTGGTCCAGCTGCTGGGGCTTGAACCCATGGCCTCTCACACCAAAGTCCAATGCTCAACCAACTGAGCTAACTTAACCATCATATCAAAAATAAATTTTTACTGTTAAAAGGTATTAACAAAGAGCACATGCATTTGTTCTTTTAAAACCACATGCAACAATAGCCATAACTATTACATGAGCCTGTAATGGCTTATGCATGTTATATCATGCAAGTAAAGCTAATGACAGTTGCGTGCATCATATCATATTACATATATATCATGCCATTATACACTTATGTCCAAAATGGTGCAAATGAGTTACATGAAAACGAGACATCCAGGGTTAAATTTACAAAATTTATTTGGCCCTGGAGCCTCGTTTTTGTGTACCGGTAACTGACTTGGCCGTGCGTCATTTTGGACTTAGGTGTATTCGCAGTGTGGTTTGGCATAATTTGTATATCTTTTCTCACCAAAAACTCCTTGACTGCCTCCTTGTACAAGGTGATCCACATACTTTGGAATCAAATCTAGATTTATCTCCCTAATCATGTACAGAATAAGTACCTTGTTACTATTATCATGCATTTGTGTCACCATTACTATTATTATACATGCATCAAGAGTTCTGTGCTACTGCTCTTAGCGCATGCGCATGTGATGAAAAAGTGGGAAGATATTTTGTAAAATACTCATGACAAATCTTATTCTGAAGGAAAATCTCTACAGAATAGGCAATCATTCTCTAGTTGGAACAGGAACGAAAGAGGTATGCGAGAGATAAATACCTACCCATCATCGTGAAGTGGAGTAAATGGAGCAGTAATGGGCCCCTCAATCTGAATAAGAACAAAAAATCAGAGGTCCCGTTACCTGAAGTTGCTGAAGGGGTAATACACTCTGCAATGGCATTGCCAGTTGCTGCAATCCATTGCGAAAAGTAGAACTGATTGAAAAAATGCAGGACAACCCCTGTACAGCGGGACAAGTTAGTGGAAACATTGCACAGTGTAACAGGGCCTTTTGGTTTAAAAACCAATATTAAAAACTCATTGTCTAGATAAGTTTGAGGTTAGGTAACAAGGCGTGAGCTGTTCGCACCTGACCAAGCCCATGCACAGAGGTAACCATGGCAACCGGACCACAGCTCACCACCTGGTACCTGTCACACTGACCCAGCCAGTAGAATATTCACCTCACTAGAGCCTTGTAAAACCTTAGGGCGGGCGGGTGGGAGAAAAAAAAATCTTTGTTCATTGGCACCCAATAACTTCCAGAACTGCCAAAGCTGCCAGTGACTCCTGCTATCACACTGGGTCCCCCCGCAGCAGATCGATTGGGGAAGACTGCTGGCCGCAACGACTCGGAGACCCATTTATACAACTGTGACGTAAATTTACCAAATAAGGAATAGAGAACTAAGCAAATATGAGGCCGTATTATATATGTTGAAAACCGGTTTGCCGTATTCGCAGCTTTTTATTGGGTTTTACGAAGTGTAAGAAAGGAATAAACACTGGGACAAAAAGCAGTTGTATAATAAATCCCTTATTAGATATTTTCTTGAGTATTACGGGCTGACATTTTACTTGTTGCTCGTCTTGTGCCTCGCCTAAAGGCTCGGCAAAATACGTACGCAACTCGTAGAATATCAGCCCGTAATACAGAAGTGGTAGATAAGTGGTATATATTCAGAATTAAAAGAACGTGAATATTTTACCTTGGGATATTCCATCGATAACACGTGGGTTCGTCTAGTGAGAAAACGTTTTGTAGAAGAAAAGCAGATCTTAGGCCTCAAATATAGCTTCAATTACTATAAAAGGTGCAAGAGGGTCGAAGTATAGTGATCATATTACAAAATCCTGCCTCGCAAGATAACTTTGGATGGGTTGGCTGTGGTTAATGAAGATGAGGTGACCTAGGTACGAATGACCATATCGAGGCATTAGTACTCGTTCCCTCTCTTGTCTAGTTCTCATCCATGAAGAAGAGATTTGATCACAAAAATTGCTGCAAGGAAGTTGTTGTGTTCTGTTTTGCTCTAATAGTTTTTCTCCGTGATCTTCGGTTACTAAAGGTCTTGAAATAGGCCAAGTAGGAATGAATGCTGCCATTAAGGAAGAATGTGGACCTCTTTGACGATTCTGACGAGCATCACAACACGTCAAACTCAGTGGATAATTCATACTCTGCAACCACGTCGGAGATCAACAAGAAAAGAAAACTAACCAGTGAAGTTAAAAACGGGACCAGAGCTGTGGATGCGGTTCAGGGGGATCTAAACCTTCCTCTCTCTAAGAGGCACAAGTCTGAGTATAGTGTAGGGAAGTCGGAAGGGTCTACTTTGCTGATGGCGGATCAAGAAAAGAGAGCTTTCTCCAAGTATGGAAACCACTTTAATCATGAGTGGTCGCCAAATATGACCATGGCTAATTCCTCGACGAAGCCAGGTCAAGCCAAGAAACTGGTTATAAAGAACTTCAAAGGTAAATATTCATCTAGCACAAAGTTTCGTTACTACAGTAGGTACAAATACGTACAAAAGTCGAAGGCCTTTAATTATAAGTTGTTTTACATTTAATGCTTTTATGATTTGCACTTGACTTTAATTTGATTCGTTCTCATAGTATTTTGATACATTTTACTCGACCTTAGTGGCTTTCCTGTCCCTTTTCACATCACCAGTATCTTTATAAAGGCGTATATGTCCATGATTGTATGAGTACTTCTTGTTTTAGTGAAAACATTGTTTGGTTTTAACAATTGACATAAGCTTGCATACATATGCATGATAAATCATTTGGTTTTCATCTTCATATTTGCCATTTACATGAAACTTTAAGCTTAGAAATAATATTTACTATTTGTTAACACATATTTTGGAGTTAGGAATTTTGTACATGTAATTGTACAATGTACAATATTAGAAAATATTCATCTAATGAGATTCAAGTATAGTTACCTTAATTAAGGGAAACAGCATCTACATTAATAATGATGCTAATGAGGCATCTCTTGTTAAATACCTCCAAATTGGAGTTGTTTTTACAGTAATCCGAACTCTTACGTCTCACCATCCTGCTTAAATGCAAGAATCGTTACCTGTTTGATATTTCATCATCATCCTTAACATCTATGTAGGGCCGATACTATGGATACTATGATATGGACTGTTTGACATTTATCAACATAAATTTGTGGACCTAAATGAAAATTACTTGTGTAATTCTAGTTACACAATAAAGTGTGTTGTTGTTGTTGTCGTTGTTATTATTAAATCTTAGCCTTACGATTTTCACTGTATGTATTCTTTTTCTCAGCAAAACCAAACTTGCCTGATAATTTTCAAGAAGCCACATGGATGAAACTAAGAGAGGCAGTCCATGCAATTCACAAGAAAACTTCAATAGCATATAGTCTAGAAGAATTGTATAAAGCAGTGGAGAACATGTGTTCACATAAGATGTCTGCTATTCTATATGATCAACTTAAGGTTGAATGTGAGCAGCATGTTCGAGCCAACATTGGGCAGTTTACTGGATATCCTTTTTTCTAACAAATATGAATTTCTATGCATTGTTTATATAAAAGATTTTCACACACCATCTGATTAGCTGTCAACAATATACAACATTAAAACTCAAGTAAAGAAATATTGATCTGCTAACATCTTAGTGAGTGAGTGAGTGAGCAGGAGTGAATGAGTACGGCACATTTGCATATTCAGACCCCTCATAATAACTTGTTTATATGCTTTGCATATCCACAAGTTAAAATGGAAGTACCCATTTTATCAATCTTTTCAGAGAAGGAATGATTGCCAATGTCAATATTGTAGCAGTGACAGATGAAGGGGGGTGGCTGTTTTTTCTTTTTCTTTTCAACTCCAAGGGGGGTGGCTAGCCACTCAATCCACCCCCTAGATCTGCTATTGTAGTCCCTACTATGATATAAGAATGCATAGAATCCAATCAGAAAGTTAAGGAATTTTGACATTTTTCAGTTATTTTTAATGTTGTTCGCCATCAGCTTATTTTTCAACCTTAACTTTTAACAATGATGCGATGGATAGCCTATTATATTTAACCAATCTAAACCATTGCTGGCAAGACCACTGCAGACAAATGGTAAAAAAGATATTATTGTTACTCCCCATTTGTTGTAGATTCTGATTTCTAATTTTACAACTATATGCTGGATGATCGAAGATGAGAAGCTTGGAAGATAGAAATGATAGAAAGGTTATTCAGAAGACACTAGCTTGTGCAGGGGCTCGGGAAAAAATCCACCTGCCAGAAGTTGAACCTGTGACCTTCTGGATACTGGTCGGATGCTTTACTACTGAGCTACAGGGAGACTCATGTAGTTATGATTACCGTTATATGTTTATCTTGTAGATTATGATCAGAAGTATATTTCTATATCTGGACAGGACATATGTTCTACAAAACACATCTATATTGTCATTATGGTAAGAAATACAAAGTATTCACGTTCTTGTGTACATGTACATTCATGTCTTTTGTATGTCCTAAATATTTTGAATAAAATCCATATGCGTGAAATGGTACGATATAACTTTACAATAAACTGGAAACTGGAAATTTTTATTTAATATCGACCCTAAATGCATAATAAATAAATTAGCACGTTTAGATGCTAATATCTTTTTTAGTTACTCATTTTGTGTATCATATTGCTCACTTGCTCATGGATTCACTCATTCATGTTCTATTTAATAGGGACATGGGACTGGATCTTTACAGAAAACACATTATGAGTAATGACGTGGTGCAAACAAGAACTGTTGAAGGATTATTATTGCTTATTGAAAAAGAAAGGTAAGATATTTATTTCACATCATCCTTCTTTATGTCACTTTACAGTAATTTTGTAACTAGAATCATGTTGTTTTACTATATAGACATGGAGAAGCTGTGGACAGATCTCTTCTTAAAAGTCTGCTAAGAATGTTAGCTGATATACAGGTACTGCAAAATAATGTTGCTTCTCCTGTGCTTGGACTGTACATGAACAGATATCCCAATTATTTCAGAATCTTCTCTGGTTCATCAGTTTGTTTCAACTTGATTTGATTTTTCCTTGTCAGATGTATGGAGATTCTTTTGAGTCAAAGTTCTTGAAGGCAACAGAAGTGTTGTATGCTGAGGAAGGAAACAGTTACATGCAAGAAACAGATGTAAGAACTGTCTTGGTTTTTTGTAATTCTTTGTATTTTTTTGAATTCAAAATATGAAAAAAGATTGATAAAAATAATCAGGCATAAATATTGCCTCAGTGAGCATCAGTGTGATTGGTCTAGAGGCTGGCTCTAGGGGAATTTGGCCAATCAGACAAGTGGTAATTTTGACTGGTCATCATCCATTGACTGGCCATTATAAGCAGTCATTAGCAAACATTTATAAAATAAGTAGTTCTAAGTACATTTGTGTACAGTGTGAAATATCAGTAATATAATCCAATATAGGTCCCTAAGTACCTTGCGCATGTCGACAAAAGATTACAAGAAGAAATGGACAGATTGATGCATTACCTGGACCACTCTACAAGGTATGTCCCATATTAGACACACATATGATGGTTTTATATTTGATAACATGCATGCAGTGCTATGACTTTGCAGACTAAACAGTTTACATTCTAATAATCTATTACACACATTTATCTACTCTCTTCTTTTTCCGCAGAAAACCATTAATTCTTTCAGTGGAAAAACAGTTGATTGGACAGCACCTTTCAAGTATATTACAAAAAGGTAACTTACAGTTGATTTCTACATCTCTCCTTGTATTGATTATTAACATGATTTTATATGTATTCATTGATATTACAGGCTTTGATAGTCTGATGATAAGTGATCGTAGATCTGACCTGGCCCTCATGTATCAGTTGTTCTCAAGAGTCAAGAAAGGAACAGAAGAGTTGTGCAAGGCTTTCAGTACCTTTATTAAGGTAACATTGTTTGTTTCCATAGTAACTACTGTTTCTATAGTAACAGGTTCATTTGCCAGATGCCAGCAAGTTAAAAATGAAATGGAATATAAATTAAAATGCCAGTGCAGGACTATCATAATCAATATAGCATATATAGTTTGTACATTGTACATGTAATTAATCTCTGTCACAGACATATTACGTAATCCGCTTTCCTCTCACATGAACGTCTGTGCACTTGAGCTGTCTGTGTCATACAATGGTGTTACGGAACACTAAACCTGACTCAAGTATGCAAATGTTGAGAGGAAAGCAAATCACATCAAATATCTGCAACAGAGGCTATCAAGTACTGTGATATTCATAAAACATCTGAAATCTTTGCTACAGAAACAGGGAATGAGTATTGTGCTAAATCCAGAGAAAGACAAGACTATGGTACAAGAACTACTTGATTTCAAGGATCAGTTGGATGGCATCATTGATCAATCCTTTTTAAGAAGTGAAAGATTTGTTGTTGCTATGAAGGTAATGTTCAACAATTTCTTGATTTTACTGCCTGTTTGGAGTGAGGTTTCTTTGCCTTACTTTTTCTTGGGCCTAAATATGTCATAAATATCTTTTTTTACAACCCATAAAGCATTATTTCGATTTGAGGGGCACTTTGCATCAGAAACACGATAGTTTTCATGTGCAGTGAGGGAACAAGCTATTGTATTTATGTAAAGTGTCCCTCAAAGTCGAGAATAAGAAACTAGTGAATTCTCCGCCCTCCTCAAGCCCCACCCCCCCCTCAAGAAAGTTTTTAAACATGGTTTTAATTTGTTTTATTGATAGGAATCATTTGAAGCTTTTATCAATAAAAGACCAAATAAACCAGCTGAACTGATTGGTAAGTTACCTCTTTTTCACCAGACTTTATAACCAACCACCATGTGCTGTTACTGATACAATCACTTTTCTTTTGTAGCAAAATTTGTAGATTCCAAGTTGAGAGCTGGAAACAAGGTAAATGATCACAGTCAAGTATATTGTTTCCTTGTTGAACTGAAACTCAGACACACAGGTTTTTACAGATAATAGAACCAGGGAGTTTTTTCCAGGGCTGTAGAATATACTTAGTTCAAATTTAATTTTTTTTGTCACAGGAAGCAACAGATGAGGAACTTGAGAAATTGCTTGACAGGATAATGGTATTATTTAGATTTATTCATGGTAAGTCATTCAGTCAGTCGGTCATTCATTCATTCATTTATTCATTCATTCACTTGAGAAGTTGCTTGACAGGATAATGGTATTATTTAGATTCATTCATGGTAAGTCATTCATTCAATCAACATAGTTAACCCTTTCACTCCTACGGCGCCCGAAACCGCCCGTAAAAAACGCATCTTAAATGAAAAATTCCAGCTTCAACAATTTTGATCAAGTTGACCCAAATACCAGTCTAAAATCTTAACTAGCAAACAGAACAACTTTTAAAATCAAAAAACCTGCACAAATGTCCAAAATTAGAACGAAAAAAACTTTAAACATTTTTGGAAAACCAAAAACCACTGTTTATGACGTCATTTCCCAAAGCCAAAAATCATGCTTTTTCATTGCATTTTTTTTCATGCAATTTTTATTTCTACTCAAACAATACCCTTACACAGGATAGTTTGGACCTAGTACTTGGCTTTTAGTGCTTTTTTTCCCAACAATTCCTTCCACACGGCAAGCTACAGCCTTTTTTCTCGACCCATTTCATCGCTTATCGATTTTCACTACTCTCTTGCGCAATGCATTCTGGGAAAAATGCGATTTTTTCAACAGGACAGTAGTCCGCCCCCACATTTCAAGATTTTTTTAGAAGTGTCGAGCCACTAGGTCCTACTGTCCAAATATCAGCTTCAGAGCATTCTCCACAAGCCAAATATTAAATAAAATCCCTCAGTAGGTCCTGGCTGTTCATCGTTTCAGAGCTCATAGGATAATCGCGCCAAAAATTCTAACTCGTACGAATGTACATGATCTACGAACTTTTGACGCTAAAATCCCTTGCATACTCTCAGTTCTTCGAGATCATGCTGATTTAAGCTGTCTTAGGGCTTCATGATGCCCTCCAGCACTCCATAGATGAACAAAATGGCTCTCAAAATCTCTAATTTTCGAAAATAGTCGAAAACAAGGCAGCACAATTCCAAGAAAAACGGCTTCAAGCGGCAACTAATTATACAGCCAGTAAACGTCATCCCTCATTTACATAAAACACTGACAGTGTCAATCAAAACTCCAAATATGGTCTTGCTAGGGCTTGGAGAACGTTTAGGTCCAGAAAAACACTAAAAAACCTCAAAAACCTCCAGGAGTCAAAGGGTTAATGACAATAATGTTCATGTTTGAATTTGAACCAATCTAGCTCCAGCCAACTCATGTTTTGCGGACACCCTGCTATTACATTACAGACACCTCACTGTGTGGACAGGAGCAAAATCCCCAGCAAAAAATATTGACCAAAAAATGACCATAATTAGCCCTCGCTATTGTGAACAATCGTTATTACTGATACAAAGTGACAGACGAGTCCTGAGGTGTCTGTAAAGAGCGTTGACTATGGCATAAAGATATTCACAGCCAACAGTTTTTGAATTGTATTTACCATGGCATAATATTTATTGTCTCTTTTTCAATTGTAGGCAAAGATGTTTTTGAGGCGTTTTATAAGAAAGATCTTGCCAAGAGGTTATTAGTTGGGAAGAGTGCATCTGTAGATGCTGAGAAATCTATGTTATCTAAATTGAAGCAAGAATGTGGTGGTGCATTCACCAGTAAACTAGAAGGCATGTTTAAGGACATGGAACTATCTAGAGATATCATGCTTCAGTTCAAACAAGTGAGTATCAAAATAGTACCAACACATAGGTGGGTTATTGTGTACTTTATAGCCAGAAGACGTGTGTTGATTAACACTTGCAACTGTTGGCCAATCATCTGTCGGCCATCATCAGACTGTTTGTCCTTTATTAGCCAATGATCAGCCAACATCCAACCAATGCGAGAGTGATGATGATGATTGTGTATTGGTCAATAGTTGTCAGAGTGTTGATGGACACAGTTCAGCTTGTGAGAAAATACACAACTACCAACGAGATGTTAAAAGCCGACTTGATACATTCAGTTTTACATAGTACATAATTTTCTTTCCATACCTGTCTTGTTGATACTGTCGGTCATTAGTAACATTTTGACCATTTGTTGTCTTCAGCATATTCAGCATCATCAGTTGCCAAGTAACATAGATATGGTTGTCAGCATTCTAACCATGGGATACTGGCCCACTTACTTGCCGATGGATGTACATCTACCTTCAGAGGTAAAAACACCTAATGTATTAGAATATTATCAAATATTGAGCACCATCTTACCAGGTCATGATAATTATATTTGACAAAGTTTTCCATGGAATGTTAACCTTTGACCTAGGCAGAACCAGGGGGGCTCACCCTCCAATGGGAATACCCCCCTTTTTTGAATGAAGTGAAATACCTAGATACAGAGTGTAACGATTTGCCAGTAATTATCACAGTTATTGGTGATATTTTTTGTCTTTCTGAAATGATCTAATTCAAGTGTTCCTAATCACCTTCTAGATGGTTCAATATCAAGAGACATTCAAGAGATTCTATCTTAGCAAGCACAGTGGTCGCAAACTACAATGGCAAAATACTCTTGGACATTGTGTCGTCAAGGCTGATTTTATTGAGGTGAGTATTTTCAGAAATGAAACACCTTCAGTTATGGTGGATTATGGAATTGTTAGAACTGATTTCTTGGCTTTAATAATTGTTTATCATGTTTTTAAAGTAAATTTTTAAGTTTGGTTTTCCTATTTTTCTACTTCAATCTAGTCCATTTATGTAAAGTTGGGTGGCCTGTGGTATTTCTGGCCAGGAACCTAACCTAACTTTTTTATGGACGCTTCACATGTGTTGTAGACTTGTGTTTGTAAAGTCATATAGTTTGTCTACGATGTGAGGATAACTATGCAATAGGTTATAGATTATTTATCATCATCATCATTGTCGTCATCATCATCATCATCGTTGACCCTATCAACATTGATTCCAGATGAGAAAAGCCAGTTAAATAAGTTAATAAAGTATTTGAATTTGTAAGCCAAACAAACAAAGAGTTTTCTAATTAAGATGTTTGTTTTCTAGGGCTCAATGGGCAATCCTCAAGAGAAGAAAGAACTTCAAGTGTCACTTTTCCAAACTCTTGTCCTACTGTTGTTTAATGAGGGCAATGATTATACCTTTGAAGAAATCGCTCTAGCGACAGGTGTAGGTTAGTAATGAATAGTAAAGTGGAAATGTCAGGTGGCGTAGCAGTGAGAGTGTGACTCAATGCGACTCAGGTTTGTAGCATGTTATGGGATATCATGAACTAAAAACAACAATAAAAATCTGATTACAATATTCATTTGTTTTGCAGAGGATGGAGAACTAAGACGAACGCTACAATCACTTGCTTGTGGGAGGGCTAGAGTGATCAGAAAAAGGCCCCAGGTAATAATGCATTCAAGTATGCTCAAGAAGCCCTACATTGCACTAATACAACTTCATAACACATACTTTTTGCTCCCATTTTGAAGTCTTTAACCAATGCTCATTCGTAAATATATTATATGTTATAGGGCAAAGAAATAGATGATGGTGATGTGTTTAGTTTTAACAAAGATTTCAAACACAAGTTAATACGTATCAAAATTAATCAAGTACAAATGAAAGAAACGGTAAGTCAGCTTGTAAAATACGAAATGTAGAAACACATCTTTATCTACCATCATGCATGATCACGTGTTGTGAAGTGAGTTTGTCCCCCCCCCCCCCCCCCCCCCAGTTTTTCAAGGTTTGCTACAGCCCTGTTCTCTGTATTTATCCACTGATTGTTTTTACTTAGCCTGAGGAAAATGTTAACACCACAGAAAGAGTATTCCAAGATAGACAGTATCAGGTAAGACATGTCATGCCTTTCATCTAGCTACTCACTCCTTGTTCCTTCGTCTTTCTTTATATCAAAAATGCAATACAGTAGCAGATATTATGGATGCAAGCAGATGAGATGCTACTAAGACAACAAGCATTCTATTGACCCAATAGCCTCACTTGTATGATTCTTAAAACAAAAGAATATTTTATTGTAGTCTCAACTGTAATATTTGTACATCTAGAAACCATGAAGTG
The DNA here is from genome assembly GCA_023349425.1 of Anthopleura sola. Lineage (NCBI taxonomy): Eukaryota > Metazoa > Cnidaria > Anthozoa > Actiniaria > Actiniidae > Anthopleura > Anthopleura sola. The sequence continues at coordinate 13,833,237 of JALHLI010000002.1, forward strand.
AATACTTCTTTCTTATTATTCATTCTTATATCTATTTTATTTGATGCCTGTTTAGATTGATGCCGCCATTGTGAGGATAATGAAAACTCGTAAAACACTCAACCATGCTCTCCTGGTGTCAGAACTATACAACCAGCTTAAGTTCCCAGTCAAGGTTTGTAAAGGAAAAACTACGCGTTACAATCCTACATATACTAGTGTCTATAGCAATGAAAGTGGAATTGAGATTTGAAAATTTAATCAGCCTCTGAACCCTTCCTGATGACAAACACATTCCAGTAACTGGGTCTAATGCCTGGAAGGAATTCCCTTTCCATATAAAAAAACACCATCTCCACGTGTTTTTGGAGCTCCAAAAAAACAACAACCCTAGTACTCATGTGTTCGCATTTTATTCAACTGTAGCCCACAGATCTGAAGAAGCGAATCGAAAGTCTCATAGAACGTGACTACATGGAGCGTGACAAGGAAATAGCCAATCAGTATCATTATGTTGCGTGATGTCTACAAAAGAACTGTATCTGCTTGTGGTGTTACATCACCCTATATTTACAGTGTTTGTGTCCCGCTATTCCATACCGAGGAGTGCGGTTAGACTTGTCAGTCAAGCGGAATGGATAGACACCTTTAGTCAAGTATGTTCATCGTGGCAAGGTTTTCCTATGACTATGCAGATATCTGTGGCTTCAGCTACTCCAATCACTTATTCAATGTCAATCTGCTTACAAGGACTGCAGTAGGGCATGCACAGGCCTTGACAAAGCTTTATTACCAACAAGAAACTATTGCATATCAATGTCACTTTTTTCCTTAACGAATCTGGCAAAACTTTGTGCATTTTTGTTTGTATTCCTTATCCTCAAAAAGTCTTTTTTTTAATCGTTTTGCAAAAGCTCATCCTATTGTATGACGAAATCTGCCATCACTAGTACTTGAAGGGTGAGTTAAGAAAGGGTAAACCTACATAGCAATCAATGCAATTGAAACAACGGTCTCTTATGTTCAAGTTTACTTTACTAATGTAAGTCTGAAGTGCTAGGTGGGTTACCCAAAGGGTGGGTTACCCAAAGGGAGGGTTACTGGACAACTTGAATAGAGCTTCTCTTTACTGCTCTTGATCTCGTAGATATACTTGATGAATAAATATGAATATGAATAGCATAAAATACTCCGTGGAAATAGTAAAGTTGGAAACATTAATAAACTTAACGAAGATTTTTATTTACATATTGTATTTGTAGTAAGGGTCTTGGCTTATGGTACCTTCAACAGCACGCAGAGAGCGCACCACTTCCACCCCCTACCCTTAGATGCGCTGCTTACCTCGCCCCACCCCACCCCTCTCCAAAATTCCATGGTTTTCCGTCGGCATATAGTTAAGGACATGTATTCTTTAACCACGTTATACCTGGGCTGACTGACAATAGTTTGTGAATTTGTAATGTTTAATTAAGTATACCCGCGAAAAATTTAGATTTTGAGTCGTCACGAGTATTCATCGCACTCTTGCAACCAAGTTGTTACCATATCACGTTTCGCAAAGAAACTTCCATAGCTAAAGACGCTTAGTTTAAGAATAATTTACTTGAGCTTGTTTGCTTATGTATTAACTGTCTTAACTACAGCGCTGGTAAATGCCTTAATATAATGTAATTAGTTTATTTGCAATTATCGGAATGATCTGTCAAGATAACAATAAATCGGGAGATTTTCTAGATTAATTTCCAGTGCCCGATGACATACATGTTTATTGATTGACAAGATACTAAATGATTATTGTAACGCCAGAGTATCAGCTTACATTCCTCAGTTCATTTCAAAGTAATATATTTGCCCCAGTGCAAGGTTCTCTGTTTAACAATGATGGAAGTCTACCAGTCACTATTGTTTAAGCTCTACTTATTAGTACTCTTGTCTTCTCTAACACCAGCTGATGAGGAGGTCAACGCGAAGGCATTCCTAGCCCTGTACAACGAAAGAGCTGCAAAAGAAACTCGAGATCAAGAAACAGCTATGTGGAATCACGCCACAAATATCACCGAAGAAAACATGAGGTTACGAACAGCAGCAGTCTTAAAATATTCTTCATTCGGAGACGAAGCCCGGCGAAACGCCAGTCGATTTGATCTCAGTAAATTGACAGAGGACACAAAGCGACAAATCTCAATGATAATGGAGTCTGCGACCCTTAAAGATACGACCAAACGTAAAGAGCTTGCTAAACTCATTGGGCACATGGAAGAGATATATAGTTCAGCTAAAGTATCGCATCCTCTGATTGGTACAAATATTTCCCTGGTTCCTGATTTAGTTAAGATAATGGCAGAATCTCGTGATAACAAAAAACTCGTTACAGCCTGGCGTGAATGGCGCAGAGTGACAGGACCTAAGTTAAAACCACTCTACAAGAAGTTTGTGGAATTATCGAACGAAGGAGCCAGAGACAACAACTGGGGAGACACTGGCGATTGGTGGAGATCGTGGTACAAACCTGCAAATATAGCCAATGAAGTTGAAAAGCTATGGATAAACTTGAAACCATTGTACATGGAGTTACATGCCTACGTGCGCCATAGGCTACAAAAACAATATCCAGTAGTACTGGATAAGGAACCTATACCTGCTCAACTTTTGGGGAATATGTGGTCACAGTCGTGGGCTAATATTTTTGATTTACTGGTACCTTATCCAGGAAAATCAAGTCTGGATTTGACTGAAAGTCTGAAGAAGAAGAACTATACTGCACGGAAGATCGTAGAATTGGCAGAATCGTTTTTTGTGTCAATTGGCTTAGAGAAGTTACCTGCGACATTCTATAACGACTCGATGATTGAAAGACCAAAGGGACGAGAGGTGGTTTGTCATGCTTCAGCTTGGGATTTCTACATGAAAAATAGCAAAAACCTTCCCGATGTCAGGTAATCCTACCAAGCAAAACAAATGCCTTACAAATTCTTGTCCCTCTACACTCGCCTGCTCGCGACAAATTGATTTTTTTCACTGAATTTTCTTTGTGGGAAAGAAATCTCAACATCGCGCGACTCAGAGATATTTTCTGCATTGTAAAGCTTTTCATTGATATTTAGATAGAAACCTTTATTCAAAATGAAATAAACTACAGGGCAGTACAGTCAGTGGCTTACGCCTCTGTTATCAACAGAAGCCCTGTCATTTTCCTCCTTGGGAGATCCTTCTACGACGAATTATTTGTGGCGCCTTGAACTTCTCACCTAGATGGACCTTTCGAACTAGCACTTAATTGCCTCTTTAGAGTATGCTGCAAAAGCTCAGGTAACTTGTCCAGACGCGGTTTCTGTCCTACTTCGGCACGCTAAGCGTTTATCTGCCGGAAATGATCAACTGACCTATTACTCAACTAACCTGACAACGTTGTTGTGTTTTTTTTTTAGGATAAAGCAATGCATCAGTATTACTCACCAAGACATGGTCACCACCCATCACGAGCTGGGTCATATTTACTATTTCTTGGGTTACTGGAATCAGCCATGTGTTTATCGTAACGGTGCTAATCCAGCTTTCCACGAGGCATTAGGTGACACACTATCACTGTCTGTAGATACTCCACGACATCTTGTCGAGATTGGGCTCCTTGATAGCTATGCAGAGGATGAAGGTAGGACTGAAGTCATCAGCTTTAGAAGCGGAAGCAGGAAGTTTTTCCAGAGAAGTGCTACTGTTTTCGCTTCTTTTGTATAAATCTCACGTTTTGATTGGTTGGGAGCCCGTGCATCATGAGAACACACAGCACGCGCGCGCACTAGAAAAAAATAAAAAAACTTGCCATTCTGCGCTGTCACTGCTGTGTGCAGTTACAACGTAATTGGGGATTGAGTCTGAGTAACTGTCGAGAGTCGAGAGGGGGATTGGCAGAACACTCGAAAAGTGGCCGCTATGCGTCGTGCTTCTCTCAACACCTCTCTTGTGTTTTGCCAATTTCCGCGTGCTTCATAACTGCCGACAGCACGTGCGCGCTTTTTCTATTTTTTCAGTAGTATTTGAAGGTCAGAAGGGAGGCGCGAGGCCAACGAGTCCAACCCCTTAATTCGTCTCCGATTTATGTAGCAAGGTTGGCTTTCTATGGTATAAGATCGTCTTGAAATATAATGCAATATTTTCAGAGTCAGGACTCAACGCTCTCATGAAGACGGCCCTAAACACTATTGCGTTCCTTCCCTTCGGATACCTTATGGACCAATGGCGTTGGAAAGTCTTCAAAGGTGAAATCAAAGAGTCAGAATATAATAAAAGATGGTGGGAACTGCGATTAAAATACCAAGGCATCAAACCACCTGTCGGTCGAGATGAAAGTTCCTTTGATCCCGGAGCAAAATATCATATTCCTGCAAATACTCCGTACTTAAGGTATGACTAAGATCAGATGAAGCAGGTATATAGATATCATTAACTGATTTCTGGTCAGTTCCGACACGTCACGAAGCAAAAAAAGTAACACGAGTAGAGTATTTTGATATGACTTTGAAAACCTCACGTAATGTGAAGGTTTCGTGTGCAAGCATTTTCATTTGCTGAGAAGTATGAGGTGAACCCAGCAACTTTTCAAGCAGCAATATTTTCAACTACTGCGGCGTCTTCAAATCAAAATTTCAAAGGTGTTCCAGGAGCTCCCTCCTGAGTTGTACATCCAGAAATGTAAAGAAAAGCTCATCGCATCCTACAGCAAATAAACTTGAGTGCATTTTTCTTTTTCTTTTTTTAGATATTTTGTCAGTAACGTATTACAATTCCAGTTTCACAAAGCAGCTTGTCAGGCGGCAGAAGTGAAAGGACCTCTTTATCAGTGCTCTATCTACAAATCCAAGGCCGCCGGAGCAAAGATAAGGTAAATAACCGATAAGAATATAATTTCCGTTATAGGAGGTGACTTTGAGTGAGTGGGGGCCAAGTGTTTATCGAATCACAGCAACACTGAGAACGTTCTAGTATGATGATAACTATTTTTAAATACTTTTCACATTGTTGTTCAAGTAAGTTACTTAGTTCTACTACTCTTTGCAGTGCAATGTTGGAAATGGGAAGAAGCAAGCCTTGGCCAAAAGCCTTGGAAACCATGACGGGCTCCAGTCAAATAGATGTCGGTCCGCTAAAAGAATATTTCAGACCTTTACGTTCTTGGCTTGTTAAGGAAAGATGTGACAACAAGTATTCGATTGGATGGCCTGGAGAAAGTGGGCCGAGCTACGATCCATGCAATCCACCCTCATTTGTACCTACAACAGATGCACCCAACCCGAGGTCCAAGGCTCACGTTACTGATATCTACGGGATAATGATCATTGTAGCGTCTATGTTTGCACATCTGACAAGTCAATTTGCTGTTCAAGGAACTATTTATGGACAGCCATAAAACTAGCGCAGTTTCATTAATCATATACTGATAGTGTCAGAGTGAATTTGTAGTACTATCCTTAGCGAAGAAGTGTGTAGTGTGCAAGGATATAATGATGAAAGTCAAGAAATATAAAAACTACATAAGCATAAGAATACTTACAATATATAAACTGAAAAGCAAACACTTACCGTCGGTCTTTCTCAGCCGCTCATTCTTTTTCGTCACTGTTCTCCCATTGTACTTAGTTGCCATGCTATAAAATGTTGTCTGTCTGTCTGTCTCGCGCAGTCTACAGAGTACCCATCCTGTGCTAGTACAGTTTAGTTTCCTGTGTATATGTAATGTATTAATATATACGTGTATACTTGAAAATATATTAAAATTATAAAGAAGAGCATATTTGTTTTGACTGTTTGCTTTTTTTTACCTTGGATGTAATGTTTTCCAATCTCAACCACGTATCATTCTCTTAAGAATGTATCCTTATTCATGTGTCTTCTCATCTGCAACCATTAAACAAAGAAATGATACTCTAGGGAACAAATACTACCCATCGGTAAAATTGTTTGGGTTACCTGTGTCGAATCTTTCTGTCCAGCGGTATCCCCTTTTAGTGGTACACACATGGAGCTTCGTAGTTGACAACGTGAGGAAAAAAAGCCGGTAAAAATAATCAGATCTACTACAAAACCTTATCAAAATGGGTTTAACTCACTTACTATTATATCGTCGTGGACTGCAATGTGTTTCAAAAACTGTAAGTATGTTGTTACATCATCCAGCCATATCATGATGATTTCGTTGTACAGATGATCCATTGGTTGCTATTTTATATTTCCTTATTAGTTTGATTCTCGTATTGAATGGATCATTTACTTGATTTCAGGTCCAGTCAGTTATTTCTCGAAGATTAGCATCATCTTCTACGATTGTGAGTTTGACTTGATATATAAGCACTGTTATGAACTGTTATGCAACAAAGCTGCCATTAAAATCTGTGATCAGGTCCTGGAAGGGGTCCCAATACTTTTGCTCTCATTCAAGCCCTAATTATAGATTGTGAATAAAATCCTAGTAATTTTTTAGCACATTCTCAAAAATCAAAGTAAGAACTAATTACGTTATGCAGATTACTTTTTCAAATTCTCATTTTCCCATTTTCCAACTTATTCATTAACGCAGAGCGATGTATCAAAGATCAGGAATATTGGTATATCAGCACATATCGACTCTGGTAAAACCACCCTGACGGAAAGATTATTATATTATACTGGAAAAATCAGCCAAATGCATGAGGTGAGCATCAATAGATACCTACATGTATCATATTTTTGGATAGTAATCATGAATATGTTATTATATATCTGTAGGTAAAAGGTAAAGATAATATAGGCGCTACTATGGATTCAATGGAACTGGAACGACAACGTGGTATCACAATACAGGTATTAATATATATTATTACATTACCAATAATTATTTTATAATGTTTAAGGGCCCTACTGAAAATGGCCTTGGCGAATAGACTTAATAACCTCATAAAATATTCTTATTGTTTATAATAACTATTATTAATTATCATTGTTTATCATGTGTAAGTATTGATCATTAATAAAATCTCTTAACATTTCCATCATGTTATTTATTCTTTGGTTTTTAGTCAGCAGCAACTTATATTACATGGAAAGATATGAATATCAACATTATAGATACTCCAGGTACGTAGCACACCTGGTATTTTGTGAATATTTTTGAAAATAATGAATTGTTGACAATTAAATGTCTGATAATTCATGTCTTGTTTCTTAACAAACTGCTATTTTTTCTTACAATCAATTTTCTAGGTCATGTAGATTTTACAGTAGAGGTTGAAAGATCCCTAAGGGTTTTAGATGGTGCTGTATTAGTGTTATGTGGTGTAGGAGGTGTACAGGTATGCCACAAACAAAATATATCAAACATTATCACTATCTGCCTCTAGAAAATCAAATGTCTATATCTTTTTGTCTATATACAGGGTATTAATGCTTTGTTTGTGTATTTAATTGTTTCTCACTTAAACTAAGTGTTGATTGTTTATTTTATTATTTATTTTATATCTCTCTAGAGCCAGACGTTAACAGTAAACAGACAAATGAAAAGATACAATGTTCCTTGTATTGCATTTATAAACAAATTGGACAGGTTCGTAAGGTGTCGTTAAGTGGTTGGTAAGGTGTTAGTAAGTGGTTGGTAAGGTGTCGGTAAGTGGTTGGTCAGGTGTCAACAAGTGGTTGGTAAGGTGTTGCCAAGTGGTTGGTAAATGGTTGGTAAGCTAAGGTGTTGGTAAGTGGTTGGTAAGAGGTTGGTAAGGTGTCAGTAAGTGGTTGGTATTAGGTGTTGGTAAGATGTTGGTAAGTGGTTGGTTGGTAAGGTCTCAGTAAGTGGTCAGTAGGAGGTTGGTAATTGGTTGATAGGGCCATCACCTCTCCATTTTACAGTAAACACAATAGCAACTAATTGAAAAAATAATGATTAAATTTTGATTTCTGACAGGATGGGTGCAAATCATAATAAAGTAGTCAGTCAATTAAGGTACATCCATTCCTTCCTTTTCTTGAGATAGTTTTGATGATTTTGATGATTACCTAGACAGTATTATTAACATTATTCATTACCTAGGGCAAAACTAAATCATAATGCAGCTCTGGTTCAACTTCCTATTGGACTTGAGGGTGAACACAATGGTGTAGTGGACTTAATAAGATGGAAGGCATACTACTTTGAAGGAGAAAATGGGTAAGCTGAAGATCAAGTTTCTTGGACAAAACCTACTAAACAAGAACTGTATTTAGTTAAATGCAATCACCTATAGTTATTACTTAACATAGCATGATTTCTCAATGATAGGTCTGATGTTAGAGAGGATGTTATACCTGAAGACATGGTTGACGAGTGTACTAAACGACGTCAAGAACTTATTGGTATATAATTAATATATTTAATAGATAATACATATACTACACTTTACCTTCACTGAATGGCCAACAGTTGGCCAATCATTGGCCACCATGTTCTTTGATGCATGGTTAACAGATGGCCAATTAATATAGACAACCAATGATCAGCCAACAGTTGATGAACCAACTGATCAACACCATTTTGACATTTGCATTGGCCATACTATTAGATATCATGATTATATTTAGAAAATATTGGACTATTGGCCTTGAATAATTCTGTATTAAATGTTATTTTGCAGAGGTGGTTGCAGATGTTGATAATGACATAGGGGATCTGTTTCTGGAGGAAATCACCCCATCACAGGAGCAACTGATAGTATGTCATAGTTTGTTTTAAATATCTTAGTCCCTCATAAATGTGAGCAATAAATTTAGAACCATGAATAAACTTAGTAATATTTTACAACATGAGTGGCATGTTGTGTCAGATTTAAGACCTCCGGCATGACAGACCGATACTCAAACAACTCAGCCAACCAGTTGGTAGTTGTTATGTAGAGAAATTTAGAGTACCAAACACTAAGCCATTATAATATGTTCTTGTTGCTGTATTTGAAGGCTGGAATAAGACGTGCGACAATCAAGAGAGTGCTTACTCCAGTATTTGTAGGTTCTGCTCTTAAGAATAAAGGAGTACAGGTAAATATTTATCTTCTAACTTTTACTTCATTTTCAATGTGAATAAATCAGGTAAAATCTGAATGAGAGTAGCACTGCTAATATCAGTATACACTGACAATTCTCTTCCCAGCCTTTGTTGGATGGCGTAGTAGATTACTTACCAAACCCTACACAAGTACAGAACTATGCATTAGCTGCGAACAGGTGATTATTGCATATCTATAGTAACTGTAAAATAATATGAAGGAATGCCAAAAAATGCCAATATCTGGTATTGAATTAATTTCTTCTAAATTTGACTTCACAGCAAAGATGAAAAGATTCTAATGAACAATGAGCGAGGAAGTGATGATCCATTTGTTGGTTTAGCGTTTAAACTTGAGGTATGTATTAGTTATAGCTGATATAGTCATCATATACTTTAGGTATGACATAGCAATGTATGGTCATACAGACCACCTTTTACCTTGTAAGTCAAGGTTCTAGTTTTTCAAATTTTTCGAGTTTCACAGACTGTTAACTATATTCCATTTCTTATAGGCTGGAAAGTATGGCCAGTTAACATACTTAAGGATATACCAGGGAATCCTTAAACGTGGAGGGTATATTGTAAATACTAGAACTGGCAAACGGGTAAAAGTGCCAAGAATAGTGCGTCTACATGCAGATATCATGGAGGTAATGCTTTATCCTTTAAGCAACGTGTAAGGATAAGGGTGGTGGTCAAAAGAAATATTGCATATGACTTCTGACCATCCATCCCTTTAACACCCTATCTGTGATATGCCCTTACGTGTGTGATGTTATTGTCTCATGGTACAGGATATCCAGGAGAGTTATGCGGGAGACATCTGTGCTTTGTTTGGTGTTGAGTGTGCTTCTGGTGACACGTTTACAACAGAAGGAGCACCACAAGTATCCATGGTAAGCAATAATATTAATGCTATACTATGATTGCATTAAACATGATAAAAATCTAGTTTATAACTACCTGGCATAGATCATTTTTGCCATCATGTACTCAATACACATGAGTCTGGATACATCTCAAATAACCTTTTCTTCATGGATTGTTTTGTTCTAGGAACCAATGTTTGTACCTGAACCAGTTATTTCTCTTGCTGTTGAACCAAAAAATAAGGTAAGAAGTATTTTCATTGAGCATATCGTTTCATTTTTGTTTGATAACTATCAATAGACGTCACTTCTGGTAGTATCTCCGTTTTGACCAGCTTGGAGAATGTTGAAGGTTGTCTGTGTATCTTGTTTTCTGGTTTCATGTTGTACAAATAGTCAGATAGAATACTTTGAGGAGTTATTTTGACATAATTTGACTTAGGAATCACTAGTTGTCCCCCAGTCAACCATTGGTTGCCTCCCAGTCAAATCCAGAAAAGTCACGTGATTGATAGTAAGCAATTAGTAGTTAGATTTGTATGTTTTTAAAAACTCATTTTTGATTCCTCTGTCTATAGAATGACTTGGATCAGTTCTCTAAAGCTATCAACCGTTTCACCCGCGAAGACCCGACATTTAGAGTTCGTTTTGACGATGAAAGTAAAGAGGTATGTTCATGATCATCAGAACCAATTTTGTAAGACTATAAAAACTTCATGGAACGTGCCGTGCCATACCTTGATAAAGGAGACGATGTGCCCATTTCACAGGCATACGAAATCTAATCTGTACATGAATCTGCTAAAGAAGGCAGTTATGATGGCGGCTGTGGTGCCACATTTGCCATTTTTATGCATATTTCTTTGCTAATGGTGTATTTTTTGCTTTCTTAGACTATTATATCAGGCATGGGCGAACTACACTTGGATGTCTATACTGAGGTAATAATAATAACCTCATGCTTTTTCCCCTCATGTCAGTCATGCAGTATGTTGGATAACTGCTGGGGAGTAGCTGTCATACCCAATTATTTGACCATCTCAAAACTCGCGATCTGATTGGTTCGCTCCTGGCATCTACTCTACAATAATCTGCCATCGCATTGCTGAATACTTCATTCTTTACCTACAAGATTGTATGCTTCGTGTTTCTTGCTGTTTTCTGTGCTGTTGCATGACCTTGTTGATTCACGGCCATCTTGTTTTGTTTCAGCGCATGAGATTGGAGTACAACTGTCCTGTTATATCTGGGAAACCCAAGGTGGCCTTCAGAGAGACAGTTAGTAAAGAATCAAGGTAATTATTCAAGCACATTGCATATCTAAAAACTACAGTAAACCAACAATTTTCACACCTTCTACTTTGGGTGATCTGTATTTGCTTCGTTATATCTTTGGGTTAGGCGTCACCATTGTTTGCCAGTTAGCGTTTACTTATGAGCCTGATGATCATCAACTTGTTGCCTTGTAGTTTTGATTACATACACAAGAAGCAGACTGGGGGTTCTGGTCAATTTGGTCGTGTTATTGGAAAAATCCAGGTAGGTAACCAGGGCTGGGTGGGTAACCAGGGCTGGGTGGGTGGGTTCCCAGGACCCATCCTGGGAACTTTCGATGGGTAACCAAGGATGGTATGCATGCCTACGTGCATAACTAGGCTGGGTGGCCGTGGCATGTAAAGGTGGGTAACCAGGATGCATGGCACATTTGGGTACCCAGGATGTAATCTGAGTGTAACCAGGGCCAGTTCATAAAAAACTTCTGCAAATTTCATTTCATTTCGTATACTGTTCCTCTTTTACAGCCAATGCCAGAAGATCTAATCACGACTAACGAGTTCGTGGATGCCACTGTAGGAATGAACATCCCTAAAAACTTTATCCCAGCCATAGAAAAGGTCAGAAAGCCTTCCTTCTTCTTCCTGTGTAAACACTGACAACATTGTCGTGCAGTGCATTGCGCTTTTGACTTCACGTACAAGTTCTTTCGTTTGAAGAGTTTCGGCTTGTCTCTTACCATTGTCCAGTGTCGTTCTGTTAGTTTGCCTTCCCAGACAGAAGTTCGCGTCTTGGCTATTCAATGGCAGAGAGCCCCAACTATCACCTAGGCTACTCGGATACTAGCGAGGAACTGTTATCAGGCTACATGTTATCTATCATTGTGTATTTGTTGCAGGGTTTTCTCGAGGCTTGTGAGCGAGGATTCATCACTGGTCACAAGGTAGCTGGCGTTCGCTTTGTTTTAGAGGATGGTAAGTAACACCTTACTTCCTGGTCTGTCATCCACTTGTCGCAGAAAGAAATAGTTACTGTATCATTTCTTCAAATTATTTTGAAAATCCCTGCTTATTACTGTCTCGTCGTTATAGGTGCTGCTCATGCTGTAGACTCAAGTGAAATGGCCTTCAGAATGGCAACCATTGGAGCATTCAGGGAAGGTGTGTTAATATAAAGCCTTTAATCTCGATTGCCTCGTATTTTCCCCAAGTTTCTTCCCGTTTCATGTGCACCGCAGGAGGAGTAAGGGCTGGTAGAGCTATAGCCCCACCACTTTTTAGGCAGCTCCGCGGTCTCTGTTCAAGAAACATGATGTTATCCACGGCATTCACGGCGATACATTTTTGTTTACTTATTTCAGCCTTTAACAAAGCGTCACCAATAATCCTTGAACCAATAATGAGTCTGGAGGTGAATGCTCCTCAAGAATTCCAGGTTAGCATTTGATAATTTGTATCCATCACGATGTCTTATTTAAGGAATAAAAAACAGTTTTCTGTGTATTATACTCTGATAAAGACACGCGGGATGTGGACTTGAGAAGCTGCGACATGCGACATGCAACATGCAACATGCAACATGCAACATGCAACATGCAACATGCAACATGCAACATGCAACATGCAACATGCAACATGCAACAAAACCTTCACCAATCGTTGTTGAATAGCTCAGTGTATATTGGTGTCAGAGTGCTTATTTCATTTTTCCCGCCATTCCAGGGTACTGTTATTGCTGGTGTTAGCCGCAGACATGGTGTTATCACGGGCACAGATGCTGGAGAAGGCTATTTCACTGTCTATGCCGAGGTGAGAAACTAATTACAAATGTTACGAGAGGAAAGATGTTTTTCTAGGGAAACGACTGAGACGAGAAGTCTGCATTATTCCCGGCTTATCTTCCTAAACAAACTGGACTTATTATTTTCTTTTTCCTCACAGGTGCCTCTCAATGACATGTTTGGCTATGCGACAGATTTAAGATCTCTAACACAGGTAACCCATGCTTATAATTTGTCGTGATTGTCAATAGAAATTCTACGATTTAAAAAAAATGATTGCAATCGAAAAAGGAGAAAGAGAGTCTTTTGACCTCAGAACAAAATCTAAAAAAATGGTTAAAGAAAATAAACTTTTTGTCTTCAAAGACTTCATTATCTTCATAATAAACATGCTTCATAATGATGCCAGAGAGCATCGAAACGTTGGGGAAACTTTTCAAGAAAATAAGTCAGTTAAAGAAAGGATAAATTTTGAAAGATAAAAAAAGTGTTTCCAGGCACTCGTAATGAAGCTTGTTTTGGACCAGTCTTGCAAAAGATTTCTCTAACTTGTGTTTTTTTTGTGCTTTTGTCATTCAGGGAAAAGGCGAGTTCACGATGGAGTACTGCAAATATATGTCTGCCACGGCTCAAGTACAAGCAGAACTCACTGACAGGTTTAATTTGGAAAGACTCAAAAAAGCAAAAAGATAACAGCACATCTTCTACGGCAATTTTAGTATCCATTCTTAATAGCCAGATGAACTATTTATTGTCCTTTTGTCGGCGCCCTACGAGGAACAGTTAATGGTGGCCTTGCGGATGTCAGATGGAGACGGAGCTGGATTTCGTTTTCGTTAATTCAGAAAAATGGATTCTCTTACATGGTTTAAGCTATAAAATGTCGCATTTAGACAAGAAAACAAAGTTACCGTACCCTGGGTTCCAAAGTCTCTCGCATCAGTACTTGTCGGTTTCGTTGTCATGACACATCACTCAAGCTAGAAGCACTGGCTGGAGTCAGACTAACATAACCAAGATAAGCCTAGAAGAAAGAACATTTGTATTTTAGAAACATTTCTTGAAGTTTTTATGACTTGGGTAAAGTGCGCACTTTTGAACACTTAATATATGAGCCCCAGGCTCATCGGGAGATTTGGGCAACCACTCCCCGCGATTTCGAAGTAACATGTTAGCTTAACCTATGTTAGTCTTTTTCCTACCAAGCCGCAAGATGCCTTATTCTGATAACGTGAGTGGCTTTTGGAAACCAGTTAACTGAACAATAGTTTTATTGAAATAACCGCTGAAAATGAATGAATAAAAAATTGACAGCACGTCGCAACTGAGCAGTGACAAATTTGCGTATGTTGATGCCGCTAGTTATCATTAACAAACAGCAAGGAAGGTCCAGTTCACTCTAATGCGATCTCGAAATGCTTCGTTTTCGTCTCACCGAAAACGCATCGAAAGCTTCGCGTCCACACTATACTAGCCGGGCGTTTTCAAAAACGCAGATACGATCGGAAATGATGCAATAACATTCATGTGCGAACGCGAAAAACAGCCGTGCTGTTTTTATGCTTTTTCGAATTTATGCTTTTTCGATTTTTTTAGTGTAGCCATGGATGGTGTAGCGTAGACGCAAGGCCAAAACGCATCGAAATACGCATACTGTGGACGAGGTCTAAAACCCTCGGGTGGGGTAAGACCCATTGTTACCCAGTTATTTTCACATTCTAGTCCCAATTCACTTTCTACGGCGTGTTGGGAACTGATATGAAATAATCGCACTCGTTTTAAACCATTTTTAAAAGACGTCATCTTTTACAAACATAGGCGGCGGACTAGGGCCCACTTGAGATTTGAGGGGAGCTGAGCCCCCCATTTTTTTAGGGTAATTCCGAATCCCCTAGCCTCCTTCGGAGTCGTTCTTAGGGTCGTCACGTCGTCACACAACATTTCTCTCTCCACAAACGTTCGTCTGCGTAGGAGGCTAGATTCCCCTCAATTTCAATTTACTTATTCGAGCACTTGCAAATAATTAAATCTTGTAACTCTGTTTGGTTTGCTTACACCTGGCATTATTTTGTGCTTCGACGCGGTTGTGACGCTTATTTGTTTTGATTCTGCGATTTTTTCTTTCTTTTCGTGACCTTTCGCTAACCGACTACTGCGTCTAGCCGCCAAAACAACGTCTGAACAAGTAGCCGGAAAATTCCATAATGATGACGCAAAGGGGAGCTTTTTTTTTTCACAGGCAAGAAATTTTTTTTTTCACTAAACGAAAACGAGGGTTTTCCAGCTGTTCAAGCTTACCCAGATAATAGTCAGATAACAATAATAATATAATGATAATTAAGAAACTGTGAGAAGATAATTTACCTTTATCCCAGATTGAGTGTCCGTATAAATCCATCCGACAGTGGGACATTGTTTGGGCTTCCTGTGTAACGACAAGTGAAGCAGAATCTGTTCCTTCCGGTTCGTTACTTTGTAGGACAAATACCAGGCAACGACATGGCAATGATAGTGAGAAGAGCTGCAAAGAAAGCCATTTTTAATGCGAAAGATGGTCATGGCCTGCTTGGACTTTTGATATTCGACGAAAAGTTGGTCTTCGAGAATTTCCGAAAGCTCGTCGAGTCTAAAGAAAATGGTTCGTATATAACAGTAACAGAGCAGGCGACGGTAACAAATTACCTTTTGAGCTTATTTTGTAATCAAGATATAATCCATGTCATAACAAAGCTAAAATAAAGCTTAGTGATCTCATGGAATTAATTCTGGAGTTTGTGCGATATTTTAAAGCGTGTAGTGATTTTTAAGGACTATAATTATTTCAATCCAACTATCTTGATATCGTGATATCGACTGTTCGTTACAAAGCGAAGCTCATTATAAACTTATAAAATGCATACCTTACAAGACCTTACAAGGAAGTTGAACGTATATTCGAACAACTAGCAGATATTATATATGTGTACCGTATATCTTATACTAAATATCAAGAAATGCCTTTGGTGGTTTACCTAGCATTTGGTAATTAATAAAAACGTCAGTTAATAAATAACTTCACATTTGGTTTCCAGTGTTGGCTTCTTCCAAACTTACGAATGATCGCGCAAACATTTCGAATCACAAACCATTTCAGCACACTAACTGAAGCATGTCTAAATATGCGATCACATCAAAAACAGTAGCGTTAGATAACTTACATGTTATTAATAATCCAAATCATAAGATATTTTGATAATTGTCTAGAGCAAACTTAAGCTTAATTACTTTGTTCAATTTGATTGACAATGTAACACAATCTGATTACATAACTACTTGACTTCGAAGCTAGGGTTGGCTCTAAAAAACATCTCATAAAACTCATGAATAATTAATGAGAAAAACACAGTAGACATTGTCCGTGGAGGAGGTTGTATATCTGATACAAAATCGTCCTGATTTGCATAAACTTTAACTCCAATTTTCTCAGCCAAATTCAATTTGATCTTTAAAATTTTAGTAGAACATGAATATGTACCTAGACGTTTCATAAGTAATATACAATATTTGTGTCCGTGTTGTATCAGATATACAATCACTCGCCTTCGCTTGTGGTTGTATATCTGATACTACACGGCCACTCATATTGTATATATTACTTATAGATGCTGCAGACTGTGTCACTGTAAGAGCTATTAGGGCAAATTGTTACAAATCTATAACATGCTGTGCCAAATAATTATGTCTGATGATACTGTAACAGTGGCAAGCAAATTTGTCTGGATGAGCAGTGATCAAGAATATACAGGAAATATAGTGTAGAAATGTGGCACATATAGGATAGCAGTTATCACACAAGCTGATTGGTTCAACAGATGTTGTCAATTCTGCACCATGGCAGTGTCATTTCACTCATATGAAATCTGCCCAAGTAGACCAACTCTTTTTATGATCTACAGCTGCTTTGCAAAAAGACCCTTTTAATAAATCATACAATGCTTTGTTTTCTGTGTTTGTTGTCAAATTTATTCTTTTGAAATTTACTCCTTTGAATGAAATTGAAAAGAATAAATTTGACGTCAAATGTGGAAAACAAAGCATTGTAGGATTTATTAAAAGGGTCTATAAGACCAATAGCTAGTTGCATATGTTTTCAGCTTCAGTGTCATTACTTAAATGGACAAGAGAAGAAGAGAACATGGCCCTGCAAGATGTGTTTAGTAAGGTGTTTGAAGTCGGCAGTATATGGACTGCAACAATGAAGCAATTTGCTGAGAATGTGAGTATGTATCTGTGGGTAGAATAATACTTTGGTTGTTACACTGAAATGTTCTCAGCAACTTGTCTCGCAATATTGCAAGGAAAGTTGCAAGGAAAGTTGCTAATGAACTGCACAATGTAACAGGGGTTGTCTTGAAATTGTCATTGTTGCACAGTGTTGCACGAAGTAGAACTCATTCTACTTTTTGCAACAGATCGCAGCAACTGGCAATGCAAATGCACAGTGTATCACCCCTCAAGCAGCTTTTCTCACAATTTTAAGGTATATTTTACGAGGCACTGCAAGTTGTAGGTCACAGTATAACACCTCACCTCAGCAACCTGCAATGCTATATTTCCAAGCAATGAAAGATAATTATAAGTTGCTGAGAAAATTGCACAGCATAACAGAGCCTTTTGTCTGCATTGGATCTGTAACTGTGTACTGTTCACTAATTTATAATCCAAACTATATAGCACCTAGAATACAGGAAGGCATTCAAAGATGTGTTACGAGAGGAGAGAGAACTTGATGAGTTAAGAAAAAGGGAGTTAACCTATACTACAAGGCTGCACAAGTTACAAAAACAGGTAATAAAAGTGTTATATCACACACCACAACCTAATAATAAATATGTGATTATCAAAAAATGTGTTACTTAGTTCCGGTAAAGGTGACAGCTCCTATGTTTTAGTAAAAAGCTGACTACCAATAACCAATAAGTATAATAAAATATAATTCTCATTATTAGTAAGTGTGCAATTCTCACCCAGTTTATGTGCTGTTGTTACTGTACCTTATATGCACTTTACAAATTGTTCAATATTTCAGATGGAGCAGAACAAAAAAAGTAATGCAGCATCCAAACCTGCAAAATCTCTCTTTGAGGAAATGGCTGAGGTTTGAAACTAGTTTAATACTGATGTATTACATATGTTAGCAATAGTCCTAAACTTCTGTTCGTAAAGTTTTGTTAATCATATTAAGTCAGTACTATTCTATGTATCAGGTCTTGTCCAAAGCTGAAGAAGCTCAATCAGAACTAGAAGTCAAAGTTACAAAGCATGAAATATTCAAGGTATTAAGTAAACTCTTTTCTCTAGAAGATTGTGTTAGACATCAATCAAAGTGTTTCCATGACATTGTTGAAAAACACAGTTTCCAAGGGCACATGTGCCTATAGAAACGCCTTGATTGACCGCAACCAAAACCTAGTTTGTTGGCAAGAATTCTACATAATATGTTCTAACATAATATTACTCATTACCCATTTTTTAGGCCAAGACACTCAGGGAAGCTCTTCAGTCGGTAGCTGAGAGCATACAAACTCTAGCTGAACAAACACTGTCTGTCAGTAAGTCATATAAACAACTAGCTGACTTGATACCAGACACACCAACACAGCTAACTGAAGAAAAGGTCTTCCGAGGTATGATTTGAAGTTAACCTTATGCTGTAAGACTAATGAGAGAATGTGTCACTCTGATAAGCTTGTCTTTTCAATAATAAAGATAATAAAGATTTATTTATTATTATTATTATTATTATTATTATCATCATCATTATCATTATTAACTGCAGGTGCTGGTAAAACAAAACGCATTGTGACAGAACTATCAAAAGAAGTTGGGTATGAACCAGTACCCGTACCAGCCAGTCCAGGAAAAAGTGATAAAACTCCCGTACAAGCAGTCTCACCACCACAACCACCAGACTCCTATGATACCACAGGAAGTCCACCTGTATCTCCAGCAGGTAGTGTCATAATCATCGCTATGACAATTACATGTGTGCTGTTTTGAAGCACAATATTATTATTTAATATTTTTGTCAGGTTAAAAACTTTTAGATATTTGGATTTCTGGCTTCATTACATCATAAAATATTTCCCAATTCACCCAATGTAAGTTTGATGAATGGAAGCCAAATCATGAGTAAATGTGCCTGATATGTAATCTTAAGGGTGGCAGAACCTTAAGAAGTTCTATAACAATGCATATGTGGAATGACTGTTCTTTAGAAGTGGAAGAACAGTGATGTACATGACAACAAGAGTGACAACATCCCATCAATGTAACATGCAAACCACCAGTTTTGTAACCATATTTTTGTAACTGGTCTTTCTGACCATGGATAGAAAAGATTGGTTTATTACCCTTATGACTTAAAGCACTTTGTATATTTATTTATTTATTGATTTAATTATTTCTAGGTTTTGGTGAACCTAAACAAAGGAGATCCCCCCCACCAGCACCCGTTGGTAGACATAGAAAGATCAGTGAAAGTTCTCTACCAACTCAACGTTTTTCTCGACCACAGTCCTTAGAAGACCTAAGGCCTCCCCCCTCATGTCCACCACCACCGTTACCATCTCATGGTAAGACAGAAATTTATTTTTCTGGAGATATAAATTTAATTATTTTTTTCCAATTACCCTAAAAATGTGCATTGTGATTGGCTGTTGGAGACAGCGGTAATTTCTATCTCTGCCCGCAATCTGGTATCCTGTCATCAGCCGCATGTATGGGATATATAATGAGTGCTAAACAACAACAACAACAACAACAACAACAACAACAACAACAACAATAAAACATTGCACAAGTAATTGTTTACTGGCCAGGAGGTCTGGGACATTTTTTCTCTATCTAGACCTCCTGGCCAGTAAACAATTTCTTGTAAGATTACACATTCAGATCCCCTCCATTTGTAAACCCACCCAGGTCCAAAACTTGAAATTAACTTTTGTAATTATGAAGTTGAATAATTATCGTACTATTATCAACAGAAGAATCTACATCTGTTAAACCAACCCCCGTCGCTCGCACAAATGTAAAAGTGCAGAAGGGTATTCAAGGACAGAACTTTGGTAAGCCACGGTCTATGGTCGACTTGCGACCACATCTACCACCAAAACCAAGAAAAGGTATCACTGATTTTGAACTGGTTATTTTATTGAAGTGTCTGATAATAAGTTGATTTCAATTTAAAAAAACATAAACAATGCCATCAATTTTATCAGGCTGTTTATGGTGTGGCAGGGCTTTGAATTCTCATGTTTGTGTGTGCCAGTTGAGTCTGTGTTTAAGAAACTAATAATATAGAATAATGTTGAAGTATGTTAATTATTATTAAGCACTCTACTGTCCTAGGAGTCATTAAAACAGTCCCTGCACCATCTTGAAAGGTAGTATACCTTTGCATCAAAGCGAGATGAACAATGACCTTGCAGTGATAGAGACATGTGAATAATTGTCCAACATGTTAAAAAAGGTCTCTATCATTGCAAGGTCCCCTCATGTCTTGTTCAATGCAAAAACATGGCTAACTTTTAAAGTGGCACAGGGAAGTGCAAAGAGGTCTATTAAAATCTTATTTTCTTTGGCTGTTGTAGTGTCAAATGATCAGGAAAACAAGTGGTATGCAAGATCAAAGACAATAGAAGAATCAGACAGTGAAGACAGTGATGGTTACACAGAACCATCAGAACACTGCAATAAGAAATCTGCCTCACGGTTAGTTAGCAGTGGTTCACTCAGATCACATAACACCAACAACAACAACAGCCAGTATGCTGAATGTATAGAGCAATCACCATGGCAACAAGAAAATAAATATCAAGCTTTACGTACCAAAAGCTGCTCAGAAGTCCAAGAAGATACGGAATATTTAGAGCTTTTTAAATAATCAACGATTCGCAATTAAATTCTAATTCCTCTTGAATGTAATTGTCATGTATTGTGTGAAAATGTGTCACCTCTGCAGCTGTGGCATTCAATTCTAGTTCTTTGAACTTAGAAGTAAAGCTCTATATCACTAGAGCAGTATTCGTAAGAGTATTAATTATACAGTACTGCCTTACAGTACATGCATGGTACAACATGCCGTAACATGGAAATGGCTTCTCATTATCTTCCAGTATTCTTGTACAATATGTCGTTAAGGCTAAAGTAAGACATGGTACAGCTACAGTTTTTGTTGAAGAAAGAATTTGTTGTATCGTTTCCCACTCACATAAAAAAGCATGCTATCGCATCTTCATCAAATTATTACTGTTCACCAAACAGCAAAAATTTCCAGTTGAGAAAGACTCATCTACTGTAATTCAAAAATCTCCAAGAGGAAATATATCCAATAGTCAGAGTCTGTCGTAGCCGTCTATTAAACATTTATCTATATTTACCAGATTAAGCATCAGGATTCAGCATAATTTTCAGTCTTCATATGTAAAATTCCCAGTTCATCGTTTTGTGATGTCGTTCGTTCATATTCCTCTATTGTTAGTTCGGGATCGGGATCAGGAGCATAAAGATTCTAATAAGAATAAAAAATACAAAATATTTAACTCTTTGAATAGTTGTTTTAATATCAAATTATAAGTAAACATAGTATTCATATCATTATAATAATAGAATAGGACTAAATCACTGTACAGTAAAATAATATACCGGTAGATGAAATATGATAGGAGGGCTAAAGTAATAAAGTTATTATAAAGTTAAGTAACAGTAATATCTTCATGATGTGTTGGTATAATAACAGGAAGGTAAACAGCAGTGAGTGGTTGATAATGTGGTGGATGTTATGATAAGATGTTGGCAAGTGGTTAGCTAACCACCTAGCAACATTTTACCAACAATGCAGATTGATCGCACAGAATTTTTCGTATACTGTACTAACATGCTCAGGTTGTCGAAACATCAGTAACCACCAACAACAGTCTTTCTCAAGACTACACTCACCCAGATGATCACATTACTCACTCCACTACTACTCCTGGGTTCAAACCATTTACTCTCACACTGTACTAACATGTTGTCCGTCATTTACCTGTATATAACTGTTGCCTGCTGGATCGTCAACAATAATGTGCACACCCATCCACTGACCTGAAATAATCTAAATCAAAGTAAATGAAATATTTATTAGTTGAAATTGAAAAAAGAAAATGAAAACAAATGAACAAGCTATTTGAAACCCCTCGAAAGAATAGACCTTGGGCGTAATGTTTACCTATTTCATACAATGTGTGAATAAAATTCTTTGTTTGAGTTGTATCTCCATATTCATGTGACTTCACATATGCAACCATTAGACAAAGAAATAATACTCTAGGGAATGTTCTGAAATGGGAAACGTTGTGCCATAGCTGAAAACAGGGTGCCCCATAACCCTTGTATTAAAATATAAATTTTGATCTTTTCACGCGTCACAGATAAGTGCAAAATCTCTTTCATGTTCAAACAAAATCTAAAATTTGATTTCATATGGATGTAAAAATATTTAAAACCTTTAATGGTCAAAAAAAAAATCATTCACTGCCATTCATACTTCATGTAAAAAGTTAAGGGGACCCTGTGAATAGGTCTATTTCTAGCACAAAAATTGGCTTTCTGAATACCTTGTCTAAATTGTCGAGGAAGCCTTTTAGTTTACCACCACTTGAAGAAAATCCATCACCAAAACCAAAGGGATTAAGTGACTTGAGATGATCTCCAACATTTGTCAACAGGCCTTCTATAGTTGTAAACTTTCCACCGAGGGTTGGTCCACTGGCTTCAAAATCCAACTCAGGAATACTCAGTGTACATGTCTCAGACTACATACGAAGAATCATGTGATTATTTGAGCTTACAACAAAGACGTACTGGAGCACAAGGGCTCTGACAGTCAGCATAAAGATAATGGTAGAAATCATCCAGTATCAAGTTCTCCAAACAGAGGGTTATAGCACAGACATGCAATCAACAAAATCTTGCAACTTGTTGTGCAACAATGTTGCATTGCAAGTTGCAGAGTGAATGTTGCTCATATTAAATATTACAACCTCATGTGTAACAAATTTTTCATTTTTGGAGAGAGTGGCACAAACAAAATGTTTTTGTTGCATGGGGTGGTAATACGAGCCACATATATCCACTCTGCAACAATGCAACAATGTTGCACGATTTTGTTCTCATATTTCCACACATTTAGCCTCAATCTTGCATTGAATTTAACATGAGTATCAATAACAAGATACCTTAAGAATATCCCTGCTTAGATCCTCTGGGTCAGTTATCTTCAGAGTCAACTTTCGTCCTTTAGGCTCAATACCACCTATGACCAAGGACAGAAAAACAACTCAAATATGTATTGAGACTAAATAATTATATCCTCTAAACATAAATCACAGTATTATTTCTCATCTACTCACTTCCAGACTTGACTTCATTGCTTTTGAATCCACAAGTATCACACGTAAGGGCCATGATTATAACTTCTTTGAAATGAGGAATAGCTAAACATAATGGGTTAAAGGAACAACACACAAACCACTGATATAAACAGAACTACCAAATGGGCTTACCATATTGTAATGAGTTTATAATAATTATTAATATAATTTGATATTTTCTTTGAAGGATACAGACTAATTTCATTCTTGTTTCTGAAGGAGCATTACAAGATGTGCAATTTGTGGGGATAGTTATAACCTACGAAGAAAATACATGTATCAATATAATGAACTATATGTTCACTCTTGTGCCAACTGGCACAAAGTACATACATGTAGGTGAAAAATATATGTTCACAACATTCAAACCAGTTGCATTACAGTGCGAATCTAAAAACCGTGGGCACCTAGAAATATTTCAAGAATGTTCTTAACCAATCAGAAGCGTTATTGTTATCTTTCCATCATCTTGTGATTAGAAAGTCATTTCTGATTGGCCAAAGAACAATAGAACATTCCTGGAATATTTCTAGATGTCCACGGTTTTTCGATTTGCACTGTAATGCGACTGGTCACGCTATGGAAATTAACACTACATAGTTACCTCATCTTTGTCTAATGTTTCATCCTTTTCTAGAAAGAAGATGTTGTAACTATCAGTATTTATATTAGATAATTCCCATTCACTTGAAACTTGCACCATCTTCCATCTATTATTTTTCTTGCTTTTTCTTTTAAATTTTATTCTTTGTTTTCATCAGAAACAGCAAAACATTTGTCAGCCATTTTTGTTTACTTTCAAGCTTGTTGTTGTTGGCCAAGTGCATGCTTAGCTTCTGATAGCAAGTAATAGGTACTCTTATGGAGTACAATTAACGATTAATTGTACTGCTCTCGACCAATAAGAATCAAGTAATTGTGGAGCATAATATTAACATTATTACCTTTTTCTTCTGCCTCTTTTTTTTCTTCAGCTTCTTCTTCTTCAACAGTTGTTTTTTCATAGAAGCCAAGTTGATTATCTTGTTCTGTTGTTCTTTCATAAAGTTCTGTTTTCATATTGGGATCAGTTTTCGGAGCATAAATATTCTCAATAAAACTGTTACCAGAAATATCATCCAGGATAACAGTATATGGTGTTTCTACTTCTAAACACTTTTTAAGTTCGATTAAGAATGCATCAATCTTTTTGGCTGATTCAGGATCCATATGCTGAAAAGAAGAGAAGAATACAGATATCATTATTAGTTATCAAACTCATCAATAATTCATAATCTCAACAAGAAATCTGAACATTGTGTTTGGTCAGTTGGACTAGTCTTGATACCTTGCAAAACACTGCTAGGAACATTGACACCCAATCAGAGTCCAGAAGAAGATTACTAGTGATCTAGATACCCTATCAGCTTAGCTGTGCATGACCTGGTACTTTCATCAGTATCTTGGTGTTTGGAACCCCCAATCAAACACTCGCACTTCGTACTTACTCGTCTGACTGGCTGATCCTGTTCAAGACCATCTACTGCTCTCTTTATCAGTCCTTCTATTGTATTTATTTCTGTCAAATTGATATAAAATAGGGCAGACCAATGATTATTATCATTTCATAAAACAGCTGTCAGTGGTGATTGGTTAAAATCTGTTCTCATCACACATGAAGTAAAAATTATGCATGGAATGATCCCACTTTCATCCTTGTGTTTTATATTTTTAGCCAACTAAAGCAATCTAGATTTCTTTTCAATAATAAAACTGAACGTTTATGAGAAGCCCCAAAACAAATACGTACCTCCCTTCTGTGTAAATGGAGGAACTTCAAAGCTAAGTTGTGGAATAGAAAAGGAGGCACTTTCTTGTTTGACTACCTGTCTGTCCAGATCCTATACAGTGAAGGAAAATAGAATACCAAATGCAAGAAAGTCAGTCTATCAATCATTAAAATTTTCCTCTTGACCAGCAAAATGGAAAATAAGGGGAAATGTTGCAGCAGCTCTTGCCCTTGCTCTTGCCCAAAACTGACAGGGTTTTATCAATTATTAACCCCTGACGTAACCTCTGGTCTGATCTATGTCAGAGCATGGGCATCTTACATTACTATTACTTTTATTATAATTATTGATAATATTATTATTATTAACATGTTTACATTATAATTACCTTCTTAGAAGTAACCTTTAAGGATATTTTACAACCCTTGTCTTGTATAGACGAACCAGATTGTATTTCAGTATTCTTTTCACCACAATGCTCACAGTCAAATGATGATAATATTATCTCTTTAAAAAATGGAATCTTGACCAGAAGAAGGCGAGTTGTACCCTAAAAACAAAGTAAGCATCTCAACAAACGAAAAAATTCTGTTCCTGTCATGTTAACTTAATATTTTCTATCTACATTTTTGATTGATTGATTTGATTTGATTTTGAACACTCTTACTCCCTCTACATTTCAGCTTATTTAGGGACCAATCATTTATTACATCTCGGGGGGGGGGGGGGGTTGGTTTTCTAGAAAAAAAAGTACAATTTGTACCCCCTCTGAATATAAGTCAATTAAAAAGGTACTCCCTTCTTTGAAGACCCATTGACCCGGGCAATTTTTCTGTGATTTTGAGGTGCTGAAAATCCCAGCTAAAACGTATGTTCATAACACCTGCGATATCGTGGTGATGTGAATTTCCAAAACCTCAGTGAAATCACTGGTCGTTGACATGCACGATTTCCTGTTGCCGTAAAATTCTGGCGCACCCTAAATGGCAGCACAAATCGCATCTCAAATGGTCGTAAAATTCGCACCTCAAAGATTGCCTGTGTGAACTGGCCTTTAAAGAGCTACTGGGCTGCATTATAGCATAAAACCCAAGACTATATGCCCCAGTATTTTGAAATTGCAAATAAATGTACTCCGCACTTTCAGTTGATTTTGAAAATCATACCCCCTCTAAGATCCTCCCCTCCCTGTGACGTAATAAACGCTCAGTCCCTTGTATTTGAAGGTGTAAGTTATGACGCAATATTAACATAACAACATTAACATTTCTATCTTTCATACCGATATAAAACTGGCTTGAGTTCTTTCTTTCTCTTGTTAAATAATTATATCAACAAAAAGAAGCAAAAACTTCAACTCTTACTTATTTGGACCTATTTTTTTTCAATTCTACTCGAGGTTAGCTTACGTTTTTATGGCATTTCATACACAAACTTTCCACGGTGATAACTCCGGTGTCCTCGTCCGCCTGGAGTTCTTGAAATACCGGTTCTTTCTTACTTTCTTCTGTTTCTGCCATATCCTCCTATTAAAGAAGTAAAAGGAAACGAAATATGTGGGGAAAAATAAGAAGAAAGCTTCAATAATACCACAAGAAATATGGCAACTGGAAAACGTGTTGGAAAAACGTGCTGCGTACTTCACCGCTGACCGTGACACAGGAAGCCCAAAAATAGTTTAGTGCCAATCTCCTCATGAAGATAACCTTAGCTTGCATTTATTATCAAGAGCAAATTATTTACAGAAGATCTTAATTCTGTTTCCTGAAATAGTGATAATCAGGGCAATAGAATATAATGACAATTTAGTGGAACTATTTACCACTCTTTTTTGTTAACTATTCGCAAGAGATTTTTAAAAATTCAAAATAGCTTCCATTCAGCACATAGTAGGTAAAATAATTTGTAGATTAAATGATAAAAATGCTACAAATTTCTCAACAAAAAAGGATGAGTAGAAGGAGTAAAGTATTAAAGTAATATGGAGTCCAGTCTTCCGATTAGTCACCGTCCAAGATGGCGGCGGTGGTTCAAAAATTGACCAATCAGATTTGAGGATATATGAAGGCTTCCCCAAATCTCGTTCTCCTTGCACATGGCACTTCACTAAACCATGGGGAACGTTCTTGCGGCATCTAATTCTCCTTCCTCTGGAGGAGCTGTTGTTCCCCCTCCTCCTCCATTGACTGCACCTCCACCAGTAGAACCTAAACAAGCTCCTGTGAAAGCAGAAGCTTCTAAAAACCCGGGATCTTACGAAGAATTGCATAAGAAGTGTAAAGGTTCGTAAGTTGGCATGTAAGCTTGAAAATACCGGTGAAAAATGTAAACTGTTGAAGTATGAGATATTGATTTTCTTTGCGCTAAAAATTGTTGTTCATGTCTATGTTGTGTTGACTCTTTTTCTTTCACTATATCTACCTTGTCACATATA
The DNA here is from genome assembly GCA_023349425.1 of Anthopleura sola. NCBI lineage: Eukaryota > Metazoa > Cnidaria > Anthozoa > Actiniaria > Actiniidae > Anthopleura > Anthopleura sola. Next base: position 13,860,840 of record JALHLI010000002.1, read on the forward strand.
TCTTTGATGGAAATGTTCAAGCATTTTTGGAGGGTTTCAATCATACGAATCTTACCTAAATCTTAGTATAAGCTTAAAATGAAGTTTAGTGAGCTACTGGTTAGAGATAAAAATCATAGCTTGAAAGCTTTAGATTATTTCTTTTTCTCTTTTTGAAGAGTTAAATAAGATAACAGAGTAGTTAGTTTATGAAGCTTGATTTCTAAGTAAGTTTGGTAGCATCCATTGCATGTAAGCTTAATTATTTATTCTGACTGTACTTATGATGCCATGTGGGCACTTGCTTGAATTTAAAAAGTTCAATTTCAAAGAAGGATTGTTATAGTTGAAATTAGAGCAGCAGTAAGTGTCTGTGAAAAGCTCAGGGGGGGGGGGGGAGGGAGGAGAGCCTATCACTGGCGACAGTTGATTATAGAAATCTTGGGAATCAAGGGTGGTGTAGTGTTACCACACTTCTCTCTCACCTCTTGGGGCTTGGGTTCGACTCCTGGACTTGGCACCAAATATAAGAGGAGTTTTTTCAGTTTGTCCCTCAATTCGAGGGTTTTTCTCAAGGTTCTTAGGTTTTCCTCCCTCTGAAAAACCTTAGGAGCTAAATTCCATTTTGACCTGTGAGTTAGCAGTGCTCTGACTTTGATCAGTACAGAGGTTGTTTCAGGGTTTGATAAAGTTTGAACAATCTTTTTGTTACAATTTGTATTATAGATGTGTTTCCTCAACCAATGGAAGGATACAAGCTTATGGTTAACAAAGGACTTAGTAATCACTTCCAAGTGAGCCATTCACTTCAACTCAGTGGTATGGGTCCAGGTTCATATCACTTTGCCGCAACCTATGTAGGCTCTAAGCAAATTTCACCCAATGAGGTATGTGTGGCTTTAGTATGAGGTATTTGCCAATGTATAATTCCACCTTTGAACACCTAAAACTGAGGTTGCAAATTAGATCTTGACTTGTAGGCCTGATCAAATAATCAATATTTTCTGTTGAATCTCATACAAAATCAAATATCTAATACATTCAATAAAATGGAAAATATTCCATTGATTATTTCTTCCTCTGACAGTATCTATTGATGAAAACTAAAGATTTTTGGATTCTTTATTTCAACAGGCTTATCCAGTTTTACTAGGAGATATAGACACAACAGGAAGTCTGAATGCACAGATAATTCACCAGTTGACTAAAAGTATTAGAGGAAAGTGTGTGATACAGGTATATATTTAACATCAATATGATCATGATTCATGAAGCTCAGTTAAGAGGTTCATTCATATTCAGCACACAAATAACGGCCAGTCATATGCTGCTCAAGATGTCCGGCATATGATATTTTACTTTTTTTTCAAATATGATTAGTCAATATGCCCGTTCAAAACCGTATTTGACCGGTCAATTACCAAATTTGGCCAGACATTGACCGTTGACTGGCCGTTATTTTGAGCCCTGATATTGAATGATTATTTCTTATTTTTATGGGATTGCTCTATACTTATTGTGTGGCTCTAACCTTTCGTCCCATTTTTTTGTTTTTGTTTTCTCTCCCTTTTGCTTCTCATTTCAATATCACATTTTCTTGTACTTTTCCAGACACAAAAGTCTACTTGGGTGCTTGTACAGGCAGACGGTGAATATCGTGGCAATGATTTCACAGCAAACTTAACTGTGGGTAACCTAGATATTCTCAATGAGTCTGGCATTGTTGTGGCCCATTATCTGCAGCGCATGACCCCAAAACTAGACCTGGGTGCCGAGTTACTCTATCACTATGGTTCAGGACAAGAAGTAGCCGTAATGTCTCTTGCTGGTCGTTATACTGCCAATAAATGGGCCGCAACAACCACAGTTGGTCAAGCTGGTTGGCATTTGAGTTACTGGCATAAAGGAAATGAAAATGTACAAGTTGGAGTGGAATATGAATATAATTTACGTGCTAAAGATAGCTGCGTCAGTCTAGGATATCAACTGGATCTACCCAAAGCCAATGTAGTATTTCGTGGAATGGTTGATACTAATTGGACAGTAGCTGCTGTTTTTGAAAAGAGACTGTTACCTTTACCATTTTCATTCGTTTTGAGTGGAATGGTCAACCATGTTAAGCATCAGTCTCGTTTTGGTATTGGCTTAACCATTGGATAGAAGACATTTTATTTTTCCTTTTAGCTTAAAATGCATACAACCATCTTGGAATAGCTATGCTTTTGTATTACCAAAAATGTCATATACAGACTAAGAAATCAGTCATGAATGATGTCAGTTTTTTTTAATCCAAAGTACATGTCAGTGTACAAGTACAATATATTTAGAATGCTGCATTTGTACTCAGCGATATCTAATCCAGGGGCTTAACATCTAGTGTGAAAGAAATAAACTAATTGTTGTACAGAATGTTGCGTATTGTAGCAGTAATATTTCTAATATGGAATTCAAGCATTTTCAAGAAATGTATCTTGATTTAAAGTAATTCCTTCAAAAAACAATTTTTCATGAAGCCAGCTGATATGAAAAAGTGACATAGAAATGACGTCACTGCAAAACTGAGGTGTCATGAAGCCTATGAAAATTGACTTGACATCTGGAGATGTTTTTGATATCTTACATACATTTACTTTGATATTAATATTGAGTGGGAAAATAAAATAAAGAAATAACCATTTCCTGAGTCGCTGGGCTACTAAAGATGACACCTTAGTTTTGCAAATTTTCTCGTTTCTGATTGGCTAATATTTTTTCCTCAGATCAGCTAGGGGGAGTTGTCAATTTGAATACCATGCTTTCATCAGCTGATCATGCTATGAGAGAAGTAAAAACAACTCATCTCGGATACAAAGTATTTTTGAAAGACCTAGGCCTTTATTTGATAACTTACATAATTCTCTTTAAATTTTCATAGCTTTTCTAGCATTTTAAAGCATGAACAAAGATAATCCTTTGATAAATCTACCCGTTCTAAACGTTGAAGTTGGGCTCCCTGTGTTTTTGATTACGACCCACCCCTCCCCTCCTTTTCATTATAGTAGCTTAGCAGCAATGGCTGTTGTTGTTTGTAATGTTCGTTGTCATGAAATGAATAATTTGTGCATCGTTTAAATTATCCTGAATATCAAAGCTTTTCACAGCGTGTTCAATACCTCTAACTTTGGACAATTAAATTGATGGATGGAGGAGAACGAGAAGGAAGAAAAGCTAGACCAAGGAATCATCAAACTGGCCTCTGATCCTAACCTACTGGCCGCCATATTGGACGACGAAAACACAACAGAAAATGTACAAAATAGCGAAAAATTCAGCGATAATACGACAGAAAACACATTAAATATGAACCAGCAAAACAATGATTCTGTCGTAATGGACGACAAGGGAGACGTTCTTGGGAATGGTGAAGGTGAACTATTGGCGGACTCTCTTGAGTTGAAGGATGATGAAGTCAATGATGGATCACAAAACACTGAAAGATCAATGAATTTGCAAGAAGACAGATCTGATATTATAACTGAGAATGGATCTTCTGTAATAACCGAAAGCTTAACAAAGAGTGTGGATTCTTCCACCCTGTCGACTAAAGATGTTAAACAGAAAGATTGTGACAACAACAGCGTTAATCCACAAGGCAAACAAAAGCCTAAAGTCAACCATTATTATATCGACAAAAATAAAGCAAACTTCAGCCGAAAACCTGGAAAAAGCAGTTATGCTGCTCTATACTCGCAAAAGTTAAAATTAAAACAAGGCAATACGAACCAGAATAAAGGAAAAACCGGGATTTTAAAAGAGAAAGAAAATGAAGAGAGTAAGAGAGAAAAGATGGAACAATATGACCAGTTCAATGATTCTTCATCTTCGTTCTCTTCTAAACTCTCAAATACTACTACTTACGCGAACTTTGATAAGAGTGGATATTATAATGTCCTAGATTATAGCATGCAGTCACCTTTTGAAAACACAAACCAAAGTATAATTCCTAATTATGAAAGTTATATGAACCAACCATTTCATGTACCATACAGAGATTTTGGTTTAAGGTACAGTAACTATGGTCATCAGACATACCAAACCTCAAGTGCTATGCCCCATCCTCAATCAAATGTAATGGTTCCAGTCGCACAAATTCAAGGTTATGCATCACAGTCAGCACCTCCTGGAGTAGTCTATCAACGAAGACCTCTCATTGATCAAGTGGAATTCTTTCCTGAGCATGACTTTATTTTATCCCAGTCCTTGACAAATTCCCAGTTCATTAATCCGGTACAATTGTATCAAAGAGACTCAGGCTTGGAAAGAAAGTTTGTGTCTGAACCTCAGTTGTCTAATACTCAACTCTTATCCAATGAAAAAGACAGAGCCAGTAAGCTATCTGATGGTACAAGGAGTTACTCGAACCCACAAAAACCTGTTGATTATAAACCATACACGTTGAAAGAATATCGGCAGATAAAAAATGAACAACCTGATATGCTGGGTAGCTTAGGGCCAGATACTGAATCAGATAATTACAAAGAAAAGGTTAGTTGATTATAGGATTTAAGTGAAACCTAGGTTTACCACTGTTTTTATTACTACGTGCTGACAAAAGTTACACCAGCAACAATGTTTTCCCAAAGATAAGTTACACTGTTACACTGTGCAATTTTCTCAGCAACTTGTCTCTTGATCTGATGCTTGAAAATGTAGTGTTGCATGTTGCTGAGGTGAGGTGTTACACTGCAACGCAATCTCAGCAACTTGTAATGACTTGAAAAATATGCCTTAAAATTGCAAGATAAGTTGCTGGAGGGGTGATACACTGTGCAATGGCTTTATCAGTTGCTGCAATGTGTTGGGAAAAGTAGAACCGAGTTCTACTTTGTGCAACGCTACATACAACAACAAAAATTGCAAAACAACCCGTTACACTGTAAGATACTTCAGCAACTTGTCTTGCAACAGCACTGAGAGACAATTTGCTGGGAAAATTGCAACAGTGTAACAGGGCCTTTATAGCGAGAAGATACACTGCATTTCACTTCTTTATTTACAATGTATCAAGCAAATGCAAGAAAATTGTTCATTGTTTTTTCCATTTCTTTCAAAAGATTGCCAAGTCAAATAAGCAGCGACAATATGCAGAAATCATCCGTCTAGAACATGCAGCTAGGAGAAAGCAGTGGGAAAAGAAGGCAGCTCCACCTCCTGCTCCAGTACGTCAACTACAAGCAGAGGCTAAACGACAAGCTGTATGTATCTAGTTCATTCAAACTCAAATTTATCTACTAATTTAATGTCAAACAGTGTAGTTTTACTTATTAACCCATTGTAAATACTTAGTGGAAAATATTACAGTGCTTTTCATATTTCTTTGACCTCCCAACTCCAGATGTCTGCTGTTTTGGCTTCTGTCAATCAAACTCTGACAGGCCGAGTTCAATGCTATCCCGAGCAATAAAGAATTTAAGTGTAAAAATGGCTGCCTAGAGAATGTCACAGGAATTTCCTTATTGCTCGGCCAAAATGAACTCGGCTCATTGTAAGTTTGATTGATGGAAACCAAAATGCCAGATGTCTGGAGTTGGTAGTCAGCAGAAGTTTGAAAATTGCTGTAATTCATTACCAGAGTAAATCCTAACAAGTTTTGGTGCTTGATTGCCAGGCAATGAATTATGCAAAAACTGTTCCTAAACCCAAAGCTGTAACACAGAAGGGAAGAAACCAAGAGGATGGTAATGAAGAAGAGAAAGAAGTTACTCTGCTAGAAATACTGAAAATGAGACATGAGAAAGAAAAGAGCGAGGTCCAAGCCATGAAGAAAGAATCAACATCCAAGACTGATGCTGAATAGGTGTGCAGAAGAATAGAGGTTGGTTGCTGACCAACTTCCTTGCAGTCTCAATTGAATGCTTTGTCTGTGACCAGTGAACTGATGGTGAATAAATGGTGAATAGCTGCAAGACTCGCAAAGCAAGTCTTGGGCAGGGAACAAAATCCTAATCAAAGCCTTGCATGAAAATTCAAAGGTAGTTAGTTTCCCCTAGCACAAATCTGATGTTATGCACAGTTTAAACTTCTGGTAAAACATTTCACTTGAGCATTCCATATGCATAGGAAATTATGATTTACTCTTTAGCAGAAGCCAATGTTCATGACATTTTTTATTGTACATAGAAAGGATAAACGAGTGTCTATATATTTATACAGCAACACTTTTAGTCATTGGAAAATACATCACAGTCTGATGATTCATTTCCAATGATTTTTTAAAATATTTTCAGAACTTTCCCAAATTCTCTTGAATGACCAGGTTGAGGTTAGAGATGATGAAATACATGAAATGTATGAAAATCTCAAGTCCAACTTCAACCTGGAACCACTGTCTTGTTATATAGACCCATTGCATGTGACGTCAAAGCAGTTCGATTTGGAGAACAAAACAAATTAATTTCAATCTCCTGAGAATTGGAAACCTATTGCTTTGTCCTCTAAATTGATCTGCATTCCGAAGTGACGTAGAACTGATGTTATCATGCAAAATCCATCAGAGTTTGTTGACTGAAATGGTGTCAAACACTATGTCATTTATTGAAGTCAAAATAAATCGCAAAAGAAATGGTATTTATTAGTGTTCTGTTCTATTCTCCCACTTCACTCCGCTTTCTTCCTGACGTTCTCTT